>JAWZYV010012252.1:1200000-1752061 GCA_038373885.1 Cheiracanthium punctorium | reverse complement strand
ATACTTTATAATTGACTATGCTTAACTAATTTACGTATTAATAAATATATGTAAACAAATTTACATTCTGAAGTTTTTGAAGTATAAATTGTACATCCTATGATCAGACTAGTGTGCAGTAATTCTGATAAAACATAGGTTTAGAAGAAAAAACTTTTAAAAGTGTATGTCATACCTTTCGTGGCTGAGGTGAAGAAACATAAAAATATTCGAGCAATGAATTTTTTTTTTCCTGAAGCATTAGCAACTTGTTTGACTTGCTTTATAGAGGGAAAAAAATAAAAAATACTATGACTGACAGGATGGTCTACTTTAGTCGAGACTAAATAGTTTTAATATGATAACATAAGGTATTTGCAAGTTTAAAAAAAAAAAAAAAAAAAAAAAAAAAAAAAAAAAAATTGAATAAACCTTGAACATTCTCTTCTAATTGGGAATCAAACATTTAGATGAAAGTAAAGCAGAACAGAGGCTCCTTTTTTATACAGGGTTTCTACAGACCTGGAAAATCAGGGAATATCGGGGAAAGACAGGGATTTGGGAAAAAAATTAGGGAAATTTACAGAGATTGAAGAAAAGTCAGAGAAATGCAAGAAAAATTGAATTTTGCGGTAAAATCAAGAAAATATTTGCTGTTTGAACCTAAGTATAGAAATTGCTTTATTTTCATTTTCTCATTCAACCTTATAAATAATTTTAAAATGTGTTCTTTATGAGCATAATCTTATGCAGTTCAAATATGCTTAGTTTTATCCTAAATTATTATCAAACATGTTTCTTGTTAGAATTCAGTGATGTCAAATAAGATTCTTGTATATATTAATAATATTATTATAATTCGTAAAAAAAGGGGCAAAATATATAAAAAATTATTAATTAAGGATGTAATGTTAAAAATAGAAACGCAAAATTCGGGAAAGCACGCTAGAAGTCAGGGAAGAGCGTGATAGATGTCAGGGAAAGTCAGGGAAGCAAAAGCTTTGAAATCTGTAGAAACCCTGTTATACGTCTGTGTTTCTTGTTCTGATCACTTCTCTTTTAATTTTGCCCTCTACAGAGGAGAAAACTCTGAGCAAAAGTTGAGGGTAATCTCATAAATAGGTCTACATCAACCCTCTTTGGTGAGCATTCGTGCATATGTCTTTCAGATAAGAGCATTGCAATGTAAATAATAATAATAACTGCTAATAGCCTTGATTATCATTCATTTATAATATTTATATTTTCAGGAGAGGTAAACCACTGTATTTGAGTGAAGACCGATATAAGTTACTGCAGCAGCAGTGGATCAACCACAGTTTCGATCACACCAACAAGCGATTGGTTTGGCATAAAGATAACTTATAACACTGAACTTGTATTTTATTTTAAATTCCTGCCCAAAGATTAGCTCTGGTAATAGAGCTTTTGTATAAAACCCAAACAAACTGAGACTTAGATAATGAAAACAGAAGTATTTGTACAGTGGCACTATCAAGATTTTATAGTATCTGAACTATGTAATATACTGGTAGAAATGCTCTTATTGTGAGTGGATGCTCATAAAATGTTCATGCTCTGTAAAATATAACAAATAAAACTCATTTCTCACAATAGACTTTAGTTTTTATTTTGCATTCTTGAATTCTGAGATTATTGAATCCTGGGAATACAAGCCTGTATAATCAAAAATAAGAAAAGTGAATTGCACCAGAATAAGTTTTTTCAATAAATAGTGATTGTTTTGACAAAAATTCATAACTCTATTATTTTTGTCTGTTTTGATCTTTGCTGCAGATCTTCTCTTTATTTCAATCATGTAGGGGAAAACTGTCCATGAAACAATGTATGTCCTTATTGTGGTATGTTAGTAGAGCCATACCATGTTCAAGGCAGTACAGTAATAACAAGAACTTACGTAATAGGTGGGACCAAGCAATAATGTGGAAGTCAGATTTGTGTTAATCGGGGTATAATTTTTCATATGAATATGTGCATGCAAATCACTATTAATTGGGGCTGGAGACTTAAGAAAATAATGGAGACTTTAGAATAATAATAATTTAGAAGGAAATGTTTTATGAAATCTTTGATAATACATATGAATCACAAATGAAATGATTGAAAACGTAAACCAAAGTTGTTTGGAAAGTAAACAAAAGACAAATCGAAGAGATTGAATACCACATAACTCAAGATTTGGATAAATCGGAGTAGCTTAAATCGGTATTACTGTATATATAAAATAATTTTTTTTTTTTGGGGGGGGGGGACTTCTAAAAGGAAAGAATAAATAAGTAGATAAAGATATCAAAATTTGAACTTCTTAATTTTATTTTTTTAATTTTATGTCTCAGTTATGATTTTTAAAATGTAAGTTTTTCTTTGTCAAAATTTTAATTGGTTATATCTTTGGAAACTATGTTATTTAGAAGATCAAATTTATATCATTACATTTTTATAACATTTCATAGAACATTGCACAGCCATTTCCCATCTAAATTCAAGGAAACATTTACAAAATAAAATTTCAAAATCAAAATTTTTTATTTGTGGACTTGTGTATGCTCCTGATAAATTTCATGAGCATATACTAACTTCACCCCTTTTAAATACCCAATGAGTAGATGCATTTTAGTATCTGGAGAAGTGGTATGATAAGTCCCCTATTAAAGTACATTTTCTATTGCAAGAATACAAATTGTTGATAAAAAATTTTAAGAAATAAAGAAAAATAAAAAGCAAACGTGAGCACAATAAATTATTTTTTCTTATGAAAAATTAATTTCTAAAAACCATGTGTATTTTCATTGAACATGTAAATTAAATTATTCTACTTATCAAATAAAAGACTATCCTACGTATATTACTACTTGTGAAGTAAGAATACACAAATATGTAACATGCAAGTTCAAAACAACTGCAAGTTTGATTGCCAACTTTGGATTAACTAATAAGCTCACTCATATGCTTAGGACACTAATCGAAAGTTGTGCATCAGGGCATCAAGCATTAAAAATTGTTTGGTTTGGTTTGGATTAATGATACAGTGTCAAAATATTAATCCAACATCAGGACTGTTCCAAATGTGACACTTACTGTACACTTTCAGAAAACAAAAATAATTGTTTGAGTAAACATATTTAAGTGCATAACAAAATAGTAGGTTTGTGCAGTCATGAAATTACTGTACAGGTTATATTCGATACATGCAAAACTAATCTTCATTGAAAATTAGTGCCTGTAACATTAGAACTGTTCATTGCAACAAAGCAATTAACCCCACATTTTGAAAAATGTCCCTATGTATCACTTTAAACTCAATTTTTTGGCCTATTTCTACATCTGTGACCAGGACACTTACCCCCAAGTGCCCATGCGATAATCAGGGACTGAATGTAAATCATTGCAATAATGCCATTTAAATGCACTAGCAAGCACTGAATGATAATTATAAATATTTTAGTGCCATCTTATCATAATTAAAGTAAAATAAATTAATCACAGTCCAGGCGATAAGTTTAGGGGAGGTCTCAGTAGGTTAACATTGACTCTGGAAATTGAAAAAAAAAACCATTTTGTGCCGATTTGTGATTACTTTTTCCTCCTTGTCTGAAGGGAGTGTCTGGGACACCTGAGCCGTCTGCTTTCCTATGCCACTGTCATAGTCTAATTGCCATAGGACCTTGTAACTTCTAGTGAGGTCAAATTAGTTATCATTAAGAATTAAGTTTAATTGGATATATATTTTAACAACTTAAATTCAGCAGTGGTACATTAAATTCAGAAGTGGTAATTCAGAAGTTTGACAAAATTCTTGAGATGCTAAATTGGCATATTTCCACAGTGCATTTTTTTATGTTTACTACAAGAATCTCTACCAGACAATCACCAGAGCCAATGCATAATATTCCACTTTCGTAATTTGCCAAAACAAAATATCAGCATCTAGCGACTTATAACGAAATTTTAAAGACACTTTTAAACAGTTATGAAATCATACTAATTCAGACATGTCATTCATTCAATTAGAGGAGAAAAAAAATGGAAGAAACATTAAAATCATTCTAACATGCTATTTTATTGATGAAAAACTTTAATCAACGCTTTTAAAAAAAGTACTAGGGGCAAAGGCTCCTAGACACGCTAGAATCACTTTTCGTATGAGGTATTCAGCCCCTAATAATTCTTAATCGTAAAAAAAGCATAATTTCAGTAGGCAAAACCCAAAGATTGTATCGGATTGAATGTTGCTGAGCTGCACACTGCTTGGTTCTTGCAGTTTCCTTGGAACATAAAAATTTAAACTTCACACTATTTTGAATTATATAAAAGCTTTTGACAGTGACAGTGTACTTTTTTTTACTAGAGAGAGGAAAAAAAAGTAAATGAATATAATACATTTTAATGGAAAATCTGTTATAAATATATAAAATATGTATAATAATTAACTTTTTCTGCTATAAAAAAAGGAAACACTGAATTTAACTTCATTACTTTTTTCACTTGACAATCAGTTTCCATACCAGCCACATAAAAACTGTATATTAGCTCATTTAGAGTTCTTTTTAGAGGAGCAATTCAAAGGAATTAAATTTAAATTCCAAATTTCCTTTTAAATGTTTCATTTTGGAAGCAGTTTCGATGAAAATGAAGTACAAATTTATACTTTTAGATGGATATATATACAGGGTGTCCCCAGTGCTAAAGGTACCCAATGGCTATTTCCTAAACCGTTAATCACAGACATTCTCTACACGCTTAAACCCAAAGAGCGAAAAAAACGATACATTGCGGAGCGACCCGTCTCCATGGTAACTTACCGTTTTTTCCGCGAAAGTGCTCTTCAAGTAGTCTTTTTTCTGAGAACGCCTTTTCTCCCTCCCTGTTTTTTCCGAGAAATTCTCCCCTCGCTTATTGTTATATTCCGCTCCGCTCTTGTGATCGAAAAACGCTCCTAAAGGAGAAGCTCACTTGGCTCACTTTCGACTCCGACTGATCGAATTTCGCTCCTTTGGTTTAAGCGTGTAAATTGTATAATCTATTATATCAGAAACAATCAAGTCAATAAATCAATTTCTATAAAAATTACAGAACGTAAATTTTTAAACGGTCTTCCAGTCCTATCAGATATAGTTAGAAAAATTTTCTTTATACAATTTTATGCACAATAAAAAGAAAAAAAAATCTGCCTTCTGCGACCAAAATTCACCAAGTTACAGCTGCTTAAAGTAAGAGGCTTTTCAAGCAGCAAAACGGGGTATGTATACAAAATGAATTTGAGAAAACTTAATGTGTATGGTTCTGTCTGAGCCTTGTAATATTTATTAGCAATTATTTTATGAATGTAGATTGCAATAAAGAAGATTAATGTTTAACTATGTGCATCCTATAAATTAAAATTAAAATATAGCTTATACTGAAAATAGAATTTTTTAAAAGAGCTTTTTAAATGTGAGCTGTTGCTAAAGAACTTAAAACACAAACAAGTAAGGAAATAAAACACTTTTTTAAACATTAAATTAGAAAATGAAATATTTTAAAATACAAATATATGCATTTTAGAAACTTAAAATAATATTACAAATTCTGTTAGCATAACATTTGTTCAAAAGTAGCTTAGTTCAGCTGCAATACAAATATGCTCCGTGTCGAAAACTCTTCCTGTACTTTGCGTAGGGTCCTGTACTTCCTGTACTCTTCCTGTACTCGGCGCTACACATATACGACTTAGTAAGTTTGATCCCGGATAGATTTTTATAGAGCTTCTGCTGAAAGATTAGTATTCTAAATTTAGTTTTGTTTCTTTCTCCGCATTATGCCAGAAAATGAAATTAAAACCTATGATTTAAATTTTCAATATTTATAGGGTCCCTTAACGATTCATCGTAACGGTACATTTTTAAACGTGGAAAAATGACTTAAGTCAAAGTATTTGCTGCTTTATAACTCTGTCAATTTTGGTCGTAGAAGGACGAATTTTTTTTTATTGTGAATCAAATTGTATACACATTTTTTTTTTCTAAATAAAACTGATTGGACCAGGGACCGTATAAAAATTTAAATTCCGCAAGTTTTATAGGAATTGAGATATGGACTTCGATTGTTTCTGATATAATGAATTGTACAATTTAACGCATTTTTGCAATTAGAACGTGGTAATCGTGGTAATCGTGGAACGTGGTAAGAGACAGTCCCTACGTGTCTCTGACTAACGGTCAAGGAAATAGCCATTGGGCACCATTTACACTGGATACTCTGTATATTTTCTAGTGTTCTAAAAAGTACTGTAAATTTTATAGACACTAATATTCAGTGGAGAAGATTATTTTGTGTATTGAAAATAACCTAAACCTAAATTTTTGTAACTGCGTGGACTTTCTGTTTCGTTAAATAATTTAAATAAATATTTTTATTCAAATATTTTTTTTTTCGAAGTGTGAAACAAGTATATCATTTGGAAATTAAAATGTGTACAAAAATTGGGAAATATTAAATCATAACATTTAAAGTCCTTTCACGGGGTCCCGAAAATGACTTTAGTAGTGATTCACTGATGTTTTCATGTTATCACCATGCTATTTCCGACACAGATGGCTGTGCGGCAGCCAGGGCCGTCCACAAGGGGGGTTGCTGCGTATGCAAAGCACCCGGGCCCCGGCTTCAGAGCCCCCCCTCCAAATCAAAAGTAGCTCTCTCTATATTTTTTTAATCTTATATTTAATCTAACACACAGCTACAAATTTCAATTTCATTAAATGTTAGTTGAATGAAAGTATTGCTACTCGGCATCTTCAAAAGTTAAAACATCCTTAAAAAGAGGTCCTTTTCTACTGGGTTCAATGGGATATCCCATAGCAATTCTTTCACCTTTTTTCAAAGGAGGGGAAAAAAAATCTGGACCCCAGGACTGGAGAGGTAGAGATGCACTGCACAGTCCTCTTTCCCCTTTTGTCTGTTCCTAAAGCTAACGGTTTCCTACGAATTATCGGGCCTGGGAACGGAATTTAACCCATTCGTGCCCAGTTATTTTTGCGCCTTTATTCGATTTTTGCCAATACCAGCAATAATAGCTAAATTTCTGATGTCAACTTCTTGGACAAGGGATGATTTCTTTTAAAATTATTATGTATAAAAATTGAAATGTTAACATCCTACTGGGTCATGTTATAATATTTTGTGGAGTTAAGGTTCAAAATTCGTGAATAAAGGCTCGGAAAAATAAATAACGTTTTCGACTGATAGCGAAAAAACCATCCCAAAAAAGGGACGCTAGGCATAAATGGGTTAACCCTTTATCGGGCGAGTTTATGTACAGAGAGTCGAATTACTTGGGATTTTGCTGGCCCATTTTTTAGGATTCATTCATATATTTTACCTCTACTGTAAGATCCCACGTGAAAATTGGAGAAAAAAGTATTAAACAAGCATGGCAATTTTGCAGGAGAATACATTAATTATTCACAAAATCAAAGTCGGAAAACTACCTGCTGCTTGTACACGGAATTAAACGCAAAAATATATAATTAAAAGCGATGATTCTTGTGCTCAATTTTCGAGTCATTATTCGAACTTTGTTTAAAATTGCGAATGAAAGAAAAGTTCATAAGCCAAATATAATTTAGAATCTAGATGTATGGAAAAAAATATACATCCCATATAACTGAACAAAAATCAGAAATTTCACTTATGATAATGGATTTCTGTGTTTAATTGACCGTAGATGGTAAGTATATTACCACGGCCTTATAAAGGGTTAAAATGACCCAGACATTATAATCGAAATCTTCGGAGAAGACTAGTGTGAAAGAGAAAGAAGGAGGTCTGACAGAGTCCGTCTCCAGTGTGAGGCCTGGAGCAGACATCGATTATGCGAGGCCCCTTTCGTTCTGATTTAAGCATATGCATTCACACGTACTTCAAACATAAATTGACTTTTTTTTTGAGTACATTGATCATATATGTGTACGTATGCGCGATGCACATACATTTCTACTGTAGGTAACAGTGTCGTTTTATAATTTCTAGGCCCCTTATTCAACGGGGCTACCGGCTAACTGCCCTGTTTGCTCTTGACTTTAGTCAGGCTCTGGGAATAATCTTCTTTTCCTTTGTAAAAACCATTTTCGTACAGTTCATAGTTTCACAAAGCTTTTAAAAAGATCATTTCATCCTTGGATAGTGACAGCACTAAACCCACGCATTCCAGTTTTCTTACGAAAACTCGTGCAACGAGTTTGTCGTTTACGAATGCACCCATTTATTTTCGGACGTGTGTGCTTTGTCCAAAGAATCCGCTTATAAATCCTCGTCAAGTAAAGTGGACAGCGCCGTGAAAGTTTTTACTTGCACAGAGGAAGGACATTTAAACATCCATGGTATGAATGGGAATCGAACCCACGATCCTACGCTTACGTGATTGGCGTGGAGTAGAGTAAGAAAAACCCCTAACCTCCAAGTTGCCGGTCCCCACGATCCCTGCTTTCATGAACTTGAAATAATGGAGATATTGCCTAATGTGCGTCACAAACCACATCTCTGCTCAAAAAAATAAGTGTATAAATTGAAGTGTTTGATGAGCATTCATTATTTCGCTCTGAAGAACATGCTGTGGGTGGTAAGTTTTGCTTGTCTTTACAAAGTTGTGATGGTATTTTATTGCGTTTATTTTAGATTTCATTCAGGTAAAGACTATTATGTAATTTTTGTTAAAAAATTTAACAGGCGTTGTATTATGATATAGTACAGGATTATTTTTAATACATTTTCATGATTTTAGGGAATATATTCAGTACAAGTTGTTGTATTAAATACATTCTCCTTAATGTATGGTTTGGAATGAAAGTATATATTTTAGAACAGGGATGGGCAAACTTTTTCGGTCGCGGGCTAAAAATCGAAAAAAAAAAGTTTGGCGGGCCAAGATAAATTTTTCTAAAATTTTAAGGACACCATACAAGCATTACAATTTAAATATGTTAATGAAATGAATGAAATTGCTATTTCTTTAAAAGTTCCTTATATTGAGGTTCGAAGTGATATGCACCGATTCTAAGTAACGAGGCTAAATGCTCATCTGTTGGTCTACTTCTGAAAGAATTCTCTCTAAGGTTCATAGTTGAAAACACTTGTTCACATATATAAGATGAAGCAAACATAGCACTAATTTTCTGGGCGTGAGATATTCAATTTGGGAAACTTACTTTCGATAATGATTTGTAAAAATTCTGGCATATTTAGAAACAACTGCTTGAGATTATTGTTAGATTGCAATTCAATTAATTCAAGCTGCAAATCTGACCAATTTACGTTGAAAGGCATGGTAAAAATATCCAATTCTATTTGTATGGCACTGAAATCTTGAAATCTGTGTTCGAACTCAAAATGCACTTTTTTCAAGCCATCTTCATAATTCTTAATATGGATATATAATATATAATAAATATATATATTCTTTCAATTTCCGTCGGACCGGCTAATTAAAATTCCACCTGCGGGCCGGATAAAACCTTCCGGCGGGCCGGATTTGGCCCGCGGTCCGTAGTTTGCCCATCCCTGTTTTATTTGTTGGTAGTATTTGTTGGTATTTGTTGATAGTTTTTACAGCATTTGCAGATTTTCGGTTTTTAAAGCAAAAAAGTAATTTTAAGTGAGTTATTAGCACTAAGTGGATTTTTTTGTTGTTGCTGTTGAAAAACTTTCCTCCCTTGTCGAAAATTTTAGGGGAAAGTTGTATGGCCGCTGATAGTTCCTCTAAGCTCTATCAATATGCATAGAATCCAAGCAAGTTCAAATTTCCAAGAAGTTTAATTACTGCATCGGTAATGGTAATATGGCACTTTCAGGTCGATTCCTGTTAATGGTTGGTTCTCTTTATGAGTCATGTAAATCGTAAAATGGAAACAAGACTGCCCTCCCACCCAAAAATGACACACCAGTTTTATAGAGTTCTGAAAGAATTTTCGTTCTTCAGCCTCTGAGCTGAATGATTTTGTGACTGTCTGCTAACCGTTATGTAGGAATGCATTTAAACATGGGTTGTGAAGACTCTTATTATACGTACGTTTGTTACGATTAATTCAACAGGTCTGGTGCTGAAGAGCCTTAATGCGAAAGATTGCGTGCTCGTGAAATTACGAAGGCTTAAGTGCAGTCTCAGTTTATCTCGTCCATGATTTCTACAAGAATCTACAAAAATTTTTGTAAAGTACTTTTTGAGAGTGAAATGAAGTTTTTGAGGGAAGTATTTCCATGAATTTTTAGCTCAAGTTTCTGTTCATAGTCTTTGAGTAGGACAAATCTTTCCTCTGAACTTAAAATCACTTCCGCCCTGGTGTTTGAAGTTTAGTCTTGTCTATCTAAATAAGTATCATGTCTCGCCAGTTTGTTAAATGCAACCCGTTCATAATTGTTTGCAAAATTTAACTTTTAATGTGAATATGTGTGCTCCAAATCTTTTAGCAGATTGCCAGAGAATTGTTGGGCACTTCGCAAAATTTAAAAAAACAGGCCTAACTAGTTATTTGAATGATGCCCGATTTACAAAAGTGCTAGATTTAATTCCTAGAATTTTGTGCCAAAATCTGATGGATGGTGCTAGGTACCAAGGCCTCTGTAAAGATTGGGAAGAGCGCAGTAGACATGGCGGATGTGACAAAAATTTGCTAATGTTATCTTTTTAACAGGATGGCGGACCTCTACATCGGTCAGAGGCCTCCTGGATCGCCAGATTTAAACCGCTTGCATTTTATGGAGGCAAGTCTGATTGCTTACAAGACTGTGCCCTAATATATGAAAACTCTATCTGCGAATCACAGCCTCTATTCATTCCATAACTCCTCCGATGCTTTTAAATGCTTGTATTGGAATCTAATATCGTTTAGATGTTGTACGAGCCACCGAAGTATCTCTTATCGAAATATATTTTGTTATCTGATATTGGTCATTTTATTGTACTTGGATTTTTTGATTTTAGTATCCAACAATTCTCTGGCATTCTGAATTTTAAATTTGAGCTAAATTTAGACTGTATACAGTGGTGGTCAGATTTTAACTATAAAACTGTCGCGATTTTAATTTCAACTTAAACATAGCAAAGTCTTGTCAAATCCTAAGCGAAAATTTATATTTGCCAATTGTTTTAAACACTTCGTATCCATCAAAAACGGAATAACTTGTCACTTATTGACGTTCATTTTGCAGACTCTTCTAGTACATCAGAATATTTAAGATTTTAATTTTGCACGTTACCTAATGGAATGGTAATGATCCCAAAGTCAGATTCTGTTTGTGCGCCAGCCATTGGGTGCAAATGCCTTTAAAAAATATCGAAATTTCCAAATCAATTAATTAGGGCTTCCATTACTCTAATAAAATTCTAGTCTTGAATCTGATCATTACGGAGTATAAATAAACGCAGTTAGAAATCGTAGCAGGTTGTAATTTTGGGCCAGATTCGATCCAACTTTTTGAAAGTTTTAACTATAAAATAGGTGTACCGATAGCCAATTCGCTCCAAAGGCGCTTCCTTCAAAACGGACTTCGAATAATTGGCTAGCATTTCAATTTCGCTTTGACATTAAATTTGAAGGGTCCACGGAAAGAACGATGAGTCCAATACAGCTGATTTTCTAAAAATCGAAATAGCGCACGGGACTTTCATTGTTCTTCCCCATGTAAACTGTATCTTTGGGCTATTTTTTCAGTGTATTCTCATCGTTCTTTCCCCTTATGGGTTCGGATATTAATAGTGCCACTCATGAACAACAGAATGCAGTAGAAACCTCAACATTGACGAAAAGTGGACTCTCATCGTTCTTCCCTTGGACCCTTCATTTATAATTTAGCATATAAGTGTATTATATATTTAGCGTAATGAGTAATATAGCTTATTGTAGAACTGCAGCATTACAGATATAGAATAGTTTATTTAGGTTACAACACTAACGAGTAGTATGGTATGTTACAGTATAGCAATAGATATAATCTAAGCATAGATGTAGCATTAGTTTTGTAAGTAGAATGTAATACTAATATTCCTAACCAATTAATGTCTGACTAAATAAATTTTATAAGTGAAATTGAGAATCTACCCACATCTTCGGAGTCTTCGTGATATGACGCGAATTAACAGGCATTATTTTATGCAAGATAAGTCGGTCTGGATGGTTTTACAGCCAGTGAAAATCTACAGAAAACTCTGAAGCGCCAGACAGAATGGCATGATGTTCCAAAGGAAAAAAACCTATCGGGGGCAAAGATGTAAAGACACGTTTAGCTTTTGCAGCGAAACTGTGGCATATGTGGAGGAGGAGGATCAAAATTGTTTATGGGCGCCCTTTCCGAATGTTTGTATGGCTTATTTAGGATACCCCATTCGCAAAAGCACTCTGTAAATTGAAATGGGTGAAAAATGGGGGAGAGGGAAATGCGATGTTAGTATGCTAGAAACTTCAGAAGTAGTTCAGCTAAAACTGGGAAAGAGTTAAATTTAATTTTGGAAAATTTCTGCCCCACCATTCAACGTATTAAAACCTTTTTATAATTTTAGAACTAAAGCGTTTCACCGAAATAGTAATACAAAGCTATAACTAATTTTGTATTCGGCCCGATAAACTTAATTTCATTATTGTTTATATTTTGAATGTTGACTGCTGAACTACTATTGTAAAAGTAATACCCCCAAAAAACTTTCATGCGTAGTGATGAATCGTCGCGTTTTGCGTACTTGTCACTATTGAAAATAGTTATCGGATGTGGTAACCCAGCAAACACACACAGGTTCTCTGAACGTCTATTAACGTTCAGAAGACGTTTTCTGAACGTTAATAGACGTTCAGAGAATCTGAGTTTGCTGGGAATGGTATGGAAAACAAAGAATTTAATATTTTTTTCTTTTCAGGAGTAATTGGCCAATATGTGAAGTGCTTGGTCAACTGTAAATTGAGAAATTTGGGTTCCTTTTAGCCTGATTTTTGTAACGATTCTTTCCACCTCTAAGCAAATTAATTAGGATGGCTCCATTAAGAAAAAAATTCTAATAAATGTAATTGGAACAGTTGATGTAATGGATGTTGATGTAATTGGAACATCACGTAAATGTTAATTTGTCCGAACGGACTCCCTGTACTGAAATGCACACTTCAATGCTGTAAAACATTTGCATTAGAGAAATCTTTCGGTGCATTTGAACTGTCAGAATTTTACTTTTAAAACTTGAAAAGCACAAGTTATTGGAAGACCTGGCAAGTGAGCCGCCCGAGTTGTGTTGTGGATAGCCATTCCACAGCACCCCGGGTCAGATTCCCCGCACGGGCTTGGCTGTCAGTTAGTCTCTTTATAGGAGGCAACGTTGCTCAACCTATTGGGTGCCTCCATAATAGACCAGGAATTCCGGCCTCAGTAACGGCCAATGCCTATAAATGACAAATGCTCACCATTAGAGATTGAGGCTATTTGAAAGTTCCTATTTCAGTCTTCCTGCTCTCGATGGCGTAGCGAGCGAAACTGGCGCCCCGGGTACGAGACCTCTGGCGCCCCTTCCTCCTAATTAAATTTCCTTTGTCATAGGACGATTGAGCGCCCCTCTGTGAGCGGAACCCGTGGCATGATAGACCGCCCCCCTGCACCCCCTCAATACGTCACTGCCTGCTCTTGGTCTGTTCTCACTCACTCATCTTAATGAAGTATTTTATATTTTTATAGTATTTCTTGGCTGAAGTCTCCCTGTCTTATCTACGTAAGTATATAACTTTACTTATTATGTAAGTGGTAAGCTTCACTAATTTTTCATAACGGGAAAAAGTGGTTTATTTATGTCGTTGAATAGGATTGTGGCAGCACAATTTGCCTGAAAAAATGACTGTAGTTAATCCGATCAGGCACCAAAGCATTCTTAAATATTTAAATCCAGTGAAACTGCAGTTACTGATGCTTTTTCCAAAATGTTTTAAAGATGTAATAGTTTTAACGAAATGTTGTATATCAAAGAATTAATGAAGGGTAATTTTCACGGATAATTTAACGCAGGATAATTTAATAAAGGATAATTTCAACGCAGTAAAGCGGGGGAGGTGAAAAGTGTTCATGGATGCTGTTTCCGAATATGTGACTTATTTAGGATACTCTAACTACAATTTCAACGCAGTAAAGCGGGGGGGGGGAATTGTTTATGGTTGCTGTTTCCGAATGTTTGTATGACTTATTTAGGATAGCCTAATTACAAACCCTTCCACAAAACCGCTCTTTAAATTGAAGTTAGTGAAAACGTGGGGAGGGGGGGGGGAATGAAAGATTTTTCTCAAATGTTTGAAAAAAGTTTACATATAAATGCATCATGTCGGTTTTAAAAATTAGTTGAAAGTGAAATAAATATCATCTAAAATCAAATTCATATAATAAAATAGTTTAAAAATCAAACTCCTTAGTTTATCTTTAAAAATTTGAATGCGAAATTTAATGAACTTGAACCCCCGTCACTACGCCACTGCCTGTTCTTGGTCTATCACTTAAATGTTTACTTAATGAAATACTATTTTTATATTTTTACAGAATTTCTTGGCTGAAGTCTTCATTTCTACGTAAGTATATATTTGTTACACAAGTGTTAAACTTCACTATAATTTTCGTAACACATTCAGGAAAAAGCGATTTATGTATGTTGTGTAATATTGAATTTGTGGCAGCAGAATTTCCCCAGAAAATAGGCTTTAAAATAAAAACTGATCTTTCAAATTGTTAAAACGAATTTAAAAAAGTGTTTGTTTTAAAAAAGAATTCGTAGGTTTAACTTTAGTTTTTATAGCATCTATAAACTTAAATTATTGGATAGCATAGCAATTTATTACCAAGGCAATTTTTTTCCTCCAGTATAATAGTGCAGATTGTTAAATGGTTATAATGGATATAAATAACGCGTGCGACAGCAGTTAATAATTGGAACATCTGATAAATTTAACGGGCATTAATGACAAGCCTTGTACGATCTGATAACCACTATCGATTGGAGTTTAAACTTTGGTGTAAAGCTATAAAATATTTGCATTTGATTACACAACCTTCTGTATATTAGAGCGCGCAGTTCATACAATTGTTTCCGAAGTTGAAACTAGAAAAATTAATGTTAATTCACAGAAATTTCTCGTGCAGAATTAGTGCAAGTAATGTAATATAACGGAAAAACATTTATTTCATACTGTATTGGTGTTTTTTACAATACTTCTAGTCTGAAAAATCAAAGGTATAAATTAATTTTCCTTATTAATTAAATGATGAAATGTTCCCCGGTATAATAATCGAAAAAAATTTGAATACATGAGGACATTAATTTGTTTGGCAGTTGATTGGACAAGCTGATCTCTTGGTCGTCAATGTAAAAAAAATCGCTTTACGATTAGAGCTAAAGCTGTGAAAATTCTGGATTCACGCGATAATTTTTCAGATCAACATTACTAATACGCGATTTTTTAAATAGCTCAAATTGTGTAAATGCAAAGCTTGAGAAAAGATGAAATATTTTCAAAGTGTGGAATTCGCATTGGGCCCTATAAAAATCGATTTGTGCTAATTCCATGCTTTAATATTTCATCTAGAAAAATCTCTCGGTTAATGCGGCTAATTTGTAACTAGTGTTAATTTTTTTTTTAAATTCAAACTCTTATTAGTTTATGCTTTAAGTAACTAAGCAAATGGTTGTTTTCACTTTTGAAAGTGAACACAATCTCAAATTTTTTAATTGAGCTCTATATCAATATTGTCAATCTGTGTTTATTAATATTGAAATTATCGCCACAAACTTGTCGCTCAACTGTCAATTTAACAAATGTTACTGGTGTACAATGTCACAATCAAAACACTAGTTTTAATCTTGTCTTCAATTTTAAAACTTCAGATAAGATTCCATTGAAAGAGAATTGAACGTGAACTTAGTCTTCGAAGATATACGAACATTAATTTCCTTATGAATAAGAAATTTGCAGTTGAGGCCGGCTTTGCAGCGTTTCCTCGTTTGAACATTATTGATGTTTGGAGTACATTCCTGCCCCTAATTTATTTTTTTATTGAGTAAAAAATATTTAGATAGGTTCAGAACCTATCGATGCAAATTTATGGCATTCTTATGTAGACTTTATACCAAAACTGTAATTTAGATCCGATAAATGAATTCAACTGAGCTGCAGTTGGTCGTATTGATGCATGTATTAGTATTGATATTTTCAGAATTTATGGATAAGATAGTAAAGCGCTAAACTATTCTCTTAAATTGATCTCTTAAAGGGACCTAAACAGATTTGTAATTTAAATAACTAATATGTAAGGACTAGTATGTTGCTCCTGAATTATGGTAGGTGACATTGTACCCTCATGGATGAGATTTAATGAAATAAAATGGTCAACTTTCAGTCTAAATATTTTTCGAAGTATTAATTTAATGTTCAGCTTCTTGATTGCACTCTTAATTTTCTCTCTTGAAAGTGTATTTTTCAGGATAAGCAGCATAGGGTCATTAAGATGGCATGTTGAAGGCATTAGTAGTTGGAAGCGGATCCAGAAGTTTAACTTAGAGATGCAGCTTCAAGCCAATAAACTCTCTTGAATAATCGAATGTTCTTTAAATCGGTACTTATAAGTGAAAACGTCAATTTTACTTTTGAAGTTTTGAATTTCAGAAATTTGGAGAACTTCCTGCTTACTATGCACGAAGAATTTTTAATTTTAATCTATTTTCTTAATTTTGCATAGTAAAACTTGAATTTGAATGAAGTTAAATCCGTAAACTAGTATTAACCAAAGTTATTGCATTCACCTTTCTTTATCACTTAATATAGCTTATGAAAACGGAATGAATATGCATGCAGGGCTACAACTGGAGGTGTGCATGCGAGGAGCTCCTGAATGGAAAGGACAGATTTGTCTCGGGTGATGTAATCAAATTGCGGTATGTATGGTATATTTAACAATGACGGTAGTAGTCTTTTGGATCGTAAGTATAGTTTAGACTCCCACAATCAATTGTTTGATGTTTTTGTTACTACAGCTATGCTACTAAAGCAAAACATTTTATACTGTCGAATGAGGTCTTAAAGTGAATTTCAAAGTTATGGTGTTTATGGCGCTTTGACAAAGCACTTTAACAACTAGAGCAAAGTTCTAATTAAGATCATGCATATTTCAGGCCAGTTTTAACGCCTGAAATTTTAAAATTTCATGGGTAAATTTTAATTTTCAAAATGAATTTTAAATTAAGTAAATTTAAAATCAATATAAAATTCGTTTGGATTTTAAACTTAAAATCAAAATGGATTAAAATCGCAGGTCAATTTATTTATACTAATACAAAATTAAAAGGATGTTAACGATACAATTAAAAACTGATAGGGTAGATTCTATAGTTGTGAAAACCTAAATATCAGTTTCTGGAATAACTTTCTTTTGAACTATATTGGTGAAAATGCGTGTACGCAAATCTGAATAAATTTAGTTTCCAGTTTTGTATTCTAATAAGTTGAAGCCTTTCTATCTGTTACACAACGAAATGGTATAAGCAAATATACAGCTCTGTAAGCAATGGTTATGAGCAGTAGCGGATCCAGGGAGGGGCTTAGGGGGCTTCAACTCCCCAAAATCGATTGCTAAAGGGGTAGCATTCTGATTTATTATACTTTAAATGGCTAAAATTATGTTTTATAACTTGGCCCCTCCCAAAAGCATACACATCGGTTTGGACTAAAATTTTGATTGGCATTTTAATTGGGTGAAATACGCTTATTAGCTCCTTCCCTAAAAAAATTTCTGGATCTCACTGGTTATGAGCTGGTGACTTAACATCTAGTCCCGAGATTTCAGTTATAAGCAGTAAAATTCTAATTGATTGAAGATGAAAATATTAAATTGAACAGGTCTTCGAAAGCCATTAGAGTTCAGAGAATCTTTATTCTTTAGAGGAGGAATTCTTGTCTAGTGAAAAATAGTCTTAGCCATTTGGAACACTAAATTAGTCTATTAAACTACTATAAAGCTTTACAAAGCAAAAGTTCCGTTTAACATACATAGGAGAAATGTCGCTAAAAGTGTATTACGGCGATTTCTTTGATCGAATAAAATGGGTAAAAATCACAAATCTGCTGGTTTCCCAATTGGTATATGCAATTGTGGAAAGTCTTGCCGTTTGCGCTCTTTCGATGTTTTCGGTGTAAACAATTTATAGCTCTCTTACTAAATTGAAGCCTGTAAAAATAAATCGATGCGTCGTAATATTTTGGACTCCTTTGTGCTGGAAGTCATCGGTTACTATGTTCAAAATGCCGAATCATAAAGTAAAGCTTTCTCGCCCGAAATTTATTGGAGTTAAGTCGGATAAAAACTTTAACATTAGTTGTTTTGGAAATTGAATAAATCTCAAATTTTGAGAATTCCAATGAATAAATTAGCTTTTGAGTGTCGTAATTGGAAAGTACTAATGTTGCAGTAGTTTCATGACAAAGGAGATGATGATCCAGACTCTTGCTGTCCTGAATTTTCTTTTTAGATTCCTCAGCTGGTGGAAGAGACGTACCTGCTGGCGTTGCCTGAAACTTCGGACAGCGTCAGCATTTATATCTCTAAGCAGCAAACTTTTTTTTAATTTCACTTTACTAACATTTTTCTCTGGATCGGAGCTCTTCTATTGTCAAAGCTTACTACTGTAAAATTAGCACGCAAAGGCATGTATAAGTAATGTTTCATGATCCAGCTGTTTTCCCCATAATGGAATTTATGCAGCTCCGTTTCACAGGAAGAAACTTAGTCTGACCCGATGCATTGCCGATTTTGAGCAATAAGAATGAATGGGGAAACAAAGCTTTAAACTGCTGCTATGAGAAGTAAAATTTAATATCGGTGCAGCATAAATGTTTCTCGAGCTAAAACAAATCTCTAAATTGTAATCTTGAATTCCCATGTGGGGGGTATGACTTCATTAGTTTGAAGGTTAAACGAAAAACGTGGTGGTTTTTTAAAAGCTCCGTTCATCAGTTTCTTTTTCAGCCTTTTGAAGATAATTGCCTGAAATAACAATCCTCATTGAAATAGCAAAAAGTAAAATCTAGGGCGTTAACCGAAAGTCTGTTTCTTGCGCATTCATAGTTTCTATGCATATTTCAACATATTGAACAAAGACTGAATAATTCCAAAACACTGTACAATTTTACTGCACTAGTCTTAAGTTTTAGTTTTAAATTTGTAATGGCGATTAAATAATAGTTAATTCTTTACTTAAACTGAAAAATCACAATTTATCTGGTGTATATCAGGCAATTGTTTAATAGAACTCTTTGTTTCAGGTTGTATTTCTCAACTTCAACCAAACGTACTATACTTATATGTTCAGCGAATCTAAGTTGTCTTTGATTGGCATTGAATCGGACCAGTGGGATCCTGCCCGATCGTTGGAAGGACGGTTTGAAAGCAAAAAATTTCACAAGATGAAGACTACCCGGAGCTCGTGACCCCCCAACAAGATATCAGTTTCTGCGAGTGCATCGGCAAATCTTTAACAACGTGCAAGATCAGCGTGCGCATCGCGTTGTCGCGCCGACAGCATGAAATTGAAGGATGTGGCCAAAGCATCTTTCCGCAAAGAACTTTGAACTTTCTGAGAAGATTTCTAAAGCTGCGACTTCTTTATCACGACTGTTATCGATGGTAGCTTACCACGCATTTTGAAGGTAAAGTTGTCCATTTACCGAATGTTATCAGTCATAGAATGTTATAGTGCAGAAATTGTAGTGGGAAATCTAGACTTTGAACAAAATTGTTAAGTCTTGATATTTGTGACCAGATATTGCCAGACTTGTAATCTTTTTGTAAAAATAAATTAGTAATTCTGTATTTTTGAAGTTTCTTGATTTGAAAATGAATAGTATTGATGCAGAAAAGATCCTTTTTTATACGATCCAATATTTTTAAAAATCCATAAATTTTGTCCAATTAGATCAAGAAGTTTTAATTTTATGGGAAAATATTGCACGTGCATTTATTCTTTTCGCTCTAAAATGAGTTAAATTTTAACGATTTTCTATATGTCAACGGTACATGTAATGTATCGGGTTTTTCGGAAATTAATTTCGTTCTTACCCAGCAGAACCTTTTTTTCTTCACAGCTGGCTTCTCACTTGAGCTGCATAATGTTGCTACGTTTTGACAGCTGATGAAGCAATGCTTGCTTGCGTCAAATTTAGATTGATACTACGCTGTATTTGGTACCCTTTCAAATATGGAAAGTGAAGAGCGGACTCTTCTGCATATTTTAATTTCTTAATATCAAAAAGGTAAACGTGTAAGCAAGGGAAAACTATCGGATGTGTATGGAGATGTAGTGGCAAAACGATTGCTGCAAACTTGCTCATCTTTCACGAGATTATACATCACTAACGTATTTTAAGAGTTTTAATTTTTTCGAATTTTTAATGTATTAAAACTAAGTTCTGGTGGGGAAAACCTTTTTGGGGGAGTGGAAGTTCGCAGCTGTGGGGAAGTGGAAGGGGGGGAAGGGGGGGGATCACAGAATTTTGATCTTGAAGCCGCACCATGTTCTCAGACATGCTGCAGCTGTTCAGAAAAAAGGCTGAAATTTTGCACGAAGTTATCATTGGTTATAGACTTTAGTTTCTCTAGCATACTAAAATCTCTTGGCTTTTACGAGATTTTTATAAATAAATGGAGCACTTTATTTTAAAATTTGAAGATTGAGACGTATCAAAATATCAGACTGGCTATGTAAACTAGTTATATGAATTTCAAATTTTGATAACCAAACTTTAAGAGTATGTTTGTGGAAGAGAATTATACAATTAGACACACGATAAACACACTTGGATTCTCGAGCAAAATATATTTCATTTCGGTTACAATTTCAAGATTGTTAAAGTTAACATACAGCCACATTTGAATTCAGTTAAACATAACTTGTATAAATTTTAAATTATAACTAAAATTTAAGACTATATTTCTAGTAGAAAATTGGGACACTTAAGATAAGCTTTTTTAGCTGCAACAGAGTAGCAGAAGTTCTGTTGCACTTTTTAAGTGAAACAAATATTGAAACAAAAACCAAAAAAAAATTGTAAGGTTTAATTGTTCTAATGAGGCCATATTAAAAAAAGTCGGATGATATAATGTCCAGTTCAAATATGTTCCGAAAATTTTAATGCATACTTGCATCGATCTCAGGAATGAGAATTTAATTCTGAAAAAGCGTAACTCCGCTAACAGGCGGAAAAGTAGCATGTCTGTGTTCTGGAAGGCAGTTGAAGACGAAATAAAAGCGTGGATCAAACCGGGAAATTATTGCCATCGAGGAATTGGTTATCGAACACAACCGTTCATGATCAGTGATGTATTTAAGGGGGAGGGAGAGGGACCGGCCCCCTGTGAAAATGTAAGTGATTAAAATCTGCTATTTTGAAACATTTATATTAACTAGTAACAATAAGGTTTAAAATACTGGACCGCCCCCCTCCGAAATGAAAACCTAAATACGCTACTGCGTGATCATTTAGAAACGCGTAGGTTTAAGGCCGGCGTTCAGTTAAGTGCGTTTCAGTACGCTATAATGGGAACCCAATGTATTTTTCAGAATCTTGAAGACGCACTGCGGAGAAAAGTGCCCCCACTGAGCGGTGGGCGTGCTTTTGTGATTTCACGCGTTATCCTTTGGCGGTGGTCATTAAAAGTCAATAAATTCTTCGACCCTGCACTGTATCCCCCCCTAGTACAATGCCTTGACCATTAAAAAAAAACCCCGCTGCGTCCGGAAAAAAACGCAACTGAACGCCGGGCTTTAATCTCTAAGCTCGACACATGGGCTCTTTATGTTTTTGCCTCGTGTTTCATTGGAAGCCTCTGGCGATAAAATTTTCAAGGCCTCCCGAGTTCCTTTCATAATTTAGTGTACTAAGACACTATTAGTTTTTTCGTGAGGGGGGGGGGCATTGAACGATTTCTCTCAATTGCTTTAACAATAAAATTAAACTTAACAACTTGATAAAGGTATTTACACAACTGCTTCAATGCAAGTTTTATAAAGTATATTTTTTTGGATTAAGAAATATATTTTATATGAACTTGAGTCTTGATTTAGCTTTTGCAAATTCATCAGTAATTTTTGTGACAATAATTTTTGTCTGCATATTCTCCTGTTCTATGTTACAATAAAGCAAAATTGTTTAATCGTTCTTCCCTAAAGTAGTTCTTAAATAGGCCTTTTTCGGTTTAAAACGCGTGAACTTTCACCTGAAGCATTTGATATGGGTAGTTAAACATTTTTCAATATATTTCTACATAGGGAAAGCTAACATTTCTTCTGCAGCCATGCAAATTTCATATGCATTTCTGTCAAGTTCGCAGTTTTCTTCTAAAATTAGCAACAACAAAAAAGATTAAATTCATCGATAAAATTTTAAATGTCATTTTTGTAAATATTTGTCTAGTTTTTAGATTTTTTTCTTTTCCTCTTTTGATAATTTCTCATCAAAAAATAAGTAAATAAATGCTCTAAACTATTCACATTTTCCATTCTTCTGTATTCAGATTTGGTAAAATATCAAATTACAATGAATTTACTAAATTTTTCTTTCTGCAAATTCATAACCTAGCGTCCTTATTTTCATCGAAAAACGCATACCTTTTCTTAAGTCTGGAACCCTGCTCACTATCGTTATCAATAACCCTGACAGCTCAGATGCATTTATCGACTTTCTGAAATTCACCTCTACATTTTTTAAAATAAAATTTTGTAAGGACCTTATAATTCAGAGCGTTTCAAACTTTTGGAAACTCGGAAATTGTTTTAAAAAACTGAAAGTTTGCATTCTTCATCCAACGTGGTAGTACCGCAAGTAAGCCCAAGATCATCAATATCTACAAACGTGATGTCTAGACCGGGTGTCTAGACATGTCTGGAATAAGTTTGCTTTAAACTGATTGCAGAAATGTGCAGGTAAAATTCATTCTTCTCGGAGTTCTGCTCCAAATAATTAATGGCTCTATTACAACTAATACCAATAATTTTATTAAATAACAATAACGTTTTATTAATTGATTAAAAATTACTAACGGTCTAGACATCGTGTTTGCAGATATTGATGATTTTTGGTTTACTTGTGGTACTACCACATTGGATGAAAAATGCAAATATTCAGATTCCTAAAACAATTTATTTCGGAGTTATAAGTTTGAATTTTTGAAAAAGTCGTCGGAAATCTTGCATGGTATGGTAATCTTTAAGGTTAGATCTATTTGACCTAGAGAGTTGAGATTCATGTAATTTTGTTCAGTGTTTTGAGGCCTTTTTATAAAGCGTAAAGCATGACCATATCATTTAATAAACTCTAAATAGTTAGGTGTCTTAGAGAAGGTGTGGTCAATTGTTTTATCTTGGGGGGGGCACTTTGTAGACGCGGAAGTTGACCGAGGGCCACACCTTTCAAAATTATTGCATTCATAAGTAAGTTTTGCATTTTGGAATCCGTATAAATTGCATCATGATAAAAATCAATAAATATAACTCTCCAAGCAAATTTAATTTTAAATTCACGTTAATGAAATAAATGCACCCTATCGCACTTTTTTTTAAATATAAGGGGGAAAAAAAACAGGAACGAGATTGCTTGTTGAGATTCTCATTGCAGCTTACAACTTGATGCCCACCAAAGAGCATCTATATTTATTCTTGTTGATCTTTAAGCAAGAAAAAATCTGCTCGCAAATGTATAGACCCAATTATAGAAAATATTTTCCCTTTAAATTTATTAATGAAAATTTTTCAGCGGACAACGTTTTGTAAAATTCAACTAATGGTACAGAATTAAACATTTGTCTCGCCGTACGATCTGATTGCAAGTTCAACCCGCAGCTTCTCGGGTGCTGTGTCAATATCAGCACTGATGTTATGAGACAACAAATTGAGTTGAAGCCTGATTAATAGGACTAAAAATGAAGTCCTGAAATCTTTTTTTGAAATCGTCCTGTAACCTGTCTTTCATCTCCAATCTTAACAAAAGCACTTTTTTTTTTTTCAAGTAGAAATTTAAAAGTGTTTAGTCTTGGTAATAATTATTTTTTTCAGAAATCCTCGGTTCAATTGGTATTTTTCAGACTGTCTAGGCTGGCTATTTAAAAAAAAAAAAAAAAAAAAAAAAAAAAAACTGTGGCCTAGAACCTCGACAGCAGGAAATGGCCCCTTCAAAGGAGGTGGAAATGAGTTGCAGCCAATTATCTACGCTAGGGATCCAGGCCGGGAATGGGATTGCCCTCCATGGAGGACTTTCTAAGGGATCCTAACCCGTATTTACGCAGTTTCGGAGAAAACCACGGAAAACTCCGAACGGTTAGGTCGGCGTACGCGACCTGGTTTCGAATCGGAGACCTTCCGTCTCTCAGTTCAAAACGCTATGCCACTGGTGAGGCCCCCTTCAAAGGATATGATGAGATTCCTTCTCATTGAAATAGCAATTGTAATGTATTGCTTCAATATTGAGATTGAAAATTCTTCAAAAGAAAAATTAAAGGAAGTCCTCTAGTGGCAGCCGGGCCTCTGGAGGTGGTCTGGGCCCCTGGCGCCCGCCAGGTCCGCCAGGCGTTAAATCCGCCACAGATTGAATGGATGTTGAGTCGTTAGGGTGGGTCAGGGGTAAATGCCCCAAGGTAAGACCAGCGAAAGTTTAAATCTGAAAGTGATTGATCGTCAAGTAGAAAAAAAGTCAAAGTGATTGATTGTCATCGTTATCCATAAAACTTGTGTATTCTTCATAATGGTCGTCTTTCATTAGTTTACAATTCTTATTGCCTTGAAAATAAACACCGTATCAAACTTTTCAATAATCTGATCCGGTTGTTCTCGGCTCACTCATTTGGCGCAAAGGAAACGTATAGAGGAAATGAAATACGGGATTACGGCCGAGTATTTATTGAAAGGATCTAGGGATGAGGGTTTGAGTTACCCTCCTTGGGGACCTTCTGGCGCGACCAGGGTTTGAACCAGGCACCTTCAGTCTCCCAGTTGAGAGCACAAATGCGCGAAGCAATCATAGGCAAACACATAAGAAAAAGTTTTGTAAATTTTTTTAAGAGCTTGGCTTGATTTTTCTGACATAGTTAAATAGTACTTTTAAATTCATTGCCATGATTATATTTAAAAGGTGGGAGGGAGCTCATTATAACCACGTGTGAAAGCATAGAAAATGCACTAGGCAAGTCTATCATTTGAAAAACATTAAGGGAAAAAGAAAATATTTTAAATGATGTTATTACATTGGAAATTATAAAATGGAACTTTTGCTATTGACAACTTTCAGAAATTTATGGCTTAAAACTTACTATCATGGCCTGTGAATAGAGCCACAAGTAGACTAGGCAAGAATTCGCACAATATAAATGCCAAAGGAAAAGTTTAAGACCTTAGAAATTTCTTTTTAAAAAAATCGCTTTTTCATAGTTATAAACGGGACATTTTTACATTACCTCACGTCGCTTTCCTAGTAAGCAGAAATTAGAAATTTCGGTGTTTGTACATTCATATTCGGGGCTCGTTTGGATCGTGGACTTGTAAAAGTTCGAACTTTTAAATATTGTCGTAAAATGGTTTGATATTTTAAGTGGTCTTATGAAGTTTTCTCGGTTAAGAAATTTTCGGACAATTTTCCAGAGGTTCAGAATTGTAGCAAATTAGCTCTTTAAATGTATTTAATCCGTTCGCTGCTGATCGCTCAATAGCGCTTGATAGTCACGAGCGTAAGCTAAATTGCTAGTTTTGTGAATACCCTATTAATTTTTCGAAAAACAATCAATTTGAAAGACATATGGGGCATTTTTATTCATGGCATGAATCATTTATTAAAAATTGTTTTATATGTGAAATTGATATAAGAAATTTGATTCGTTTGAAAATACTCTTTGGTTCGGCAGTGAGCGTATTTTAAACATACGATGGAGATATACATTGCTATGCATGTAAGAGTTGAGAACCCGTATGTACCCAAATATTTTTTAGGGGGTGGGGGGGTCACTTGCTCATCAAGCATTTGCCACTACTAAGTCCCGAATTACTGGTCATTTTATTACGGGCGCATCCAGTGTGCTGCCAGGTTTACCCCCTATAAAGGGACGGACAAGTTAACATTCAAGCCCAAGCCGAGAACGAACCCGAATCCAAGGTGTGATATAATGGCTCTTTTTTAGATACTACGCCACCTGAGTGGCTGAAGCTCCGATATTCTTGGTGCGCACATGCTACTCTGGAAAAAATATTGGAGTCAATCTAAAGTCACATAATTTAAATTGCTTGTATCACTCAGAAAAAATGTCCCGACCGACGACATCAGAGGAACAGTTAAGTTCTGAACTCTTACATAGCTTAAAAATTTATTTTGCTCTCCAAAGGTCAAGATTACTTAAAACAGTTTCTTTAAAATTTTTAATCAGTCTCTACAATTAAATTTATATTCATTAAAACGTAAATATCAACGCATCTTGCCTGCAGGAAGCTATTTTGATAAATAGACATAACATACTACTATAGGGAATGCAATCCCGCTTTTGCGGGATTACAATATCATGGCTATAATTTTCATATTTATGTAAGGTATTGTTTTAATTATGAATTAAAATAAAGTATTAAACCTGTGCTTAGAAACTTACTTTTTCCCACTTTTCTCTATTAAAATTAATTTTTATTTGAATGAAATATCAATCCCGCGAGATCCCGCAATCGCGTGCGGGATTGACATTTCATTCAATAAAAATTAATTTTAATAGAGAAAAGTACTAAAAAGTAAGTTTATAAGCACTATCAGGTTTAATACTTTAGCTTAATTAAAACAATACCTTACATAAATAAGAAAATTATAGCCATGATATTGTAATCCCGCAAAAGCGGGATTGCATTCCCTACATACTACTCAATTGGTATGAATTATTTATGCACCGGTGTAACTAATCAATTAGAAAAACTACTAGCATGGACGTAACTAGGGGATGGGCCACTGGGTCCTGAGCACCCCCGAAATTTCAAATTTTTAACTGGATGTCAATAATCGCGCTTTTTTGAGAGATTCTACCTTTCTCCATCTTTTGGACCCTCCCCGAAATTTTTTTTCTCGCTTCGTACCTAACTACTAGTCTCACATTACTCCAACAAAACTTGAACTTGTAAATGAAACGGTCGCAATTATCTCAATTTCTTTGGCAATTTTGTGAGGGAAAATCGAACTATCCCCTTAACCAGTTTCCAGCCGGATTAAAAATCATTTTCTAATTATCCTGCACCTGAGCAAAAAAAAATTTTGGACATTAATTGGACGAACAACTGATTATATTTTCTAAAAGTACTTGTGAAAAGTTCATATTTTCTCTTTGATAAACGTTTAATCGTGGATTTAAAACAAGAAAATTATGTAACGGTTATGAATAGGGACCAGAGACCAAAATGTTGAGGGTTTTATATAGTCGAGATTGCTGAATGGAATATCAAATGCCACGAAAAATTATTCTAATAAGCGGTATGTTCCATTATCCCGGATCACTCTTACTATTTACAATAGTTTAGTACAGCGTTTCTCAACCTGTGGGGCGCGCCCCCCAAAGGGGGGGGCGCAGAGCGTTTGCAAGGGGGGATGAGAAAAACCAAAGAGCAAGTAGTGATGCATGTTTTTAAAAAACCCTCTTATTTATTCTCATTTTTACTCAAAAATATATCCATTTTCGCTTAAAATATTCATTCAAACTTTACTAATAACATTATTTTGTAGAAAATTTGACTAAATGTTCATTGTTAAAAATTAAAAAACTGAATGTATGCTGAAAAATGTGAGGGGGCGCCACCGTAAGTTAGCCTTTGTTGGGGGGGGGCGACGTTAAAAGGTTGAGAACTGCTGGTTTAGATACATTGAATATGTATTGCATTAAGCTGGCTATTCTTTTAACCGATATTCTATTAAGCGGACTCAACCGTCCCCTCCGATGCTTATCGGGGGTGACGGCTCGACTGTGTAGGAGGCTGGGTG
The DNA here is from genome assembly GCA_038373885.1 of Cheiracanthium punctorium. NCBI lineage: Eukaryota > Metazoa > Arthropoda > Arachnida > Araneae > Cheiracanthiidae > Cheiracanthium > Cheiracanthium punctorium. The sequence continues at coordinate 1,724,045 of JAWZYV010012252.1, read as the reverse complement.
GAAGTGGGTTAAATATAACCTCATCAGACCTGACGTAAATCTCACATCGCAAATTAAAGAACGATCTCATAATAGTTTTTAAAAACCATTTACACTTAAAAACGACAAGTGGAAAGCATGTTTTCAAAGAATTTTTTTTAATATTAGTCTTATTTCCAATATACGTATGTAGTAAAATGTTATCACTCCATAAGCGAAGATTGTAGGATATCATTTATCTATAAAAGTTTCTTGACAAATTCTTTTCAGCTACCTGAATTTAAAAAAAAAAAATATATATATATATATATATTTACGAACTGAACTTAGGAAATTTCAATAACATTCAAATATTCTTTTGTGTAACGGCAAACAAAAATAAGATATGTGCGTCAGTTAGAAGAATTTACACATTCACATGCGTTAAAACCATTTATTCAAAGTTAAAGCATCCACACATATATGTACGTCGGTCGGATGGTGGTGGTAAATGTATTCAGATTTGTGTGCTTGTTCACGAGGAACCGCTTATAAATCCACGTCAAAGAAAGGACAAACACAAGGGTGGGGGGGGGGCAAATGCCTTGGGAGAGGACTTTTCTGGGTATCTAGCGCGTATTCACGTAACATCAGGAGAAAACCGCCCAAAACTCCAGACCCCCTAGACCGACGGCTCCGCGAGAGACAGAACCCTGTTCCTCTACTTCAGCCATCTCCCAATGTCAGTGGCTTTAACCACTGTGCTACACATTGGTATGTACGTCGGTTCAGATTTACAAAAATCTTAATTTAACAGTTATACGCTTATTTTTTTTGCCGTGATGTGAGTTGCACATTAGGCAATATCTCCACCTTTTCATGGGATAGATTCCCATTCATACCCTGGTTGTTTAAATTTCCTTTCTCTGTACTAATAAAAACTTCCATTGTGTTGTTGACTTTAGTCGACGAGAATATGACAGAGAGAGATATGAGATTTGTCATAGCGAGAGAACGTTTAACCCTTCGACGAACGGTGCTTGCGCCGTGAAAAACCACCTTATTTCAGGGCTTTCACCGATAGTCGCAAAGAAATGGTTAAATGGTCCCAACGCTGAAAAAGGGCAGCTGTTGCCATCGATTCATTTAACTCCCAACATGGGCGCCCATAGGAATTTTTCTGTGGGGGGGGGCAAACTTAAAAAAAAAATTCTAGGGGGGGGAGCAAATTTCAAACTTTTAACAAATTTAGTACTGTTTTAGCGATTTTTTTACATCATCGGACAGTAACCTAAATCTCTAGGGGGGGGCAAGTGCCCTACCTTGCCCCCCCTATGGGCGCCCATGACTCCCAACAACATGGTGGTCCATCGAATAGCCCATCTGGCGCCATGCTGTTGGTAGTTAATTGAATCGATGGCAACGCTGCACTTTTTCAGAGTTGGAAAGTCTATTGGGTCGTCATATTACCCAGATGTCCCAATTGGGATCGCACTGTCAAGAAGTAACAATACCACTGGCATTTATAAAGCACTACCCTACACACGCACTTCGACAGTCAGTGCCTGATTACCACACAGATCAACCAGTCCCCGGCCGTGAGGGCCCCAAAATTATTAAATACTATACTACAAAATAAAATACTTTTTCAATTCTTAAAAAATCCTACAATGTAGTTACGCTGATCCCTGACTCACTGATTCCGGGTAACCACTCGAAGATAAAACTTTTACCGCCACTACTGCAAAAAGATTACAATGTGAAGATTACAATCCGCTTGAAATTTTTACTAATTATGTATGAAAATATAGAAAACAATCTGCACTGCTTTAGAAATTTGAAAATACACCCGTTCCCTCATTTTTAAGCGATTTTTCGCTATTTTCAGCTCCATTTTATTTCCGAGAGTAAAAATAATAATAATAATAATAATCATTTGCGGGACAAAATTAGGCGCCGCAAGTAACAAGACGTCATATTGAAATCACGGTTATCAGGCTTTAAAGAAAATTTACGATCCCAATTCTTTTTTAACAGTTTTTCTAGTTAACATGGTTCAGTTTTTTTTTTTTTTTTATTAAAATGATTGTCTGTATGAAGCATTGATATAAGAGGGTCTATTTAAACAAAACGAAATCGCTCGAATACGAAAAGTTTCTGCGCGCTCCCAGAAGAGCATTAAATTCGATTTGGGTATATAATAAAAATTGAATATGAAGTTTTTTGTTTTAAACGGACGAAGATGAAATGCATTGAGTACACAGACGTATTTTCGTGAAATGGTTTTTCTAACGTAATTGCCTCCACAAGGGGCTTTGACTTTTAGTTTCATGTAAAAAACATCAATGACACTAAATAAACATCTGCATTTTTAAAACGTATGCCGCCTTGCAAAAGTGTTTGCTTACGCTGTATTCAGGGGTCGAACAGACGTCACATTAGGGTCCAAAGTATATTCCAACATAGAACAATCATCGACGTGACGTTATTTGAAACATAACTTCTGTGCATTAAATTTTTTTGAAGAAGTCCCCTCCACCCACATACTTATATATGCCACTGTGAGCAAATATTTGCACCCTTGATTATATGTGTCAACAAGGTATGTTCGTATAGGGGGTCAGAATAGTGCTATGCCCCCAAATGCTTTAGTCAGGCACTAGCGGCAATGATTACCTTTTCATGCCTGTCGTGGGTCTTCGGAACACTGCGCTGTTCCCCAGTAGCTGCAAATTGTCTGACGTTGAGCCATACCAAGAAATTTAAATATCGGATTAGAAAGACATTTTAAAACAAAAGTTAATAAATCTATATAAATAAAACAAACTGTAAAATGTCAGTTGGTTGGTTAGTTAGTTTGTTTGTCTGCGTCTGGCGTAGCTCCGAAACGGGTGATCGTAGATCTACCAAATTTTGTATGGAAATTCTCCAGGACAGGTCCCGATACCTCGAAGCGATTTTTTCGAAATTCGAATTATTTTAGGAGATATCGATAAAAAAAAAAGCATGTCGCAAAAGGTTAATTTTTGCTCCGTCATTTCGAAATTGTAACCCCGCATTGGAAAAAAGAGAGAATATAGCATATCTAGGTTGCCATATTTGGCTAGTTTATTAAATGATTTAAACTCTTGAAGTAAAAATAAAAGAATAACGATTTTTTTTGTGTAGATTATTTGAAAGGTTGTTTTTTTTTTAATTAAAATATCGTGTGCATGTGAAATCAGAGCAGGAATGAAATGTTTTATACTCAAAAGAAAAATAGGATTTGGAAATTTTCCGAGACTATGTGCAACATTTTAATTTCGCGAAAAATAAAATGGTTGATGTGCGATTTTGAGGAGATGATTCTAACGCTTGGCGTAATTTGTCGTAATTTCATCGCCTGCTACTTGGATTATGAATGCACCTGAGAATAAGTTTTTGAAATTTTCATTCAGTTGGAAGTGTGCATTTTTCTGCTCAGCTTTTCCCCATCTATTTCTAATGTATTACATCCAAAAAAAGGATGTTAGAAATATCAATTTTAATTTTGTTTAATCACACTCGTGAATAATGATATACTTTCCAACTTAATTAAATAAGGAACGAAAATATGGAAGACCCATGGATTATAATACGCTTTTAATATATAGCACTTTAATGCGTATTTAAAATCTGAAAGTGTTTCCGATTTTCTTACTTTTTTTTTTTTTTCCCTTTCCGTTTTCTGATAAAGGCCAATATATGCAGAAGCTCTTCAGAATTAATTATAGGACGAAAATAATTTGTTCCTTTTCGTAGGTTTTTATCATTTAACCATCTTATTTTTGTAACCAGGGGCGGCCCTTCACGGTAAGCATCGCATCTGGGCGCAATCTTCGAAGGGGTTTCATTTCGAACTCAAAAACTAAGTAGAGCATAAAAGGGGGCGTCTTTTTTATATTAGCACGGGGCAACACTTACCGTAGGGCCGCTCCTGCTTGTAACCATCGTAATTTTAAATTCCATTCAGAATCTGAGAGATTTCAGTGCCAAGAAAGCCGGTGAGCAACAGGATTCTCTCCGAACAAGATTTATTAAGATGGCGAACCAACTGGTCGCCGGAGGCGGCTAGTTAAAAATAAACCAATCACTTATTTTAATATTTTTAGCCACTTTCTTCCGGTCTTCAGACAGTGAAGGCCTACCGGATAAAACTTGGTTGCCCGAGAGTCTAATTTGACTCTGAACACATTAAACCTGAGTTCAATTCAGAAACTGGTCAAACCTGTGTAATTAAGAGATAATAGAATAAGACTTATTGAGCTGTGATAAAATTCTTCGCCATACTTATTGTACCCTACGCCTCTTTTGAAACTTTACTATTTCCACCCCTGTTATAGAATGACTAGTTACAGTCCCTGATTACCGAATAGGCCCATAAGGCCCGGGTCTATACTAAAAGAAAATTTTTTTTGGGGGGGGGGGGCGCTCAAATCTTCAATACTTGTTATTTAAAATATGCATACACACTTCCCAATAAAAAAGAATCACGCCAAATTTGAGAAATTTATATGTATTGGCAAAAAGTTATTGCATTTTCCATCATAAGTATAATCATCAACATTGGCACGACAGCCTGTTGTGAACCTTGGCCTTCTTCAGAAGTCTTTCCTAGACCACCCTATTCCCAGAAATGGATCTCTAGTTTCGTATTTTTAGTTTGGCAAAATCCTCATCCAGGCAATCCCTCCATCTTTTCTTGGGTCTTCTTATCGATTACCCACAAAAAGGAGTTGCATTCAACAATTGGAGTTTTATGATAAAGAGTGCATATGTTCCAGAATCCAAATATCAGGTGCATTGACTGTTTCCAAGCCAAAATCCTCAAGGGCACACACAGGCGGATTTTTTAAATTTTTTGGTCAAAACCTATAAATGGATTTAAACATTGAAAAAGCTAAAGAAATAGAAAAAAAAACATGATTGGCATACACTAAGCATATAAAAAAGTCATCTTTTAAATCATCCTGAACACCCCAAAAATGTTTTACTTGCCGACAAGATTTTCAATTTTTTTAATAATTATCTCTTCAATTACATTCTGTATAATATTCAATTAATTGCTCACGACATAGGACGACATTCTCAAAAGATAAACCAAAAAAAATTTTCAAATTAAAAAATATTTTAGTGTTTTTTTAATTGTTTTTGCGTTTGAATTTTTGTTGTGTGAAGTTTTGCTATGTTTCTCTAATAATGAGGAGAGTAGCAAATATTAGCAACTACAATTAACACAAACGTAAAGCTGCGATGAGGAACTTTATTATAATCTTTATAACGTAGCCTGATTCTAATGAATTTATAACTTTCCAGCTCAATAAAGACAATCCTTACATTAAATTTAACTCAGATTTGTTTTCTTTTGGTTTTTACAAAAAAAATCTAAAGAAAATAATAACTATATTTTAAATACACAAATATATACCCCCAGGTTCACAATCCATTATAAAAAGTTACACCAAACACTTATAAAACGGAAGAACTTTTCTTTTTAATAACTTCAAATTTAAACAATAATCATTTGTTATTTAGGAGACGACAAACTTTTCAATAGTGGTTGACCGTTAAAACATTCTATTCAAGTATTATGCAATCTGTTATTGGATTCAAGAAACCAATAAGAATCGAAAAAATAAGTAACTTGACTGTCATAGCTGACTTCGTATACTGGAGTTTTGACGGCGAATATTGGAAAATCCGCCTGCATGGGGCGGACCAGTATTTGTCTCTTTGTGTGTGTTTGTTTGTGTTTGTGTTTTAAGGCAAACCTGCACGCGGGGTATCTTCCTAGGATGAGGGGTGCCTTGGTAGGGAGACTTTCTAAAGGGTTCTAACGCGTATTCACGTTACATCTGGAGAAAACCTACCAAAACTCCAGACCGTTAGATCGACAGCCGCGCGATGGGACACGAACCGTCTCCTCGGCCGTCTAGTTTGTCTCTTTAGATTTCGAAACAAGAATTTTTTGGCCAGTACCCTGGTATATTCCCCAATCGCCTCTTACGACATGCATGAGCTACAATGGGACACTTCTTTCACACCCGGTCACCACACGGGTGCCGTTATAAATGTAAACATGCCTACAAATGCAATTCATTTTTGATTAAAAATGAGTTCGGGAATATTTCAGAAATTAAGTTTTGATTTGAGAGTAGCTTTATATATAAGTAATTTGCATAATTTTGTTTCTGGTCTTCCCTACTTAGTTAAATAACGTGTTGAAACCGTCCATATTAGTTTAAGGGAAGTCAACGAAGGCCGATCCCAAAAGAAAATATTTAGGTGAAGGGGGGGGGGGGACGGGGGTGAAGAGAGTTAAATTGCCGACTGAAAAGAATAGGTTTGCCGATTCAGTGCCCAAATTAGACACCTCCCTATATTGAACAGTTTTCCAGGGAACAGAACTTCCCCGTAACATAGAAATAGCATTAATACCTCTTTAAGTTGTACAGAGGGAGCCACAAACGTTCGACTTTCAGAGGATTCACATTATTAACGCATTAATGATCAATCTAGTTTTTACATTAATAAAGCGTATTATATTAAAAAATTGCAGGGGAGGGTACGAAAAAGGCGGAATTTTCCACAGAAAGGCTCAATTATTATCACTTTGCTAACAAAAATCCACATTTTCGTTCGTGAGGGATGGTTACATCCCTGACTCTGTTACAAGTAATTAAATTTTCATAAAATATTCATAACTTTTAATTTAGTCATAAAATACTCTCTCCGGAATGAAGAAAATATATGCCTATCCGTATGCTTGACAAAACTATCAATACCGCAGTATGGGTTAGCGGAAATGAATTTCGGGGGACCCTGAATTACTTTAATAATCGACTCATTTATTTCCCCACCAATTCTGAAAGATTACTGCTATCTGGGTCTATTCATTCAATATGGACCAATATATCATGTTATTTTGGTCCAGTGATAAAGATTGTGCTTATATTGATTACTCATTTATGAAGGATTCTTGAAATTTTCTGAATTAGATGGCAAACAGGCACGCCCGTATCCAGAAAAACATTTCTGAGGGGTCCAAACCAGTGGCGGATTAATGCAAGTTTGTCGGGGGGGGGAGTTAGTTTGCCGGTGGGGGCAGTTAGTTAGAAGATTGACGTATGTGTCCATTTTATGGAAGTAAAAGAGGATCTTTTACATTAATTTCTTTTGTCTCAGGGGGCGGTCGCTCCTTCCTCCCCCCCCCTTTAATCCGCCCTTGATCCAAACGGTAAAAAAGGCAGAATTTCTCACAAAAAAAAAACTATGTCGTTATCATTTTAGTAACATAAACAAAATTTCGGGGGGGGGGGAATCCGGACCCCCTCCCCTTAATACGTGCTTGATGGGAAATCGTTTAATTGTAACATTTTGTGAGTTCAAAGTCCCAAAATTTCACCACTTTTTTAAAGGTTGCTAAAGTCTCGAAGGCAGAGATCCCTCCCTCCTATGTCCATCGTTGCTTCTCGACATGAGTCTTAGAATGTTTCTGCTTTAGCCACAGCCTAGCACAAGCGCATGGCTGGGCCCTACCAGGACATTCAAAGACCCATGCCGGGTAGCAAAGATTTACACAGGAGGGAAGAATGTCTGCCACTGCGTCTTAGCAACGACGGTAGTGAACAGATTAAAGCTACAAGAAACTAAAATGTTGTTTTAAGTACTGCTCTTAAAGCCTAATCTATGAGAGTTATTTTGTTAGCCCTGTATAGGTATCAACGCTACGTCCACCCGTGCCGATGGACAGAAGGCTCTCATAACCCTCAATAATAAATGCCAATTTTGTTTTGCTTGAAATGGATAAACGTTTCTAAAATGTACTCTAAATATTCTCTGCCTATAGGCTGCAATGCATCGGAACTATTTTGTGTGCTCTTGTAAAAGAACTGTAATTGGTACTTACATCCTTTTCAGGGTACATGGTATGGTACTTTTCATTATCTTAAAAATTCGATCGATCAATATTTACGGCAGTTAGAACACGAGCAGACAGACAAACTGAAATCATAAACATTTCAACTTCTTCGAAAAGTGTTAAAAAATAAAGGCTTAAAAAATTGTAAGGATGAAAGAAAAAAAAAAAAAGAACTTGAATAAGGAAAGTAATTCTAACTCGGAAAGATAACTTTTCCTGTAATTTAAGAGAAAATAGAAAATTAACAGGGTTGGGGGTTTTGTCGTCAAAAAATGGTTGTAGACATTACAGAGGTAAAAACTGTCAAAAACCTACATTTCTTTATTTTATGGTACAGCAAACAATAAATTTCTATAGAATTTTTTCTGAGCTATTAAAAACTATAATTAATTATAGTATTATGAACATATATGATTATTTTATTATGCTGTTAAGTAGAAAAATATAAAATATTAAGCTATTGACACTTTTGATACATAACATACCTTTAAGTTTTGCGATGAAATTAAAAATCAGAATTTTGCAGTTATAAAATATTATTACTTTTTATTTTATTTTTTAAGATACACATGGATGCCTGCATAATCTGAAAATATTTATCCAAAATTTATAACCACCCCAAATATAAACCAAATAAAGAGCCACTGCTACTTTTATCGAACTAAAACTGTCATTAATTTTAAAAATCGCATTACTATAAACCAAAAATGTATGTAAATTGTAAAATGACATTTTTAGCAATCAGAATCGCTGTTTCGAAACATATGATAGAAAATTTCTCAAGTTCGTTTCTTTAGTGTTCTTTCCTGCAGCAAAGATTTTACAAAAAATTCTAAGGCTGGATAACTTGTACTTTGCATCCTCCCCCTCCCACCCACTTTCCATTTTCCCATGTAAACGGGCCTATTAGTGACAAAAAACAGTCGCCGCCTTCCAAGGACGTACCCAGGGGGGTGGTTCAGGGAGTCCGGACCCCCTCCGAAATTTCAGTTTTTGTAAGCAAAATAATAATGATGAAGTTTTGTTGTATACAATTCTGCCTTTTTCACTGTTTGGACCCCCTCCGAAATTTTTTTCTGGGTACGTCCCTGCCGCCTTCCCCTGCCTCTAACCAAATTTTTCCCTCAACAGTGGAAGGAATTCCCTCAACAGTGGGGAAATTTGTACTTGGCCCAGAACCAGCCATGACGTAGCTCACATCCGCCTTTTTTTTTTTTTTTCAGTCTATATTTTTAAGAAATCCGGATGTTAGCCATAATTAAATTTTACGCATACTGATCGCGAAATAAATCGTTGGGGATTAAAAACAGAAGACTCGTGAATGGATATTCATACTTCTCCAAAAAGCTTTCCTCCGAACACTTATCAAAAAGTACTCGTTTTCGGCTATCGCCAGACCCCAGACTGACGCCAAGCTCTAAAATCTTAACTCTATGTTAACTCACAATAAATTTTACATCTCTGAGTTTGGCAATGCTGACTGCCTGTCAAACTGGATTTGTTTACAAAATAGTGCGCCCTCTATACTCGTATATAGAATGCTGTAGTTTCTCCATGTGGATTTCTTGCAATCGGCTGCTTTCCGGTGAAGGACGTTAGAATTTTGCTCTTGTTCATGCTGATCGTTCTTAGAACGGTCCGCTACAGTAATATTTGAACTGATGATTGAAATAAAATTGTTAAGTGTTTTAATTTTATTTTGCCCCTTTCTTGCTTATGAAGCCCTTATTCATACGAATGAATTTGCTGTCTACATACCGGGGCCGATTGATCTGGCCGATCATATTGCAAATAAATATGGATTTATAAACAAGGGACAGGTAACTTATGTTTTAATTTATCTTGAATCAGAAATGGTTGTTCAGTTTCTTCTTGTCTAGTGCATTAGGAAAACTTAAAATATAATCTGTCTTATTTTGCCAAAATGTGGTCTATGTTTCCAAACATTGTATTTAGTAGTAATAGATCTGTTTCTGTTAATTGCACAATAAGAATTAAACGGAACCACTTCTCTTTATGGGATGATTTCATCTATATTCTCAAGGTTTTGTACCATTTGAATTTCTAGTAATGATTTGTGATGTTTCAAGAACAATATGTGACTAAAACAAAAACTGAGACACAAAGAAAAGGAACCAAAACTTTTAAAAAGCAGACATATTGGGTTCTCAGAATTTTAGCATTAGAATTAGACTTTTTTTTTTTTTTTTTTTTTTTTTTTTTAAATCATGATTTTACTACATTTTGTCACATCTTTTCAGAATTTGCTAAAAAATCTCTGCTTTACCAATTTTCTTCACCATGTATCATTTCTCATTGCTACCAAGTAGATAAAGATATTTAGCATACTAACCTAAGGTTTTGGGTTAATAAGTTTATAAAGAGGACTTAGTCCCTTCCCTTGCTCTTACCCAATTGTGAAGGATTCTTCAGACTTCAAATTTTCATTTTGAAGTCTGAAGAAGTTAATTTTTGACATTTATTTTTAGCTAGAACAAAATAAGCTAGAAAGCTTTCTTCTTTTACTTTCTGAACCTAAAAAGTTTATAAGTTCGTTTATACATATTTAACTGATAATTTTATAGATATTATAAACAATAATCATACCCTTTATTATTATCCATTGCATGTTAATGATGGGGTTTATCCTTTTCCCATCTCACAAGAAATAAACTTTACTTACTACTTTAACAGTTTTGTGTACACAAAGGTGCTCCTAACATAAGCATTTAAAAAGTTCCTTGAAGATTATAAATTATTCTGTTTGTTTTTTGCAGGGTTACTGGTTTAAATCTGTGTTTCCCAACCATTGGTCCACAGGACTTTACTGTCAGTTTATCAAATTTATTTAACAGTAATCCAGCAGCAAATGCTGTACTAACTAAAAATGATATTTGTATAACACTTGATTTCATGAATAAAATTCATGTTTACGTAATATTTATTATTTTTAGCTGATGTTGGTCTGCAAAATACATTTCTTATTTTTGCTGGTTCACAGATGTTAAAAGGTTGGGAACCAATAGTTTTAACTGTTCTACTCCCATTTTTTTTTTTTTTTCCCACTAGTTATTTCACTGTTTATTTTTATATTCTCATCTTGTGTGTTTTAAATTACTTTGCTCAAAAAAACGTTTATTTGTTTCCTTTTTAACTTCAGAAATTAAAGTTTAAAATTTATTGAAATATTTCATTTGAATATTTTTTTTAAAATAGAAGAATATTAAATTTACTGTGCTCTCTTTTATATGAACTGATTAAATATGATTTAAAACTGATTAGAAATCATCAACATCATAAGATAAAAATATAATGTAAAAGTTTATTATTTTCAATAATAAGTACACCTTTATGCAAATAAAACAATTAACTTGCAAAGAGATTTTATTACTTGATTTTTGTATAATTTAAAAATGTATTACTTTCTGATATTCACATGCCTTTTCAAATAACATTGTTTTTTCCCCTTAAAACTGCATATAACCCTCCCCCCCCAAAAAAAACCAGTTAATTAGGGTGTTTTAGAAAAAAAAAAAGTTGTTTTTAGCCCAGATTTTGTGAAATTACGATATGAGATAATGAATGTTACTACCATCTGCTGTCACTTTACAATTTTGAAATCTGATACAAAGAGGTACAACATTTCACAAAGAAAGACATTTGGTAATCTAATTTATCACAAATTAAATTTGGTACTTTAATACAAGCAATTAGGATCGTTTAATCAATTCTTAACTTGTATTCTTTTACTAGTAATGATTATCCTAAATCATGAAGAATCTTGCTTAATTCAGTTAAAAAGAAGATTACATAAGATATTATTCTATGTCAAGTGATTCAATTTTAAAATAATTTTTTACCTCATGTTCCCTGATTTTCTTATGATTTCCTACACTTTTTGGATTTTTAAGCTTTGCTATACCAAAATAAAATAAAACAAATTTTTAATCTCTATGCTGCTGACCTGATAGCAAGAACCTGAATAGAATGACCTCGAATAGAATAGAATGAACCTGAATAAAATAAAACCTGATGGCAAGATTTTTGAATTTGATCCTCATATCTGGCCCGAACTAGAGGGCTATGTCCCTGCTTAGCGAATAGTGTCTTCATTCAAAGTAATAATCAACTTTATTGAACAAGCAGTAAAATTAACAACTGATTTTAACTTGCTCATGAAGAAGAGCAGCACCAGTTAATTTTCCAAATAGTTGAGTATCTCCAAAAGCTGATTAAACTACCACAAAAAAAGCTTTACGTAACTTGGGAAAAAAAAAAAAACATTCTAATTATTCACATTATCATAATTATTGATTAAAAATAAAACTGGAGCACTGTCACAAAAATTATGTTCAGTAAAAATTTTTAATGGCAAAAATTGAATTTATACAATAGACCCCCATATAACACGGGTCCATAGAACACAGCAAAAAATTTGGGATCGGGCTAGAACACATTCAAGCGAGACTTGTATATCACTGTAAATTAAAACAGATGTTCTGATTTTATTATACATCGCATAGCTGTTGATCTAACGGTCTGGAGTTTTGTTAGGTTTTCTCCAGATGTAACATGAATACACGTTAGAACTCCTTAGAAAATCCTCCTACCAAAGTACCCCCCAATCTTTGGCAGATTGCCCTAGTGCAGTGTTGCCATAATCACACGAACATCTAATTTTTTTATGTTTTAGCTTATTAATATAACTTTTGAATGGCTACACTAAAAAAATCATCACCTATCCCAGAGTAACAGAGGCACAAGCCAGAGGTTGAACAGCGTGGTTTACACTCCAAATGAAGCATAGCTCAGGACCCGTACATCATGGAACATATCTACCATGTCATAAGGGGGGTTCTACTGTAAATCATTTTTTTTAACTTTCAAATACTTTGAGCTGTAACTTAATATGCTTCAAATAGCTTTAAACTTTGCAAACTATTTTCTTTTATCAAATGTTACATAAATAGAGGATATGCAAATTGAAAAAAAAAAAAAAAAAAAAGATATATATATATATATTTGTGATGTAGTTTTGGAAAACTCTTATGTCTACATTTTTTACATTTTATGAAAATTCTTCCATTTATACTTAGTTACTTTTTCAAAGGATTCCCAAACAGGATCTTGCTTTCTACCACCTTCAAACATTTTTAATAGTATGCACTTTGAGCAATCAAAATTTAAACCCCCATCACAGTCAAAATTGAACCTGTAACAGAGCTGAAAATTTGAACCAAAACTGCAAGTTTAAATCAAAACTGAAACCTCTCAAAATTTATGCTTTAAATTATTTCATAAGTTTTGATTCAAATTAATCTTGAACGCAGTTACTTTTTAACTGAAGGATGTAACTATTGTTTAAGAAAATGAGTAACAATTGTAAATATATTTTTAAGAAATAATAATAATGCACTCTTTAAAGTTTAAAAATATTTATCTAAATGGTAACATTATAATAATACATCACAGTTTAGGCTAATAAAATTGATATCTTAAGTGAATTTCTTTTAACACCCTTGGGATGGAAAAGAACAGACAACTAACTTTTTAATCTTGGTGCATTTGAATGAAAGTATATTAAATAGTAGACAATTAAATTAAACGAATAAGAAGTAATTGTATGATTTCTTTTCTCAGTTCAAGTTTAACTTAACCTTTATAATTTTCTAATTAATATTTAACTTTGAGCAGTCCCAACAGAGAAAACCATTATATGTAAGATCTGCAAGTTAATCTATTTTTTCTTATCAAATGAAATTAATGTATGTTTCAAATTTTTAAAACACAGATTATTGACTTTAGTTTTTTTCTTTAATTTTTTCTGGGTGTTAGATTGGTATATTGTTCAAATGAAATTAAAATACAAAAAAGATGTTTTCTTTTCAGAATTTGTATTTGTATTATACAGTATAATATTGTAATAACGTTTTAACACCTGATCATTTTTTAAAATTTTACAATTCAATTAATTTTACTATAAAGTAATCCATAAAATAAATTGTTGCATTTTGTGATGCTAAAATGCTAATTTGTGTGCTAAAATGCAGGATTTCAATTTTATAACATCAAATTAATACTTTAATTAAAATTTAATGGAGTTTAATTTGTCCAGCATTTCTTAGACTTTTTTTTTTTTTTTTTACAAAAATGTGGACAAAATACCAAACTTTCTGAAGAAACATTTTAGCTTGTAATTTAAGGCTTCTTTTGGTTTTCTACAAAAAAAAAAAAAAAGCAGCTAGTGAAGTGCCTTTAATAGTCTTGTTGTGTACCGCAATTAATTTCATTAAAACTGATGAATTAATAAATTTTGCATTTTAGAAATAAGTAATTGTAGCTGTATGCCTATTCTGTTTCCTTAGGTTGGAAGTCTAGAAGGTTATTATCGCTTTGAACATCATAAAATTCGGAAGCGCTCCATCAGTCCTAGCACTTACCATGCCAGTCTACTTCAGAATGATTCTATGGTATGTATATTTTTAAAATTTGAAAATTAAATTTTTTGGACTAGTTAATCCCAAGGAACATATTTTTTGTCCTATTGTAAAGCTTAAAATTTCCATTCTCAGCTAGTAGCCACTGGTTGGTAGACTCACAAACGTAATGGCCTGTTGTTCCAGGCGTGGAGTGAAGAGTCGAAATCATCTCCATCTTCCTTAGACTATTTTTTCCATACTCTCCGGAAAAAGCTAGAAACACTGCCTCTCCCATTAACAAAATAATATCTATGCACTTGATAACACAATTATAAAAGTTTTGACTTTATTTGTTAGCAGATTTTTCTAGCTCCACCAAGTGCTATATTGGCTGTTACTGAGTTTGGCCAGCAACCAGAATTTTTTTAACTAGTACCCGTTTTCTTGATCATCATGTGGCAACTGGAAATTTTAAGCTTTGTCCTGTTATACTAATGCACATGTTTTTTTTTTTTTTTTTTACATTAATTAATGTTTTACTTAATCACTTTGATTAACCAATATTAAATTACAACTGTCTGGGGGCTGTATTTAAAAGGCTGCTAATGTTCCATTGAAGTAAAAATATGTATTAAAACGATCTAATAATTCTTAGTTAGAAAAAAAAATACCTTATTTTAAATTTACTACTTATTTGTATTTTTTATAATCTAGCAATCTATGAATAATAAAATAGTATTTGTAAATTATTATAGTAAATTTCATGATTATTCGTAAAATCCTCAAAAAATATAAAATATACATTTTAAGGTTTTCTAAAACTTTGTGTTGGTTTCATATCTCTGGCTCAGTTAGTTTGAGAGATGCATCACTTTGAAAGATAATCATGAGCACGCTTGTTATTTTTCATATCTCGAAAATAAAGTGAATTGCAGCAGCCAAACACATATGAATTGCATAGGTACAGCAAGTCAGTATTAATATATAAGTTTCGTTTCAGGTTGCCATTGGGGCCGAATCATACTGCTTATCCCCAACTAGACCCTTTAAAAATAATTTTCATATTCATAGATTACCGCATTAAAAAATATATTTTACCTCATGAAACTTAATAGTTTTTGTACTACGTTCACTTTTCACCACGGCTCATTCTAGAAGGATTTCGACCCAGGAAAGGGCGGAATCTGCGAGATTTCATCCCCCTCCTTCTCAGCAGAAGAGCATACCATGTATTTTGTTTGGTAGGTGGGAGGAGAGGAAGGGAGTACTGGAAACTCCCTTCCCTCGCCTTCCCTTGGAAAGGTTGTTGTATGTAATGGAGATTATCCGATTCGTTCATTAGGGTTGACAAATTAGCCAAAATAGTGCTATACGGATTATTTTTTCTTTTAATATTTATTTGCAGATATTTCTGAAACTTGCTCTTTAGAATGCGTCAATTTATACTACTATTTATTTATGAAGTACAGTTTCTTTATTTTTAAAATTAATACAAAAATTGAATTTAAAAGGGAAACAATATTACTGTTGAGTAATTTCATTTCAAAATAAATGTATCGCACATTTCAGTAACACATGAAAAGTTTTTATTATTTTGACAATCCAGTCAGTGACGTATTTAGATAAGGCAGGTTAAGCATGTGCCATGGGCGATACTTGAAAAGGACCGTAGATTTATTTATTGCATGATTTACTCAACTAAAGAAACACTTTTACTGTCGACACTCATTTTTACGAACCTCTTTTTTTACGAACTAGTGAACAGTCCCAAATACACTCCCATAGACAATTTTATGATTGGAATTTATGATTTATTAGAGTGGTCTGCACGGTTCTATAAAAACAAGAATCAATTGTAATAAATATTTTGATCTACCTGTATATATATTCTACTGCATGTTTTACCAGTTCATTGAAAATGCGCTGCGGAGGGAAACAAGTAAAACAAATCATGCAAAAAACTTTCACTTACGATTTTATTTGTTATTTTTTAATACATGATTAACCTCTTCTCTCCAATCGCCGAAAGAAGGTGATAAAAATGTTTATCCCTTCTGTACCCGTTGATGCTTCCGGACATGGGTCTTTAAATGCACCTGTTATAAGTCGTCACATCCTTAAAATGGTGTGTGCGAACAGGTTAAAATCGAGATTAAAATCTTTGTTTTGAATCACTGTTTTTAGAATCTAAATCTATGAGAGCTGTAGCCGATCGCATAATGTGCGCATATTGTTTTCTCTCAAAGCCACTTGTTTCATGTACATATGCCGCTGGTGCTGGCCATTTTGCTTTTTTGCATTGTAACTCACATAAACATGGTGTGCGGGGCGAAAGAAGTAAATACGTATGTGTAATAAATGCTATAACATATTCATTAACTGCATTAATGAGTTTTATAATTTATGACAAAACTTATGATTCCTTCCCTGGTGAATTTTCTATACCAGTGGTGTAGGAGGAATTTACATGAAAAAATGTAATTACACTAGTTTAAATACTTATAAAGTTCTAAAAAAATAAAAGGGCAATCTGAATTTATAATATTTTTTTTAATTTTCTAAGATTTACTCGACAAATTTTTCTAAAAAATGGATCCAGTGGTTTATTCAAAGGAGACAATAGGACTATCGTGATTCTGATGAGCACATTCAATGTGAAATTTTTAAAGTTGTTGGGAGATTTAAACCCACAATTTAGCACAGATATAACCTGCTCACTCTCACAATGCAGAAAAGACACAGCGAAAAATATTTCCCTTATGTGATCAGCGTTGCTTTCTAGATTGAGTCTTTAAACTCTCTGCTGAATCCAGCAGTTACGTTCATTCAATGCTATGCAAAACCCTTGAATTTTGAAAACGCAATGCTGGAACCTAGCAGAGTATTCAAAGACTAATGCTAGAAAAAATACTAGTCACGAAAGTCGACTCTTCTTCACTGTACCTTTTCTACGATGAGACCAAGTAAATTAAACATTGGTCCACCTTAGCATGAATATGGGTTAGGACCCCTTAGAAAGACCCCCACAGAGGGCGGCACCCCACTCTTCGGCCTAGAGCCCGTGCATAGCTAATTGGACATAATTCCACTAACAAACAAAGTTGGTCCACGATTAAAAATGTATGGAGAGGGAAAAATCAAGCTTTTATATGATCCTTTCCCTTATTTAACCTCTCTTCCTTGAAACCTTTTTGTGAAAACCAACAATCTGAATAATAAAAGAAAAATAATAATTAGATCACCATGTGCCATAAAAAGCATGAAACTGATAATTGTTTCTCTCTTATATAATTTTTTTTTTTTAATTTTTGTATTAAACAAAATTTTTAAGGAAAAAAAGGAAAAGAAAAAGCTTTCTGAACATTTTTAAAAGTCAAAATGGTCTTTACTTAAGCTACGATAATTTACAATAAAAGCAGGATATTAGTTTACAAAAGTATATACATACAGATATACTACATATATATTTATATATGGTAATGGTGGCAATACAGTTGAGAGCCAAAAATCCGCCGACCTAAAATCCACACACCTTCTCTGATGTAAATAATGAAATTCGAAGTCATCCGCCAGTGATGAAATTGTTTAAAAGTGTCTTAAATCTAGATAAATATGATTCTGAGGATGAAAACATGGGTAATAATAATAATACATTTGATAAAAGTTTAAAGTTAAGAGAAAATACCTTCAATTTTTGGAGCAGCAAAGTTCTGTAACAAAACAAGAATTAATGATAATGTACAATTTGCAAAAATGAATAAAGAAAAGAAAGAAGAAAAAAAAAAGAAACTGAAAATAGACAAAAATAATATTTTAAAATAAATCACCATAGAACATGCTTTCAAAATTAGAAAAAGGAAATTTTGAAACCATTTGCTTTGCTAGTCTTCATGTAATTTTCTTCTTTTTTCTCATATGCTTTTGTATTTAATGTGGAAATGTAAGTGAAATACTTTTGACTGTTTTTACTTCATTGTAATTGTATTCTACTTTTTTAAAATCAGAAATGTAATGATTTATCTTTTATGGCCCGAAATCTGCAAAATCCTAAAATCTGCACAAGCCATGGTCCCAAGCTGTGCGGATTTCTGGCTCTCTACTGTATAATTAAAGGATGACTTTAATTTTAGTGTTGCAATTCATGAGCTACTGTGATAGTCTTCAAAACAGCTTTGATCTATGCACAGTGCTACGTTACAGAGCTTGCATATAACTGTTGATCGTTTCTGTATACCTTTCTTAGAGCATACTGTGCATCGCCTCCTCTTTTTCATATCAAAAGGCCAATGTCCATGGATCGGAACACTCTGCAACTAACAGCAGTAATGTTGTGTAACATTGATTTGCTCTTGGGCATAATTAATCATCTTATTAAGTTCATTCGAAAGTCCTTGTGGCTCTGCTTGTTTGATTTTGAAAGCAGATATCCATTTAAAACTGCTAAATCCAGCAAGTGGAAGAAAATATTTTTCATCCACTTGAATGTACGCCTTGCAAATCCATAGCTATTTGCCATTCTGTCGCTCAAATCGACGTAACCCATATTCTCATTGTAATCAGCCACAATTTTCAGTTTGTCATTTTCTCTATCAGATGTTTTATGATGAGGGGTGTGCATATTGCTGAGCATGAAAACATCACACTTGTCTTTCCAGTGAAACTCATTTCTTTGCAAAATCTAGCAGAGGTTTCACCTTTTATTATTTCATTTGAGATAAATCTCTCGGAAAATGCTTCCTGTTTCAGCAAATAGTACCACAGGCATTAATTTTTTTCTCCATGAGATAGCTAAAAAGTTCTAAAGAACTGAAGAAATTATCCATAAATAGTTTGTGGCCTTTATCTTTTATACATTCAGCCATGCTTCCAACTACATTGTATGCTGCAGAAAAAGTTTTATTTTCTTTAGTATCTTTTCCCAGGTATACTTTCATGTCGTAAGTATAACCAGTCTTATCAGCTAATTTATAAATTTTAATGCCCCACTGTTTATGCTTCTTTGATATGTACTGCCTAAACCAGGGATATGCAAACTTTTTCGGTCACGGGCCAAAAATCAAAAAAAAAAAAAAAAAAATGTTTGGCAGGCCAAGATAAATTTTTCTAAAATTTTAAAAACAATATACAAGTATTACAATTTAAATATGTTAATGAGATGAATGAAATGGCAGTTTCATTTTTGAAAGTTCCTTATATTGAGGTTTGAAGTGAGATGCACTGATTCTAAGGAACGAGGCTAAATGCTTATCTGTCTGTCTACTTCTGAAAGAATTCTTTCTGAGTTTCATAGTTGAAAACACTTGTTCACATGTATAAAATGAAGCAAACATAGCACTGATTTTCTGGGGGTGAGATATTAAATTTGGGGAACTTACTTTCGATAATGATTTGTAAAACTCTAACTTTGGCATATTTAGGAACAACTGCTTGAGATGATTGTTAGATTGCAACTCAATTAATTCAAGCTGCAAATCTGACTTCACAATTTATGATGAAAGTCATGGTAAAAGTATCCAATTCTGTTTGAATGGCAGTGAAATCTTGAAATCTGCATTCGAACTCAAAATGCAGTTTTTTCAAGCCATCTTCATAATTCTTAATATGGGTATATTATAAATAAATATATATTTTCTTTTAATTTCCATCGGACCGGCAAATTAAAATTCTATCTGTGGGCCAGATAAAACCTTCCAGTGGGCCGTAGTTTGAACATCCCTGGCCTAAACACATTACTCTCCCTTTAAATTTTACTATTACTTCATCTATTGCTGTATGTTCGGTCGGCTCATAAACATGCTTGAAAGAATAATTGAGTATTTCAAAAATGTCTCGTATTTTCCATAGCCTGTCATAATTTGGTGCTTCTCTGTCAATTTTTTTGTCGTTATCTGAGAAGTGCAGAAACTTTAGCAGGAAAAGAAATTGTCACGAGGCATAGTTTTTCGGAAAATCGGTGTTTCATTTATTTCATCTGTGCTCCAGTACTCACGTATCGAATCCTTTTCTAAGTGTCCCATCAAAAGAACAAGTCCAAGAAATTGGAGCATTTCTTCTGGATTTGTAGAAATCCATTCAGGTGCATGTTTACGTTTTCCAGATTCATCTGGTCACACAAGCAAAATCTGTTCAGCATATTTATTTGTTTGGTTGCACAAAAGTTCTATCATTTGTTCAGAAAAAAATAATCTAAAGTAATCATATTTATTCATAAGATTGTCAAATTCCGGTTTCAATCCAACTTTTTCCGAGAAATTCAAAATATTCACTGAATTTCTTTCTTCAGGAATTTTCCAATCATACTCGAAACTTGTACTTTCTGCTTCGTCTGAATTCGCGCTTCATAATTATGTCTCTTTTTCTTCTGCGAATTCAGTAATTTTTGAATCCGTCTGATTTAGTTCCGTCTTGCATTCTGAGTCGTTATCAGCATAATTTTCTGCATCTAACCGAGTCATCAATTTTTGACTTTCTTCTATGCTAAGCTAAGTCCTCTCGTTCGTGGAGGCATATTTACTAGAAATAATAACTAAGAATACTTAACAAATATAATAAACAAGAACGCAAAACAGACAGCCTCGTTACTTTAAGGAAAAAGCGTGAATAAGAAAAAATAAAATTGTTTTGTAGTAGTATGTGGAAGCCACAATAACAGAAGGGGAAAATATCACTGACCAGTTGCCAAATAAAATGCAAATCCGAATGCCGAATCACAATCAATTGGCTACCACTTTCCCACAGTATAACAAAAGAGATTCCCACTTCTTGAAATTCCTTATCTATCTTCCATGAAGGGTGAATGGGTTTCTTGTCCAAAAAGGGGAAAGGAATCTCGGGTAAGGCATTCATACCAGTGCGGTTCTCCAGTCATATTTATTTTTTGGTACAACTGCTGAACCGCCGGCTTCCAGAGGTTAATCAATTATGTCGAATCACTTTTTGTGGACCACTGGTATATGTCTTGCTTCAATCATGAAAATTTTGTATACTTAACAGGGAGTTTTGAGGGTCAGAACAGGGGAAACTTCATCAGAAACATGACTTTGACATCACAAAGTTTAGAAGAATTTTTACTTGGATAAAATGAACCATAAATTTAACATTCCTGTAAAAACATATTTATAAATATTTCAATATATTCATAAATTTCCTGCATGAAACTGCAAAACTGTAAGCAGTTAAATAGTGAAAGTAAACTTTCTTTTTAGTCTAATTATTGCATTTATTAAAAAATTTGCAATAAGTTCGGGACTATTAGTAATGAGTAAATAGTTATGAATTTAAAAAATATATAAGAATTCCATATTTTAATTAGAATAAAAAACAAACTAGAAGAGAATAAAGAAAAAAATCATTATTTTAAGTAGCTAAAATACAAAAAATATTGAATTAAAAATAAATTCCACTTTATATTGAAAATGTATCTGCTCTAAGCTCTGCCCTACATTTCATATTAATGTTTACCATTTTAATCTGCAGCTATAAAATACATGCTGTAATTATAATATAGTTATCATAAATATTTTTTAGTTAAAAACAAAAATTTAATTTAGTCGTCATTTATTTTTTCAAGTTTTTAATTACTGTGTAAATCATTCCAGCTCAAAATTTGCACACATATGTAACCAGTGACACTGAGTACTGCTCGTTTTAATTTTTTAATTCTTTCTTAACTATCAAATATTTCTTTTCCCAAAAATTTTGTTATCTCACACATATCAGCTTGTATCTGCTAAATTATTGGTCAAGAATTTTTTATCATTACATCCTTGGAAAGTTCTTTAGATTCTAAAGGGGGGGAAAAAAGGTGAAATCGGTTACTAGCTTTAATTTTTAGTGGGTTTTTTTTTTTTTTTTTTTAGAAAAAAGATTAAATTGTTCCTTCCAATTTCTTTACATTGTAACATCCAAAAAAACTATACATTTCAGGTATATTTGAAAATTTTACTGAATACAGAGTGTCCTTTCTTAAATCATTTAAATGAAGAACAATTGAAAAACAAAATATTTAATTTTTGACAATTTTTTTAATCAGAAGCTGTAGAATCAAGCAGTTCAGGTTTATCACTTTTAAAATTTGAGAAATATTCTTATCAGTCTATATACTTTTTGACTGTGTGGGGGAAAGTCATTAAATCAGGTGTGTTCCGTTTGAATGTCCTGCTGCAATATCAGCGACTGCGCTGCAATCTGATTTATTCTGGATAGAGAATAGGAATAGGGATTCTCTGTGCCTGCATTTTCTTAAATGAACAAATAGTATTAGTGAACAAATTAAACAGAACTGTAAAAAAAATCTAGGAACTTTCCTTGGAAATAATAGACAGCTGAGTTGCCCTAGAATTCCAAGGAACGTTACATGAAAATACCAGGAACTTTACTGAATAACTCAGAAGGGCTCCACTGAATTGCATATTGTTCAGTAAAGTTCTTGATATTTTCATGTAACTTTCCTGGGAATTAAGAGCACCTCAGCTTTCTATTATTTTCAAGGAACATTCTTGGAATTTTTTACAATTCTGGTCATTTTTAAGTGAATTGAGGTTTTTTTTTGTTTTTTTTTGTTTTTAAGCAAATCGTGAGAGCAATATTTGGTTAAGGGACAGGTTAAGGGAAACAGTAAGGTTTTCAGATGAAAATGTGTACTTTCTGTATGGTATTTGTGAGTCTAACTTTTGCCATTATTTCCAAGGAATGTTTCTCGATTTTTTTGAGTGAAATAAGGAATTAAATCCCTAATTACTTAAAAACAAAAAGTATTAGTTATTAAAGTATTAATTTAGAATATGATCCAATTCTGTGAAGAGGGAAAGGAAGGATTGTTCAAAAGCACTTTGTACTATAGGAGCAATCCTGCAATTATGAACAAAGTTCCCGTCTTTTGAACAGAAATTTATGTACATATTTTTTTCTTTTTAAAAGCAGAATTTTGAGGCCCCTTATATTTGTGAGGCTCAAGGCACGTGCCTCATGCACCTTTTGGGAAATCTGCCAGTACTCAAGTAACTGTGCAAAGAAACCAATAGATGCTGTGCTAAGCAACTATATACAGTAAATGCCCCATAACACAGTATATACATTAGGGTGCATCAAAATCCCCATATTTTTAAAAACTTGATGAAAATTGTCTGTCCCTATGTTATTTTTGTTCGAAATGCTACAAAAACAATACAGATAAAGTTTAGTGAAATTTTAATAACATTTAGGGGGTCCACCGACCCTAGGAATGTACAACAAAAACAGAAATTCTAAAAAACAAAGCATCATGAGAAAAAATAAAAATTAAGCAAGCATATTAAATAAATAATGCAATTAAGATTGTTTTGATATATAACGAAATATTATATATAATATAATACTAAATTTCTAATTTGAATTAAATTTGCATAAGTATGCTCAGTTTAAAAGTTGTTCAATTTTGGCTGTTTTCGTAGATTTTTTTGTTTTTGTCGATCTTTTTCTACAACTTGCAGAATATTTTGGTAGTGATCTTCATGTTTCACCAATTGTATAAAATCAGTACTTAGCTTTACCCCTTGTTCAGCACAGTCATTGACAACATTCAATTCTTGCAAATTTGTAAATGATGCAGTGTAGGATGCAGACGTTGACCATTCTGAAATGTCTTTTACTAAAAAACTTGAGTCTAGTTCAAGCAGATAAAATAAAAACCAGGAGTCTGCTCCAACTAAATCAAAAAGAGTTGTGTTTTCAGTCAGATTTTTTGGAAATTTGCGTTCTCCAAAATCCATGCCATATCTACCTTTTAATTTAAACACAGTATCGGTGGAGTCGGATATTGTAGCTAGCATTGCATTAGCAATGGCTTTTTTTTTCTTCTGGTGGAACTTTGTCACTCCAAAGACCATCTCTTCTGTGAGATACCAGTAGTGTTTCTCAAAAGCTTTGATTGCACTCTCAGATATAATGGGATGGACAACCTTGTACGCCATAAGAGAATGAAGCATTTGTAAGTCATTCCAAGGAGCATGAATTGCAGTATTACAAGTTATCCACCAGGAGCTGTAAATGAGAGTAACAAAGTTGGCAAAGTCACGCAGTTTAGGTACCTGCTGTTTAGATGTTATTGTGGCAGTAGGCAGTTGCTGTATTTGCTGTTCAAGAAGAGCAATTTTAATTGTGTATAACAGTTTTGCCATCCGACCTGCTTTTTGCAATGCTCCTGGTCGATTTAATTTAACTTCTTGCTCATTATTAGGAAAGTCTAAATATAATTGGCAAAACTTTGTGAACTCCATATAATCATCTCTATATTTCCCAGAACTGATGGCATATTTTGCTGTTTGGATTGCATTGGTTCTAAGACCACTGACTATTCTTTGAGCTTGTACATTCATTGATTTTGAGTCATATGGTTTTAATTCACCGTTATCAAGATGATCAAAATTGTCCCGAAACCGTTTAAACAAGGTTACATCTGGTGACTTTGAAGCTTCACTCTTTAGATCATCAAAAACATGAGATAAAATCACTTCTCCAATGTGATGACGGCAAGCTGACCAAAGAAGTGCACGTCCCAGTTTCTTTTGTGTACTGACGCAGGTAGGAGTAATATGACCTGTGTTGGAAGAGGTTGTGTCAAATGTCATGTTCATGATTGTTTGTGTACACTGCCATGAGATGAGCTGCTCATATATTAACTGTGCAATGACTCCACCACACTCGTGATTAGTTCCTAGTGAATATGCTGGCACACCAAGAATCTTTTGCTGGTGAACATTTCCCATGACAATGGTGAGGCGTTCTTCTTTTTTGTACTTATTGGACAGAGCTGTTGAAAGTTTTGTATCCCAATGCAGAGTTGTGTATTTAGGAAAAGACCACTGCTCCTTGCAAGCAGCTGAAATTTCCTTTACAACTTGTCTTCTTAATCTATCTGCTGTTGAATATGAAGCTGCAATTGTACTTGTATCTCCTCCTATTTCTGTAATTAGTGCTTTTGTATAAGCTGCTTGTTGACCTCGACTCATATTTAAGCATGTTGTTACTGAAACAAGATTAGGTTTTTTCATAATATCATATGGTATAAATAACGTTGCGCCTGTTCGTTTCTTTTGATGACGATTTCGAGCACTTCCTGAGGGTTCTTTACAATCAAAGTTTTCATCAGTAATATCATTTGTTTCACTTTGTTCATCAGATACATCAATAGGACTAGGAATATAATTTAATATTAAGTTGGAGCTAAGTTCCTTTTCGATTTTCCCTCTTCTCATTTCTAGTAGCTGTAGCTGTTGTTCTTTTCGTTTCACTTTTTCCCCCAAGACATTTATCATATGATCCCATTGTTGCCAAAAGGTCGCTTTGCATTGACTTAAGGAAAGCAAGATCTTCATTGTTCTTATCTACATTCACAGACCATAAAGGAAATGTTAAGGCTAATTTCTCTTCCATCTGCTTTACCTTGTCTCTAGTATTAGGTGCAGATCTTCGATTAAGGGTATCGCTCTTAGTTTTGAATTATCATCAAGAAGTTTTATAATTTTTTCACAAGCTTTTCGTTCACTGATCATTGGGATATTGGCTTTTTCATAAAATAGCTTTACTTGCGAAAGGAGTAGTTTCAAAGACTCCCATTTAGTTCTATTTTCCTGGAGACCTTCTTCAATGTGATACATCATACACCTAAAAACTTGCAAATTAGTTGGAAGTTTATAGCCATTTATTTTTGCATCATCACAAGTTATTTTGCTACCAAGACCAAACATTTTTGATGACAATCTGGCTTCCATTGTGTAATCCAAACAAAAGATGCAACTTAAGTCACTGCAGTGTATCCAAATCAAAACCAAGATTAAAAATAAATAAACTACAGTAATACAAAAATCAGCTCAAACTTAAAGCCAGTTTCAAACACAAAACTGATTTACAGAAAAAAAAAAATTACTGGAATTAAAATAAACAGGAAATGCACTTTGTTCTAAGCAATTGTAATCACAGTCAGTCTTGCCACATGTTGAAAAGCTATAAGAAACAGGAAATACATTTCATTCTGAACTAAGTGTTACTGTTGCCACATGGTAGTTTATTAACTTTAATTATGTTCATGGTCCATATTTTATTTTAATCACTATTCCTAGATAATTGTAAAACAATTTAAAGAAATTTATGATGAATTATAAAAGCAAATAATTATAAAAAAATATTGAATTTAGGGATTTTATGCACCAAATTTGTAAATTCAAACTTGTTGTGGACCCCCTAAAATTGTTCTGAAAACAAAAAAATTTGGTATGACAACTTTCTGTGGGTAATGGAACATTTTCAGACTGGGGACAAAGTGATTTGTTTCTAGAAGGGATTTTAATGCACCCTAATATACATGTTACATCAATTCGTGTTGTATGAGTTACTGAGATTATACAAATACATGATTCATATCTCATCTTTAACTGCGGCAGCTGTAAGCATATCTCATTCTTTTACTATGTTATATGAACCTTTTTAGCGTGTTCTGCAAACATGATCACAAATTTTCCGCTTTATTATATGAATTTGTCTTGTGTAAACCTGTGTAAATTAAATTGAGTCACATGCGCTTTGGAATTTGAATAAAACAAGTGTTCGATGGTTGCTTAGCATCTGTTTTAAGGATTTTTTTATTTATTTATTTTTTTTTTAGGTTCACTGGTATGAACAGCAGGTTGAAAAGAAGAGAGTCAAAAGATCACCTATTCCAGAAGAAGAGTTTTTTGATCCACTCTATCCAGAACAATGGTTTTTAGTAAGTAAATATGTACTTGTTATATTCAAACCCATATTCAATATTAGGTTTTGATAAACATAAATTATATAGTTTATATTTTTTCAAGCATATGTAAGACAAAGTAGTAGTGTGTTGGGTTTTTTTATGTCTGAAAACCAGAAAAGTTGTGCTATAAGCTGATTTAAATTAGTTTACTTCTTTTTTCAAAAATTCACTTTTTTTAATCAACAAAACCATTCGCCTACTTTTAATCATATATTAACTAACTAAATTCAAGTGTAAAATAAAAATATTCTTTTATTAAAATCATGCTCAAACCTACTTTATCACTCAACGCTAAACACTTTGAGGTCTTAGTCTAAGACAACAAAAACTGAAAATTGAATAACATCATAGCCAAAGAATTGAATTTCTAAAGAGAATTCTTAACTGTTTGTACATAACTTTCAGCTTAACCATTTGATGGTGAGTGGTATAGTAATGAATGCTTAATACCATTCAGTCTGTGGAATTCTTGAAATTGATAACGTGTAAATGTGGAACCATTATCTGATACCAATTCTATCAGTAATCCAAAAGTTGAAAAAAAAATTTTTTAATATTAACTGTAGTGTTCCTTCAGTAGTGTGAACATTCAGTGTTTGGCACAATATGTGCCTCTAACAACTTAGTGTAAGAATCAACTACAACTAAAAAATTATCCTTAAATGGACCTATCTGATCTACATAAATTCTTTCCCAGAGTTCCTCTGATTTCCATTCTAAAGGTTTTAATTTTGGATTATCCTTAGCAAACATTTGGCACCTTATGCAAAAACTAATTGTTCTATTTCTTTATCCATTGCCACCAAAGCACGCCTCATGCTTTTGCTTTCATTCTACTTTGAACTTATATACAGAATGTAATAATTTTAACATTGAATTACAACTCTGCTCAGGTATAACTCTATGTCCATATAGTAAACAATTTTCTAAGCAAGAAATTGAATCTCACCATCGGAGTTCCTTCTAGGCATATTCTGCCTGGCACAGCACCCTGCCTGCCCTCATAATGAAAATTTGCACCCCATATGTCGTCCTGTGATTGATGCTGGTGCCCTGCTAAAAGTGTGTCCTTTTACAACTGTCCACTCCACTCAAGAGACGATTCACCCTTTATTTACCCTTTCGGTGTTGACAAGACCGATTTGGCAGGAAACAGTGTGCATGCCTCACAGCCCTTTTATTGTCTTTTTAGTGACCGACAGCCCTTTATCTTTCTTTCTATGCACTCCTACTCTTACATTTTTATTATTATTTGTCTACAATTACCTTTTTTTTTTTTTTTTTTCAAATTTCCTACAAAGCATTTTGGGTTTGTTTTGCAGCCCATCAAGAAAATGCATTCATTAAAATGGGCCATTCGCCTAAATATGATTGATTACAATAATGTAATAGGAATTTTTTCCTATTATATATATAATAGGAAAAAAGTCAAGGACTAGGAAGTAAGTAAATTTGAATTATACATGAAAATATTTTATACTAATCAATCGTGTAAACTATTATGCATGTTTTGACTTGTCGCAACTGCATACTTTATAATGAAAGTGTTTTTCAACGCCCAGATGTTAAGCAATTATGTATATAAAAGAGTTTTAAAAAATTTATTATTTTTGTCACTCTTTCATCATATTAACCAAACTAGAAATCAAAGCCCGTTGTGGAGGCAAATACAACGGGCGCTATAGAAAACATTCCATGAAAATATGTCTACACTCAATACATTTAATCTTTGCCCACCTAAAATTATTAACTTCCTATTCAATTTTTGTTATACATACAAATCAAATTTCATCCTCTTCTGGAAACGCACGGAAACTTATGGCATTCAAAAGGTTTCATTTTGTGTTCACAGCCATTCCCAATTCCATGCAGACGATTTATTTGTGAAAAAAAAAAAATTAAACTATGTAATCTAGAAAAACAATTTTAAAGGAATGAATCACAATTTTCCCTTTAAAGGCAGATAGGTAATCGTGACGTAAATATGACAAATTTTTTTCACTTTCAAAACCTAATTTTGTCACTCAAATTATTCGCTTTTTTAATCTTCAAAACAAAATGGAGCTGAAAATGGCAAAAAAAATCTCTTAAAAATGAGGGAACCGGTTGATTTTCAGATTTTTAAAGTAACACAGATTGTTTTTTTTATATTTTTATACATAGTTATGAAAAATTTCAAGTGGATCGTATAAACAGTGTGGGTGTTATTATGCTTTTTCTCCTTTTTGATCTTCTTGGAGTGTTTCGTAGTTGAAATTTAATTTTGAGTTTAGTCCCCAGATAGCACTGTACATTAAAAGAACAATAATAAAAAAAATGCTTTGAGAGCTCGCAACTTACTTTAGTTTTTGTGTTCGATTTTGCTTGTGCTTGCTTGGTGTTTGCAGCATGTTGGCTGCTCGTATTGTATCTAGCATTTGTTAATTTTAGAAGTTTTAATTGTTTTTACTAGCTGTTGAGTTAAGTGTTTTAATAAATAATGTTTTAGAATAACTGAATTTGTATTATTGGAAGCTGTCAACGAAACATGGAGTAATGGCAGTAAAATATATACATTGAAGTGGTTTGCCTGGAATGGTTAGAGATTGAGCCAGCCAGTCAGGGATCAGTGTAACTATATAGTTGAATAATTACGATATAACATTTCTCATATTCGCACTTTGACATTTTAAAACGTTAATTTTTATAACAACATTTTATATAATTACAATCTCCTTTGCAAATTAAATTAATTCTTTATTCTGATATTTAAAACTGGATTCATATCATGTTCGAACGAATTCACTGTACTGAAAATAAATTTTGCTCATGCAGCGGTCGCATGTATGAGGAGGTCACAGGTCAAAAACTCTCTACCTGTCCGAGGGTCATAAATTTTGTATCACTAACAGGCACACAAGCTATCATATTTCGCTATAGGAGCTTTTGTGAGGGGAGGGCTAAGAAATTGTTCCTCAAAACGCAATCTGGAAAAATTTCTGTCTGAGGAGTGTCCTTAAAGCCTCTTTTTTTTTAATCAAAAACTTTTGGTTTTGTGCAGATTTAATTGATTGTAACATATTTTATTTATGGCATATTTAGGGCGAAATAATTACAAATGAATTTTCCCAGTTTGCTTGCTTTTACAGGAAGTTTTCTCCAAAGGAAAAAAAAAAAACCCTGAGGTATGCTAGGGGGAAAAAAAAGCTAAATATTCATTGTAAATCAGAACACACATTACAACCCTACATGTTAAAGCTTTGGGGATAAGTCCTATTCATATTGAGATCATTATAAACCAGTTTCTACACATGTATCTACCTGTAATATTCTCATGGAACTCAAAAGTGCCCTTTTTTTAATCCCCCACCCGGGCACTTTTTTTTTTCTTGAGTCAACTCTAGCCTATGCGTATATAATCAATAAAGTGTCCTAAAAATAATAGAAGTGATCTTTTAGAACTTGGAGCACACTGCCCTTTTTTGATCCTAGAATGAACTCTGCTTTTTCACCATACTAGGCATAGTCAATGGGCCACATGGAAAATGTAGAAAATTGCACACAGACCTCTTAAAACTTTGTCTGTCTTTAAAAATTCTCATCCTCATCAGCTTTCCAAAAACTCATTTTTTTCATTTATGGGCTGGGTCATTAATAATGTTTTCCGCATCTAATCCAAATTTTATGGCCAATCCTGCATTGTTTATAGGTTAAAAGGCTTTAACTAACGGCACATTGACATAACTGGGGCATTCTGCATTTGCGATGACAATATATGTCTCAAGGACAATCATTCAAGAAATATGGAAATTTATTGAGGCACCCAGTTTTTATGCAAAGTCAATGGTATGACTCAGCAAGTACAGTTCAATTGTTCAACAGTTTTAAGATTTTATAATTCTGAATGTAATGGTCATGGATATTTAGCAAAAGGTGGCTGAAGGCTGAATTTTTGAAGAATGTCACTGGGCTTTTTAGATAGGCCTAAATCAGTGACGTACCCAGAAAAAAAATTTTTAAAGGGGTCCAAACATTTAAAAAAGCAGAATTTTTCTCTAAGAGACTTCATCGTTATTATTTTGTTAACAAAGAGTGAAATTTCGAAGGGGGGATTCCAGACCCCCTGGGCCACCTCACTGGGTATGTCCTTGGACTAAATTGTCCAAAATGAAAATTGAATGTGTGAAATCCAAGTTCCAGGGGGAGGGGGTCACGGCCTGCTTGCTGGAACTGCCCTTGCATTCAGCAAAGGATGATAGAATTTTTACAAAAGCATTGTCTACACAGAAGTTTTGATAATTTTATTCTTTTTCAAACTATTTTTTAAGTACAAAAGGCAAAATTTATTTTTCAACCTCCCATGTTTTGTTTTGTTTTTCAGTATCTTTGTTGCTATGGCAATGTTACACATGAGCAGTCTGCATAGAATGAGGGGTGCCTTGGTCAGAGAACTTTCTAAGGGGTTCTAACACATATTCACACTATGTCTGGACAAAAATGACAAACTCCAGACTGTTAGATTGACAGCCATGTGACAAGGCCTGAACTTGCGACCTTCACACTTCAGCCATCTACCATTTTGAGTGTCTTATCTACTCAGCCATGGTGAAGCTTCTGTTTTAATAAAAAAGATACGGTGCTTTTCCATTAAGTGAGCGCCGCCGAAATGTGGTGGTTTTTTTTTTTTTTTTTTTTTTTTTTTTGACAAGTAACTAAGATGTTTGTTTTGGCTTTTTTTTTTTTTTTTTTACAAGTAGCTAAGATATTATCTTTTGAGATTTTATTTTTGTCAACAAATACCTAATAGGTATTTATTTCGCATTTAGCATTTCAATGCCTTAAAAACAAACATTTTCACACAAAATATACAAGTAAAAATATTAAAATACAGACTTATCATTATATATGTCAGCAAAAAATCTGTTGATGAAATTATCGGAATTCGATTTTTTTTAATGTAACTAGAAAAAATATTTTTTCTTTATTGGTTGCTCCTTGGAATATGGGCAGAACTGAATAAAATATTCATCACGCCTCATTAGAAACAACAAAAAAATATTCTAAATCCTCTCCCCTTCCTTTGAAAAAGCTGTTTCTTAAAGATGTTATAGATGTCAATTCCTCACACCAAAAATGAATAAACCTCAATGCTGTTTTGAAACTTATTCGAGAATTTTCAAACCAGTTGCCACTTTGAATTCCAACGTTACACCTACAGGACTTAGCATTTAAATTTCAAACAATACCACTATCAAAAATATACAATTTCATTTCATGTGACATCAAACAAAACATGTGGGCAGGTAATACGTCATATTTCTGAATAAACTTGTCAGAAAAAATAAGAACTTACGGAGTCTTGCTTTTTTTCCCCTTGCTGCAAAGAAGCACGTTTATGTTCACTGTCAGTATCGACAAATTGTTGCTTTAGGCCATATCTGACTAAATTCCTGGGAGCATTATTTAGCCATTAAAGCTTGTCATCACTATTTGCATCATAGTTGGCACTCGGTTTTTCGGAATCATAGTTATGTCCGTAAGATAAATAAACATTCATTTTTTCCAAAACTCGTCCTTTAACAAATCCTTCCTTGATAAAAATTTATTGAATCTTCCTCATTCGCCAGCATTTCTCATAAATTTATATATCTAAAAAAAAAAAAAAGGAGACCCATCACTCACCAAACTTCCAAGAAGCAGAACTTATGAACTTGTTGAAAAACACAAACTAAAACAAATATAACTACGCACATTAAACTTCACAAATGAATACAAAATACTCTCGTGGAGGAATACACAACAGAATTTCAGATGAATACAAAACAGGAACAAAATGCTTTTGTTTGCTATTCAAACACTTGCTCAGGAACTAGCATGATCAAGCAAAGGTTGGCAGAAAAAAAAAAGCTCTCGAAGCTTTCCCCTCCACTCAGGGTTCCCATTAGAAAAAAAAATTGGGGGAGATTTCTCACCCATCCAAAAATTTTGAGTGAGATTTCTGAAAGTTAAGTGAGAACATAAATATTGTTTAACATCATTTTATTTATTTATAGTACAATTTCAATAACACCGATTTTTCTGTTCATTAAAAAATTTTACAGCTTGATCATATGGAAAACTTTCTAAATTGATATTTCCATCAGCTATTCTAATAAGATTTCTTAAATTTGCACTTGAAAGTGCACTGAAATTTGTACTTGAATTGTTAATGGATATTCAAAGTTAATGAATATTCAAATTTATTCAAAGAATCACATCCAGTTTAACTAAGCAAAAACTATAATATTTTATCTAGTATAATAAAATTATATAAAATAACAATATTTATATAATATATTTATATAAATATTAAATTATATTATACTAAAAAGTTGGTAAGATACAAATATGTGTGACACAGTTAAAACAGATATAGTTAAGTTCAAATTCTTACTACAGTATAAGCTAGATTATCCGGCATTTAACTGGAAAATTTCAGCTTTTTTTTGGGGGGGGGGTGTCTTCTTCAAAGATTGATCTCTTACTCACTGTGAACGACAACTAAACATAGAACGGAAGAGGGGTGTGTCCAAATTTAAAACTGCCAGAGGTTATAAATAATTCCATGAATCGTGGTGGTATATAAAAAAACTAACAGATGAAATGCTCTCAAAACTCATATATGATGGACACACATACAAAAACAAAACATTTTACAGTTGGCAAGCAGGAGGAGAAAAATCAAAACGTCATCTCAGCGCCGATAGCATTAATTAATATTCCCCCTCTGCATTCCGATGTTTTAACTGTGTTAGCTCTGAACAGAAACTCAAGAGAGGAGGGGGGGGGACGCTTCATTGCAGCCGCGGCATGCTCGTTATCCGACAGTAGTAGAGTAAAAAAAAATTTTTGTATTTGTAAACTGGCGTTTTTAAACTTTCAAACAGCGTGTGAGAACCTCGCGCAGGTGGCGAATATTTTGCAGCGCGAGAATACCTCGCGCTGTAATATTTTTTGCGCGAGATTTAAGAAATTTATGCGAGATTCTCGCACTCTAGCGGGAACCCTGCCTCCACTACTACAGAAAAATCACCTGGTTTCGATGGCGTGCACTCAACAAATAAGTGCCAAAAATACGAAGCAGATATTCTTTCTTTATTTTTTTTTACTTTTTTAGAATTTTTAATTAAAATTTTTATACGACCTCCCGTACAAAAACATTCCCAATTAGTAAAATGTGGTCCATAAGGTGATGTGCCAAATTTGAGCCTTTCATCATACGATGTATAGGGTATTGAGCCTTTCATCATACATCTTACATCATAATTTCTTTTAAGATATACTCGTAGCAAAAATATCTTTCAAAAAAGATGATCAGGGGTTATACATGATTCTGTATCTAAACGTTTATTCTTAGAGTGGAAAAAAAGATTTGCTTTCATAAAATCTGTTAGACCCCTGAAATGCGATCATTCAATGTGATTTTTTCCCTTCGAGAGCTATAGAAAAGTGGTTTAAGTCAGCATTATATTTATCTTCATATCTCTGACACTTTTTAAGATATAGTTCTCAAATTTTATATGTCACCTCTTTAGTGTATGGGGCACATTTTACTAATTGGGAATTGTTTTGTACAGGGATCAAAGTCGTATAAAAATTTAAAAAGTGTAACTTTTTGAAAATTAATGAGAGGAATTTTTTCTTAATAAAGTCTTATTTCCACACTTGTTTTGAACTTTTTTTTCAATTTATACTGCCCACTTATTTCTAATAGATAAAGAATTAAAGCCTGGTACCATCTTTTTTGGACACTCTGTATATACAATGGAACCTGTCTAATGTG
This sequence comes from Cheiracanthium punctorium, assembly GCA_038373885.1. Lineage (NCBI taxonomy): Eukaryota > Metazoa > Arthropoda > Arachnida > Araneae > Cheiracanthiidae > Cheiracanthium > Cheiracanthium punctorium. Next base: position 1,689,159 of record JAWZYV010012252.1, on the reverse strand, counting down.
ACCACCACTCTAATGGAGAGAACAGAATTGGTCTCTTTACAAAGATGATAAAGTGTGGTTTTTTGTAAAGTGGTCACTAGACAGCTGGTCAGTTTAGAATGTTCTCTATATGGAATGGTGAGACATACTCTTTGACAAAAGAGCTTTATTAACATTCAAATTTAAAAATTAATGAATTGCAGTCGAATTTTGACCACTGGGAGACAACTAGTTATAAAAATTAACTGATACTTTACAGAAAATAAATTCTGGAATTCACATATGCACAGTTGTGTAAGTTTAAAAAGTCCTTCTCTTTATGATAATAAATAGTATTGCATAGCTGCCAACTCTACCTGCTTTCCAGGATGACTTCCTGATTTTGAACTTTACTCCTGTCTTCCTTGAGGAAGATATTAAATCTTCCCTTCTTTTTTTCTTTTTTTTTTTTTTTTTTTTACTTTCCTGCCATTTTCCTGTACATTCTGCTGAAATTTAAAAAAAAATAACAAATAGGATAATTTTAAAGTAGGAAGTGTGAAGATTTCAATTAATTTCACATTTTGAACACAGCCTTTTTCAACTGTCACAGCTCTCGTTATCTTGTCACTGGTTGGGGCTTTTGAGAGAGCTCTTCTTTCCATCTTTTTCTCCACGCTCCTGATTTACTCTTTCCTTTGCTGAGTCAGCAGTACCTATATGCATATGCCAGGCTGGTGGTATCAAGTAGCCCTAATACACATCATCTGATTTGCTTAGCATCAAAATAAGTCTAAAGTACTAAAAAAGCAAGTTGGTAGTAAAATTTAAAATTACTTTTCAACTGTTTTTGATTGATACATCAGTTAAATACCGAGTGCTTATTTACAGAATTTTTAATAAAGCACAATTTATCAGTAAATGCTGCCAATCATGCTGCCATGATTTTGAAAGATGTTTCCACATTCAGAATAATGAAATAATATAAAAGTTCTTCTGGAATCACTGTAGATGTTTATATGGATGAAAAAAGAAAAAAATTATTTTCAAAATTTGGCATTAAAGCTGGGCCACAACAAGCTGATGCTGCTCGACCAGCTATTTAAAAAAAATGAGCAAATTTCAGATTCTTTTTTCCTTTTACAGTTAAACTTGACAGAAAAAAGTCTTCCTGTTTTTCAGGAAGTCTTCTGTTTTTTTTTTTTTTTTTTTTTTTTTGGGGGGGGGGGGGGCTATGGTATTGGAAAACACATTTCTCTTTTCTATATAATTTATTTCGCATTAATTAGCATTTTACTTATAGCATGCAGAACCTGGTTGTTATGATATGAATGTGCGTCCTGCATGGGCAAGAGGTTATACTGGAAAAGGTGTCGTTGTTAGCATTTTAGATGATGGTATTCAAGGAAACCATCCTGACCTTGCGTCAAACTATGTAAGTAAAGTAGCATTTTAAGTTTTTTTACATTTGCATTGTATGCATATATCGGGTGGTAAGAAAATAAGTATCTCTATTTAGAGCTGTTTGCAGTTTGTAGCTTGATGGAATAATCCAAATAAAATCAAAATCGGTAAGTACTTTTTAATCAAGAAGGGGGAAGAACAATGAAATAGTAAAAAGAGTTACAACTATCACCAGCAGGTGGCACTTTTGAATGCATAATGTGTAATAGAAGAAAAAAGAATAAAATCATCAAAAAACCAGATGACATACCTAATTTATTAAAAACATGTTACAGATTTAATGTGATTACACTAGCACATGGTGGTGCCGATCAAGTTCAAGTTCCATACGGCCATTGAGCTGGAAAACCCGATCTAGGCAGTGCGCAACTTGCTTAGCTGTAATGTGTAATGGGTCAGGAGTCATGTTTCACACATGTGGTATTATGTAATCTTTCAGTTCATTGAGGTTTGCGACGCCTTCACAGTACACATTACATTTTAAATACCTCCAAAAACCACATGGTATCAGATCGAGGGATTGATTTGGCCATGCCATGCAAAAATACTGGGTTATTACTCTATCATCTGTAAAATATTGTCATAAGAACTGTTGAACTGCTCGTCCAGTATGGGGTGAGGCTGCATCTTGCATAAAATCTGTTTCAGAAAGACACTGTCTTCGCTGCAATTGAGGAATTTTGAATGTGTGCAGATATTATGCAGTAACTAAACATGTCCTGGTGGCCATAACCCCCCCAAAAAGTAAGGACAAAAATTAATCCCATACCATGTTACTGGCAGAAATGACCACTTCTTGATTTCGCTGATGATTACGATTGTGTTTGCACTGTCAGCGCCATCTGTTGGCAATTTACAACTAATTTTTTTATTATTCCAATTTTGTTCCCCCCTGTTCGATTAGTTAGCATACCAATTTTGGTTTCATTAAGATTATTCCTTCAAACTACAGGCAACTCCAAATAGAAATACTTATTTTATAACCACCTAGTATGTAAGAAGCATTTTAAATTTCAATTTCTGTATTTTAAAATTAAGATTGCCCTTTAAAATAATGTTATACCTTCCATACAACACTTTGTATTGTTAATTTTGTTTAATTGTGTCTCTTTGTCTTGTTTATCACTTTTTCTGTGTTTGTAAAAGGAGAAAAAGCAGCTTGCCAAAAATGAATTTATAAATAAAGATGGAAATCTCTGAATAAAATAGAACAATTATGAAATAGATGCAATAATGGTTGTTTATAAATTGGGTTTTGAATTATTTCTGTGGATATTGCATGCAGTTAACCATCAACATTATATTTATTTTTTTATCATCTCTGATTAAACAGAAACTAAAAAGCGGAAATTTGACATATTTTGCTTTTTCTCTATCGAAAAGGTAAAAAGACTGTGTAAGAAAGAAAAAATCCGCTGTGTATGGAGAACGCCATCTCCAAAGCTGGTTTTCAAAATTTTGATCTGGCAATTTTGGTGTTGAAGACGCACCATGTTCTGGAAGCGAAAGCCAATTGAAGCTGGGTCATTTCATGTCAAATCAACACAATTTTGGGAGATTTTCCGAATTGATGTCTCAGATTTTCATGATTTTTGGTATTCAGTAATATATCATTGAGTTATGAAAAAATACCAAATTTGAGTTCTGTAGCACAATTATTTTTGAAGTTATTAATTTTTAAAGATTTCAATTTTTATGAAAAAAAAATCATATTTTGGCACCTTCCGATGCCTATAGGCTGGCAACCAGTGATCAGGGTTCATACACCTCCTGGAAATCCTTAAAAACTCCTGGATTTCGATTTAAAACATTAAGGGCCCTGGAAAACTCCTGGATTTTACTAATTTTTCTGTAGACTCCTGAAATTTTAGTATTGACTCCTGGAAATATTGTTTATTTTAGTTTTCTTTCTAGAATTTAAAGTGAAAAAAAAATTTCGTAAGTGCGATCTGCCGAAATTTTTTTGTGACTCGTGTTTAAAGTGTAATAATGAGTAATAAAGTGTTTATTGACGTTCCTGACAAGGATGTAATCACTTCAGTGGGCTGAAAGCTTACCGCAAAAAGGTCCAATGATGCTGCGATTCGCTGTAGACATTCGTCCCTGCTCTCCTCATATCCAATAATTTCGTTCCTGAACTAAGCCCGTTGGCATTCTCAAACTCTTTTATCGCTAACTGCTAACTGTTACGTCACTGCAAAAGTATCTCGTGATTGGTGTATGAGCTGTATGCTCTTATCTCTTCTATGGTACACGGGGTACATGTTTACAAAGCTCGCTGTTTGCGGCGGTGTGTTGGAAATAATCTGTACGCATGTGACAGTAGTAAAATTTTAAACCGTCCTGAGATTTTCATCCTTTTCAATTTGCCTAAAGATGCCGGGTGGAAAATGCGTTTTCAATGATGCTTGGTTAGAAAAGGTATTTATGTATACTCCTGGAAAAATTATATTTTCTCCTGGAAAACTCCTTAAAAACTCCTGGAATTCATACTGTGAAAAAGTGTGGGAACCCTGAGTGATGGTATAAAGCTGAGAGTGGTCTCATTGTTGAATGGGGCTTTTTAATGATATGCCACAAGATAGGGTTTACAATTTTTAAAAATTGAAAATTTTAAATTTAAATTTTAAAATTTAAATTTCTCAAAAAGTGACAATTTTAAAAATTCCAAAATATTATCAAATATAGTTTGTAATGTCTTAATACATACCGCAAAATGGGATCAGGAGATACTGGACTTCAGAAATACACGTGTTGTGAAAAATACCAGAATTATTATCGTTTCAGAAAATTTTGAATATTTCATTGAATGAAACAAGCAACACATTTCAATAAAACAAGCAAAACACAACATGTGTATTTCTGAAGTCCAGTATCTCCTGATCCCATGATAGAATTTTGCGGTATGTATTAAGACATTACAAACTATATTTGATAATATTTTGGAATTTTTAAAATTTTCAATTTTTAAAAATTGTAACCCCTATCTTGTAGCCTATCATATTAAAGCCCCATTCAACAGCTTTAAAATGAGACCACTCACAGCTTTATACCATCACTGGTTGCCAGCCTATAGGCATCTGAAGGTGCCAAAATATGATTTTTTTCATAAAAATTGAAATCTTTAAAAATTAATAACTTCAAAAATAATTGTGCTACAGAACTCAAATTTGGTATTTTTTCATAAGTCAATGATATATTACTGAATACCAAAAATCAGGAAAATCTGAGACATCAAGTCTGAATCAGTGTGTTGATTTGACATGGAATGACCCAGCTGATGAAGACACAATAAAGGCATTATTGGATGAAAACCTATGAATAACAACTTGTGAGATCATTGAAAGGTTAAATTTATCCAATTTGACTGTCATTTGAAACACCTAGTCATGGTTCGTGCATCCTCAGGGAAACCTGAAAAACTCGGAATTGAAAATTAGCTCTTAAAACTCAGAGAAATGTCATGGGAAAATGTAATTTTCCCTTAAAAACCTGGAAAATTCAACTTCAACTCTAGAATTTAAAGAAAATTCTTCTCTTTATTTTTATGGCCTTTACCCTATTCAATAGTAGAGCTGTAGCAAACTGTATGTATTCGTTACTGAGATGCAGATAATCACTCAAACTCAAAGTAATGAATTGCTACTTCCAAATATCAACCGTTATTGCATTCCAATTGACCAACTTCGAACTTTGAATACAGACTACCAGGTGAACTTTGAAGGGGGAAACTGAGTTCCGGTAATCGAGTACTATCTTCTATTATTTGTTACTGGATATCGGATCGCGGTTTCAAGGGGAAAATGAGTCTTGGTATTTGAGGTACTTGAGTAGCAGTAGCAGTATGTTTCGCTTTTCATTGCTGACTAGTAAGGGGGTTGCATTTCACATGTGCAGAATGGTCTCGTTTTGATGAAGTTTCAAAGATGGGTATGTTTTGTTTTTGTTACTGATGACGCAACATCAGATGGATACAGTATCTGCTGTTCTTTCATGATATGAGCGTCTGTTTTATGCAATGCGGGATTGTACGGTATATAGTATGTTATGCATGGGTGCCAATATCAGATTTTTTGGGGGGGTGGGGGGAGAGAAAGGGGATGTTCTTGCAATTGTAGAGCAATATCTATAAGAATAGCAGCACGTTAGTAGGGGGTGCTCATGCTTTATGACATTTTAGTACTAAATAGTGGTGTAATCAGGATTATTTTTCAGGGTGGTCCCGAAGGATTGAGATTTTATTTTTTTAATTGCTTGAGCTAGAACCAAAATATGAGTAATAAATAACAAGTTATTTAAATATGCCTTTAAAAAATATTTTTATAAAGTAAACGAATTCACGATTTTTATTATTTAAAATATTATTTGGAAAAAAAAATATTAGGCATGTAAACTTAAAACACATTTTTTTAAAGTTATCATTTCATTTTAAATGAAAATTTTGAGAGGGACCCAGCATTTCTATGCCCACTCCTGCTTATGCCACTGGTATTAAAATATTTTAAAAAAATAAAAAGTTCAGTATGTTTTTAAAATGTAGTCTGGGGGGGGGCGACTTGACCCCCATCTTTCAAGAATCCACGCTCAGAAGCAACACTAGGCACAAGCTTTCCATTATGCCTTTTATGATGAGAATGAACAGGTTAAACCAGCTTACAGAATTTAAAAGGGGGAGGGAGACTATGGGGGGGGGGACAGCATGTTTTTGGAAGATTTCTATGGGCACTATCTGAGTTATTCAAATAATTTAACATTGTATAAAACAATACATTTGTATAAAAACATCTATTAATCAAAGAAAATAAGCTCTAAATACAACTTATGCTTTAAAGTAAAGAAATAATGTATGATATTTTTATTTGTTTTTAAACCAAAAAAAATGTAATTGCATGTAGTATTTTAAACATTCGTAATCGTACAAAATGCCGTACAGTGGCGTAGCCAGGTTTTTATTTCAGGAGGGGTGTGTGTGTATATCAAATTGCTAACTAAGTATCAGTTGTAAATAAATATCACATTGTAAGCTAAGTAAAGGGTCAGATTTAGGAAAGGAGGGCTGAAGCTCCTCCCTCCTCTAGATAGACGTCTGGCTATAAGACTTGTTTCTCGCTTTCGAACTAGTAACGAAAGTAACAAGTAACAAATACTTAGTAACAGGTAGTGAGTGTAGAGTAACGAATACATACGGGTATTAATATTTTCGTTACTTTTACAGCACTATTCAATGGCCAACTACTTCCCTAAATCCCATATCAAACCTTCCCGTTCTTCAATTCAGAAAACACTTTAGTTCAACTGTTTTCCACAACAGTTGGGTGAAAAGCCTTGTGCAATATGTATGTTGAACATCAGCAACTTTTCCCAGCTAGTTTGGGAAAAATTGAGGACTTCATTTGACTTGTGCAACTTCTCCGATGGATCAATCACGGGCAAGCAATGGAGAGGCTGCAGTGACATCGCAGATTCGCTCATTCCCTTTTCCAGTGAAACCCGTTTAGTGAAATAGTCGAACAAGTTTAACGAAATAGTTGATTGAATTGAAGATTGAACGTAGCAGAAGGTGTGATATGGGCTTAATAATGCACACAAGCAATCGGAAATGGATATGCAGAAGATGAATCATCAATCACTTATGACTACTTAGGACGAATGGCACACTTGCTTCTCATTTTGTCTCTGCTGTTTGTGGCATTTTGTGGTTGCTCCCATTTCTCAGTAGGGTTGGTTGAATTAAGAAGGGGTTATTTGTGTTATGTACTGTGCACAAAGTTAGAATGTGTAATATTTTTATCACGTGTATACAAATGCTGCTGATGTTTGCAAGAATACAATGTAGAATGTGTGTTCCTATAATATTAAATATTTCATTGTTTATGCATAGGATTGCTAGGTTTTACTTAGTTCTAATGAATATGAAAAATTTTACCAATAGCCTTGTGCACTAATAGTGTAAAAAAGTTATCTTGGAACTATTAATCAGTGAAGTGGTCCTGAAAATTCTTTTTTACTCCTGTAAAGCTCTTGTATGATTCCTGATTTTTTATATGTCAAAATTGAATATGAAACCATGTTTGATATAAATGTAATCCATTGTTCGTGCTATAATTGAGGGGGAGTATAATTTTTATTACTGTAATGCTATTATAATTTCATTACCTTAGAGTGGGGCATATAAATAAAAAGTAGTTACTCAGTACATATCATATGTTTATTTTTCGCGATAACCTAGAAATTCTTGAATAAGTAAATGGAAAACTCAGGGAATTTCATTTTGAAAAATAAATACGAACCCTGCTAGGTTTAGCTCGACTTATGGGTTCCTTATGTCCTTTATGTTCATGGGAAAAAATTTGTGTCATCGCATTGGTGTATGTGATTTGCTTCTCAAACGTCAAGAAAATTATCCAATTTTGAAGCGCATCATCACTGGGGATGAGAAATGAGTTATCTGCAACAATGTTGCATGCAAGAAATCATGGAGTTAAAAAGATGAACTGGCTCAAAGCACTTTGAAAGCTGATATTCATCAAAAAAAGGTGATGCTACCTCTTTGGAGGGATTTCAAAGAAATAGTTTTTTTTTTTTTTTTTAGATTTTGCCAGACAACACAATGATCAATTCTGAAGTGTATTATCACTATCTGGACAAATTGAATGATTTACTTAAACAGAAGAGACCAGAATTGATTAATAAAATAGCTGTAGTGTTTCACCAAGATAATGCATGACCTCATGCAAGTTTGTTAACTTGCTAAAAGCTTCTGCAGCTTGGATGGAATATACTTCCCCACCCACCATATTCTCCAGATCTGGCACCTTCTGATTATTACTTATTCCAGTCTCCACAAAAATTTTTAGACGGTAAAACCTTTACTTCAATTGAGGAGGTCAAAAATCACCTGGACCCATTTTTTGCCAGCAAAAATCAAACATTTTATGAGCATGGAATCTTGCTACTGCCAAAAAGATGGCATAAGGTATTGGACAATATATAATTCAATAAAATATTTATTTGCTATAAAAAATTGTCTTTCATTTTCATTTTTTTTAATTACCTTCTGAACAACCCAATAATTGTACTTGATAGTATTTTATCTATGAAAAGATACTCATTAATTTAATAATTGGTAATTTAAGTTTTAATTATGATGCTTTTAGGACAAAGAAGCCAGTTTAGATATTAATGACTCAGATGATGACCCATCACCAAAAGATAATGATGACAATAAGTAATACTTTTGACTGTCTTAATTTTGTGTTATTTTGCATGTAATAATCCTATCTTTTACAAAAATTAGTCATTTAAGGTATTTTATGTATTGTGAAATGTTTCTACTTTTACTAATAGGCATGGAACAAGGTGTGCTGGTGAAGTAGCAGCTGTTGCAAATAATGAGTTTTGTGGTGTTGGAATTGCATATAATGCAAGAATTGGAGGTAAGCTATATTGTTAGCTGAACATGTATGTATTATCTTTAACTAAACAAATAAGTCACATTATAAATCTTGATTCTTATGTATATACACTTACTGACAAGTGAAAGTTTCCAAGTTAATTAACTGACCTTAAAAGTCCGATGAAATTAATATCAGATTTTTTTTTTTTTTTCATGAATATCAATAAAAATGCAATTTTTGTATGCTTAATAATTCTCTCAAATGCTCATGAATCAAGTTTAAAAAATAAACTTTGTAATTCTGTTTTCTAAAACATTTGCCCAATTTTTACAAGAGCTTTAAAGTTGCCAAAAGGTTTAATTGATTACAATCAGTGGCAAGTGAAAATTAATACAAAATTATACTAAATACACATCAGCTATAAAACAGCATCAACACATCCGTGTAATTTGTATAAACTCGTAATTTAAACAAATGAAGCAACATCTTCTATTTATTTCTTCATTCAGTATGCATACTATTGGCCATTAAAATTGCTTCGCCAGGAAGAAATGTAGATAACAAAATGATATTTATTGGATAAATATATTTTACTGGAAATAACTAGTGATTAAATTTTCAAGAAATTTGGGTGCATGGATCCTGAGAAATCAGTACCCAGAACAACCACCTCTGGCAGTAATAACAGCACTTGTATGCCTGGGCATTGAGTCAAAAAGAGATTGCATGGCATGTGCAGGTACAGATACCCATGCAGATTCAGCATGATGCCACAGTTCATCAACCACAGTTACTGGCGTGTGGTGATGAGCAAGCTGCAAGGCAACCATTGACCAGATTTTTTTTTATTTGTTAGAGATCTGGAGAACGTGCTGGCCAGGGCAGTAGCTGAACATTTTCCGTATCAAGGAAGCTCTGTACAATATTGGCAACATGCAGTCGTGCATTATCCTGCTAAAACATAGGGTTTTGCAGGCCTCGAATAAAGGATACAGCCACGGGTCATAACATATCAGAAATTTAATGTCCACTGGTCAAAGTGCCATCAGTGCAAACTAGAGGGGACTGAGACGTGTATCCAATAGCAACCCATACCATCATGCCAGGTGATGGGCCAGTATGACAATGACGATAGCATGTTGCCAATATGTGTTCACCACGATGCCACCAAACACGAATGCGGCCATCATGATGCTGTAAACAAAACTTAGATTCATCTGAAAAAATAACGTCTCACCATTCGTGCACCCAGGTTTGTCATTGATCACACCATTGAAGGCGTTCCTGCCTGTGATGCAGCCATGGTCTCCAAGCTGAGAGTCCATGCTGCTGCAAACATTGTTGAACTGTTCGTGTAAACACTTGTCTTGCAAATGACCTCATCTCTTGACTCCGGGCTTATAATGTGGCTGCACAATCCATGCGAGTAACATGCCTGTCTTCTCGGCTGCTAGTGATAGTGGGCCGTTGAGATCCAGGATTGTGTTCCTATTATCATTCTGAACCCATCGATTTCATATTCTGCTAACAGTCATTGGATCTCGACCAACGCAAGCAGCATTACTGAGATAGGATAAACCACAATGCCGGTAGGCTACAATACGACCTTTATCAAAGTCAAAAACAAGCTGGTATGCATTTCTCCTTCTTACACAAGGCATCACAACAACTTTTCACGTCGCAACTTTTCAACAACATTCAAATTCAATTTGTGTATGAGAAACCGGTTGTACAATTTTCTCATTTAAACAGATTGAAGGTGTTGCTACCAGCACCTTCTTTGCCTGAATGCGCTGAAAAGCTAATCATTTGCATATCACAGCATCTTCTTCCTGTCGTTTAAATTTCACGTCTGTAGCATTTCACCTTCTTGGTGTAGCAATTTTAATGGCCAGTAGTGTATTATAAATAGTATGACATCATTACCCATACCTTCTACACTGATTTTATCCCTTACCTTGTACTCTGAATTTTGCCGCCAAAATCAATTTAAGGAAAAAATTAGTGTAGAAGATAATAATATTTACAAAGCAATCTCATTAAGGTTTTTTGAATTATTATTTACTGTTCTTAACCCTTTGCAGCACCAGGCCAATTTATCTATCAAGAGACTATAATACCAAATTATTAAATTCTGTTTAATAAATTTGTTCACCTGTTATGGCTATTTAAATATAGTTAAAAGGCTGAATTATGCAATATAATTAGTAAATTATAATATAATTGCTCCTTTATTTATGGTTTTTTGAAAAATGGTTCCTGGACAGCCGGTACACATCTTCCTCGAATCCTTGCATATTTTATTCTTCCAATACACCATACATTTTTTCTGTAGATATTTTTTCTTTTCAGTTGCTGATATTAGTAAAATGCAGTATTTAGGGGAGTGCTAATATTTTCATTTTTCTACAACATTAGTGCAGCATAATGAATTGAATTTTTTTTCTCCTTTGCCATCAACCTCCGCATCCATATTTGGCATATAATCACAGTCCAAATCAGACATATTTTCAGGAACTCAATGACTACTAATGCCATCTAGCTAGTGAAAATAAAGGCTAAAAATATTGATATGTGCACACACACACACAAAAAAAAAAAAAAGAATCAGTTGTGGGGCTGCATGTCAGAAGTGAAAACTTCTTAGCTTCACAAACTTGAAAACATTATTTTTGGGTTGTTAAGAAATATATTTTTTAGGAAGTATTTTTTATTAGAAATTATATTTATCAACGTTTTAATACAGCAATAAAATTTTTTCTTCTAATGTTTTTCTACCATCATCAGAAAAGTCAGTGATAGAGAGAGTAGTGACTTTATTCTCATTCTCCCTTTTTCTTTTTCATTTTCTATATTGCTTAGATCTTTTTCTGTTTTGTTGTTTTATTTTTTTCTTCTCTTGTTTTCTCATTTTCATCAAAATAATCACTAGTTTCCATTGGTAGAACTGCGAAAATACCTTTTTTTTTGTATTTTTGATAGAAACTTTTTAATTAATTGGGTAATTTGGTCACTCTCCGTAAGCCCGTGAATGGAAGTTAATGGTACACAGTCCAGTGTCACAGGATGTGCATCTAAATTCTCAAAAGTCGCCCCAAAGCACAATGGTACTACTAGTCCATCAATCTTCAAAACGATTCCAAAAAGAAGTTTAAGATTTCTTCACTTGAAATATAAATACAGTCAGCACAGCACATTGACATAATCTCTGTTACAGTTTCTTGTAACTCATCACTTTGTTGAGGCAGGATTGCATACCTGCCAATTTTCCGCACACTAAAAGAATTAAAAATTATAAATATACTGGGCATAAGTATTTGCCTTTTAGTTGGCTTTGACATATTTGCAAGTGGATAACTGCTTGAATCTTTCAACCAAACTCTAAGCCTGTAGCAAACTCAAGACGATGAATATCATGCCACAGATGACAACTATCCAGTTGTCGAGACTAAATGATACTCATCAACAGAAGATTGCGAATTATTACTACCAATAATACTGGTTCGTTATGACTAATATATGAAATTCTGAAAACACAACTTCAAAGACAAAACAGAACATTTATTAAAGGCCTCTTTAACATTACTCTGTTAATTACAACCAGCTTTTTCTCAGAAACTACCAAATTTAAAAACTCTGTTTCCAAAATTTTAATTGCACTCTCATGCATAAAACAAAATATTAAATTCAATTATAATTCTTAAACCATTGAGTTTGTCTACTCAGTCTCTCAGTCTAAACCTGACATTCCTCCCACCTTAAGTTGTCGGGAGGCAACTTAATATAATTACTTATCTTTTTGAAGTGAATATAATTCTAATCTTTTTGAAGTGAAAACTTCTTTAGGTGCTTCATAGTTATGACACCATCCACTTTTCCCCATATGTATCTTAACGGGATGGCCATGCCAATTCAGTGATTTTTCTCCACTTTAAACATCTTTAGACGAGTCGTAGTTATGACGTCACCATCTACTTTTTCCCCATATGTATCTTAGCATGACTGCCATGCCAATTCAGTGATTTTTTTTCATCCCAAAAGTGCCCAGCGTGCCTAAAAAAGTTTTCACTTCAAAAATCACAGCTTAGAATACCAGATTATAATTAGACACTATATTCAGTAATACCAGGCAGAAAAAAGTTAAATCTGTGCAATAATACCACAAGTATAAGCAGGTACGTTCATGGTATTTATGTGTAGCATTATAAAAACATACCCACATAAATCCCTCATGCACAAGGTGTTAAGCATAGTCTATTATATTTTGCAGGTCACTGTTTACAAAATATCTTCTTATGCTATGTTTGTCCTTTTCAGTAGAGTGTAAGATATCATAAATCTCAGTAATAGATACAATTCTTATTGCTCTTGATAAATATCTCTAAAATGTATACAGAAAGTAGTACCTGTTTTATAGTTAAAATAAAACACTAAAGATTTTGTACCAAACTTTTTTTTCTACATGTACCAACATTTAGCTGTTTTCCCACTTAGTGAACCCCCATATTTGCCCACTCATCCTACTGGTAAACAAGATTTTAAATGCTTCCCCCCCTTATTTACCTACTCATCTTACTGTTAAACAAGATTTTATATGCTTTCATTGTACACCTTCACCAACAGTCGGTTCTGAAATTTAAGCACTGTTTCCTTAATGTTGATGCATAATGTAAAACACTAAAAACTTGTGCCATGCTGTTCAAGATCGCAAGAGTGGCCTATTATCAGAAAGGTGTGATTTCCTTGCAAAATGATTTATTACAGGAAAAACAAAACAGCTTCAAACTTTCCAGTGGAAAATATTTTTAAACATTTAACCTACAACTTGCATGTGGCTCCCTGCGATTATCATCTTTTTACTAAAGTAAAGGAATTTTTTGGGGAAAAAAAAATTGTTGGGTGACAAAAAGCTCAAGGAAACAGTGTTTACATTTTTTAATAGATTGGCAGTGTATGTATATGATGAAAATGATGATAAGTGGGTAAATATATGGGGTGAGTATGTAGAAAAATAGCTTAATGTATGCACATGTAAATATAAAAAATCTTTTGTGGTTATTTTTTAATTATCAACAGATGCTAACATAGCTGCCAAGGACTCCGGTTTTGGCAGAGTTTCTCCGATATTTTCAATTTTCTCAGAAGTCTGATAATTAACAAAAAACTCCAATTTTTTGTCTTCAAAATTATTTTATAGAGGCAGGAAGAAATTTCAATCTTTCTTCATCATTCTTATAAATGACTATCTTTCCTGAGCATTCCTTTATTCAAACAAGTATCCAATTATAGCAATCTAAGTATTATAACAAGTATTCAATATCTAAATATTAAAAATTAACCCTTATTTTATATATATATTTATTTATTTTTTTATAAATTAATGCTACTTAAATTCACTTATGATTTTCTGTAAGTTGTATTTGATTTTTAAGGTCAAATCTACTTTTAAAATGTACATTTTAAATGTACTTGTGAAATATTTATTAATGTAAATTATAACATGCTGTATCACTAGTTTAAAATAGTTGTTTCAGTTAGTACTGAAGTATTGTGCATGATTATTATTTTGATTACTACTGCAGCATTGTTTATGATTATCACTGCGTACATAGAATAGCTTGACTGGTCTTTTTTTTAGGGGGGAGGGGGGGTGCTAGAGGAGTGTCATTTATCGAAGTCAAGATTAAAAAAGTGAAATTTTTCTCAAATTTGAAAATTAATGTTTGATTTCTTTCCCTCAAAATCCCCTCCCCCCTCTTTCCCTTCTCCCGATGCTACACTTGTGGCACAATATAAATTTTTATATGTGAAAGGATGCTCCTATATTGTACAATTAAAGGTTGGACTCATAACAAACTCCAAGACTGGATCCCGCTAGTAGCGGTTCCATGAGAGGCGTACTCTCGCCGGCTCTCAGGGCAACACCATAGCCATTAAATGAAACGAAGAACTGAATAAATGTGTACATTCAAATTACACCAGCCGACACTGTAAATAACCTTGTAGATAATGGGGACACTATATGGTAGCACTCCTGCGAGAGGTAAACCTGCCCGCATTCCCTCCTGAACATGTCTCCAATGTAACCAATCCAACTTCTTTACTTTAAATAAAGTAGTCCGCGCCTGCACTAGCGCTGTATTGGAGGCATCCACCCCTTCCCCTGGCCCAGAGCGGGGTGCCCTGCTGCGCCTCCATCATGCTGGTGGCTCTCCGGAGCTGACGCTTAAGGCTTTAAGGTGAGATCTCTCACCAAGTCGTCGGCCTCTGGCACAAATTAAAGGTTGGCAGCTCTGGGTAATAATTTCTGGACATCCCTTGTACTTAACAATGACTGCCCTTAGATCCTAATGTTTTGGCATTCTTTAATATGGTCTTGTAAAAGAACTGTTATTCTTATATACGATATTTTCACTAAGGTTACAGGGTATACTTCTGTTATATCTGTCAAAATATCATCTGTGAGCATACATAACATTTAACTTCCTACTATTAACAACTTCTAAAATTTCCAAATGCTATGTAAAATATTTAACATTAATGTCTTATGTGCGAATCCATCACCCAACTGTGAATCAACATCTTACACTTATTTATCTCTGATGTTTATAAATATGTTTACTATTAAAGAATTTTTGACCATGTTTAACATAATTGTGTGTCTATGCTACCTCAGCTACAACAATAACTTGGCTATGAGGATGAAAGTTAAAACACTGTGCATTCATTCTGTTACAAAATTTATCAAATTCCATTATTTTTCTGCAAAAGTAAATCTACTCTTTTGTATGATTATTCAAAAAGGATCCAAAACAATTTAAGAATTTTCATGAGTGCTATGATTGAAAATCAGCAACTGTTAATTGAGCATTTATTATCAAAATCTAAATCTAAAATGGCTCTTTCTAAAGATAATAGCAATGCTATATCATCAAAAATTCCAGTTATTATATTTCTCATACTCCATCTTTTGAAAATTTTAAGTATTCTCACGAAGAATTTATAAAATACTTATTGATGAAAGATGTTTTTCATGATAAACCTAAAAGTGCACAAATATTGCTTACAACATCTTGGTAGCTCTAATTGAACCAAAAGTCCTTGAATATAATGGGCTATTTAATGTTTTAGGAAACTATTTAGTGTCCAAGAAGACTTCTCTAGTTTCATAATAATAAAGAGAGTTACAAGCATTAAACACATTAAATTATTACATAACAATAATATATACGTATTTGGCTCATAAAGTAAGGTAACAAGAGCTCTCATAGGTGCACATATTCTCCTCTGAGCAAATGAAATTCAATCTCTAGGTTCTAGAAATTCATCAACTAGTGGAAGTGTCATTTTGTTGCTTGCATGGTAGTGCCCATCTGGGTAGAATCTCCGTTGCACTTGATTGGCTACAGTGCTTCCAATGAAACATATTGGAACATCCTCCATACATCCTAGATCTTACATCCAGTCATCTCCATTTCCTTGGGTGGTTAAAGAATCACCTGGAGGGATCATATTTCTAATCTGATACTGTAGTTCAGGATGCCGTCATTAAGTGACTCAGTAGCCAGGGCTTTGATTTCTTCAAGGCTGTTTTTGATAAATTGGTTTACTGTTAGAACAAATGCTTTGAGACCCATGAAGGCTATGTTGAAAAATTATCCATACCAAATGCCTTGCTGTGCCTGTATCTCTGGAATTTCTTGAATAAATGTTTTGGTTAAAGGATGTGCTACCTTAAATTTTGAACCAACCATCTAAATTCCATAGGAGTCAATGCATATTTGCTGCAGTTAGAGTACAGATAAGCTAAAATCTTGGCATATTTTCCAGCTTTGCTAAATAGTCTTAGAAACAAGTGATTTTTACTCTCACTTAAAGATGAGCTCTAATTGCCCATTTGAAAGTCCATTGATTGATCAGTGTTCTAGCCTGTATTCAATAAAAGCAGGCAAGAAATGTTTTCATTATAACTTTTCAATAGCTATAATAAATACATATGACTAGCTGAAGTGTCTGTTCTTCGCATGGAATCAATATTGCTAAACCAACAAATGCTAATGGAAAATCCTACTTTATAGTTATGCTGATCCCTAACTCACAGATTCTGTAACAATTCCAGGTGACCACTCCAAGATAAAACTTTTATCACCATTATTCCAAGAAGATTAAAAAGTTATGCATAAAAATATAGAAAACAATCTGCAATACTTTAAAAATCTGAAAATCTACCCATTCCTTATTTTTTAAGCAATTTTCATTATTTTCAGCTCCTTTTTATTTCCGACAGTAAAAGAAGTTTGTCATTTGCTCGACAAAATTAGGAGCCACAAGGAGCAATAACGTCATACTGAAGTCACGTTTATCAGGCTTTGAAGGGAAAATCATGCGATTCCAATAGTTTTTCCAGATTACTTAGTTTAATTTTTTTCTCTCTCTACATGAAGCATGGATATAAGAGGGGCTGTTCCCACAAAACGAAATCATTCGAATGCAAAAAGATTTTGCACGTTTCCAGAAGAGCATAAAATTCGATTTCGTAATATAATAAAAATTGAATATGAATTTATTTATTTTACGTGGACAAAGATTAAGTACATTTTGCGTCGACACACTTTTGTCCATTATTTCTTCTGGTGTCTATTATATATGCCTCCACACATGGGTGCCCATAAGGAGGGGCAAGGTAGGGCACTTGCCACACCCCCCCCCCTCAATAGAGTTTTAGGTTAATGTCTCATGATGTATACAAATTTCAAAACCAGCACTAAATTTGTTAAAAGTTTGAAATTTGCACCTTCTCTAAAAAAAATTTTTGGAGTTTGCCCCCCCCCCTCTAGAAAATTCCTATGGGCACCCATGCCTCCACAGTGGGCTTTATCTTCTAGTAAATACATAAATGCTAAACATATTTTGGTTATAGATTTAATCACTTATAAAAATTGTTTGACTATATTTGCTAGGCATATTCTAACTATTTTTAATCTTTTTAAATACTGCTTGGAATATGCATGATAATCTGCGAGTGTGCCGTATTTGTTTTTCTTGTTTCCTAAAATAATTTTCAAAATTGAAATCTATATTAAAATCACCTATTAAAGCTGTTTCAAAATCCTTGCTGGGCATATTCTATCGATACTTCACCTTTATTTACAGGAATATAGACACCAATATTCAAACTAAATAAACAGTAGCATTAGGCAATTTCTTGACAAATATCGAAGATATCGCTAAGCTAGGTCCAGTTTAGTGGACAATTTGTTGATGCTAAACTTGGTGATGAATCATCAAAAAAGGGCAGACCTTGGCGACTTTTCACATTTAATCTGGCAACCCTTGAAAAGTGATTTGCTCTTTCGTCAAGTACACAAAATTTTTTGTCTGAAATTGATAGCATTCAAGAGCTAAAAATTATGCAAAAAACACTTTTTTTATCAACTACACCCTATTGAGATCAATTTTTAAAAACCTTGAAAAATATTTTTATGAATTTGTATTCATTACATTTTAATGCAAAATTTTTATGGCAATCTTCCTTTTCCTTCGATGTATTAAGACAAATAAGAAAACAACCTTCTGGCCCTTTATACCAGTTTGGAAATGAATTCCAAAAAACCTTGAAAGTGATTTTTGGACGTTCGTGTTCGCTACATTCTAAAGCAAGAATTTTATGGCTATCTCTATTTCCCTTTGAGATATGATGGCAAATTTGAAAACAATGTTTTGGTCCCTTTATCCCTGTTTTGATCTGAATTCTAAAATATCTTGAAAATTTTTTTAAGGTATTTGCATTCACTATATTTTTAAGCAAGAATTTTATGGCTCTCCCTTTTTCTCTCTGAGATATGTATAAAAGTGTGGAAAGAATGCTAAAGAACATTTTGGCCGCTTACCCCCATTTGGGTATGAATTTTAAAAAATCTTGAAAATGATTTTTGGGTATTTCTGTCAGCTGTTTGATTCTTGCTTTACAATGTAACTATCTCTTTTTTTCTCTGAGAGATAAAGGGAAACGTGAAAACAATGTTTTGGCCCTTACACCCTGTTTGGATCCAAATTTTTAAAAACTCTAAAAGTACATTTTAGGTATATCAGTTAGTTACATTTTAAAGCAAGAATGTTACAGGTGTCTTTTTTTCCCTCTGAGATATGTAGAAAAATGTGAAAAGAATGTTAAAGGACATTTTGCCACCTTGCCCCCATTTGGGTGCAAATTCTAAAAAACCCTGAAAATGACTTTTTCTAGGTATTCCTGTTAGTTACATTTTAAATCAAGAATTGTTCAGCTATCTCTTTTTTCCACCGAGACATAAAGAGAAACATGAAAACGACGTTTTGGACCACCATCCCCATCTGGGTATGAATTTTTAAAAATCACTTCTTAAATGACAACTTCAGCACAAAAGCTACAAACTCCTCTAAAATTTCATGTCAATATCTCCAGTAGATTTGGTTGGGCAATTATCGTCAGCCAATCAGGACATCTTCCTTTATATGTAGAGATTATATGATTCTTCATTGATCTTTAAATAGCTCAATCCTTATAGAGATGTTTGTGACACATATCCTATCATAACTCTTAGCTAACCTTCATTACTATTTTTGTTTTAAGTTAAAATTCATTTAGGTATGCATGTCCATCCTAGTTAATGGATTTAACTCTAAATTATTTAAATTCATGTAATAAACTATTTATAAAGTCATGCTGGTATAACTAGTTAAATTTATCCTACCAGAAATCATCATTGCACTAGTAATTAAATTAGGCTATTTTAATTACAGTTTTTGTAAAGACTTTTTTTAATTGTCTGTGATGTTATATATATCTATCTATATATATATGTATATATACATACACAGATACATATAGTTTTAACAAATGAAGTTTATCTTGAATGCTAAGCATGTCCAGCATTAAAAATAATAACATTTCCCCCACTTAAAACTTTGAGAGAGTCCCCAGTTTGTTATATTTTCTTTCATTTTATTTTTTACATTCTGTGTTTCCAAAACACTATCTTATTCATCTTTTAAATACAGTATTATTAGTAAAACTGGCTGAAAAAATTCTCTATAAAAAAAATGTTTTTAGCAAAAATTATATTATTTACCAGGTCTTCAAATCTGTATATCATGTTTATCCTGCTTACACACTTTTGTTAGCTGAGCAACTAAACTGATTGCATTTCTCAGTCATTCGTGCAAGGGTGGATTAAAGGGGGACAGAGGGGGCTTCTATTTTACTTCCATAAAATGGATGTATATATCAATCTTCTAACTAACTGCCCCCTCCGACAAACTTGCATTAATCCGCCACTACATTCATGTTTTATATTACTAAATTACTAATACAAGTATTATTCAAGTCAATAGAAATAAGTAGGTTTATGATTAAAGTAATTTATTTTTATTTTAGGAGTACGAATGTTAGATGGTCGTGTAACTGATACTATTGAAGCTACTGCCTTGAGCCTTAAACCTAATCACATACACATATATAGTGCATCATGGGGACCGGAAGATGATGGTAAAACTGTAGATGGTCCAGGGCCCTTAGCAAAAATTGCTTTTGAAGATGGTATCAGGAAAGTAAGTGTCATGACATTTTAAATGAAATTTGGTTTATTTATTTTTCTGCCTTTTGTTATTTCACAGCAAAGAAAAAAAAAACATGAAATATTCTTTAAAGATGGTAATTTTTGAAATCTCATGAAAGAATTGTTACATACATTATTACTGAATGTTTCAAAAGACCTATTAATCAGGGATAAGAATCTTTTGCGGAATTCCGCGGTTTGGTTATTTCCGCGTATTTTGCATTTTTTTATTTTATTTTCCGCATTTTTAAATTAAAAAACATTACTTTCCACTTTTTTGTATATTTGTGTTCCGCGTTTAAAAATATTTCCAGTGTAATTTTCTTTTTTAAAGATGCATTCGCCGATATCAAGAGCGTATTGCTAGCTAAGTATGGGAATATCCAATGAGGAGATCGAAAGTCGAAAGAGCCTCCGCTTAGTTTGTAGAACTCCTTTTGAGAAGCGCTGAATTTTGTTACATGTTCTCTCTGTTGTTCCCAAGGTGGTTTGTTCCATTCTGCGGTTTTCTGTCCTTAGTAATGGAAAGCAATCATTTGGATATCATAAACCGCATTAATGCTGTGGAAATAAACAAAGAAAACCACAATTAAGAAATTTCTACAATCAGCACTTTTTTTTTTATTGCTTTCGTAGTGAATTAATTTTGAGGCATCAGATAAATCCCACAACATGCCAAGCTTAAAACAAACAATTATTCTCCAATGCACACATTATGTCTTGTCAGCATAACAGCTGGCCCGTCCGGTGGAAGAGGAAAGAACTGTTTACTTTAAAAGAAATGGAATTTCTCTCTTTCTCCCTCCTCTGCCGTTGACTACCCAAACAGTCGTTTATTTATTTAATAATATTCCTCTTGGTAAATTAAAAACATTGATTTGTTTATATTAAATCGTAGGCTGTTATTTGGCTTCCTAAATCATAGGCGTAGCATCACGAAAGTTTTTTTTTTTTTTTAAGTGTGTGTGGGGAGCACATATAGCATATTCTAAAGTAAAAATAGGTATGTTTTCAAAGAAAAAAAAAGGTTTTGGAATGAATGGTTTTCTAAACAAAGTTCGGGGGCGACATGTTTGTCTCAACTTAGCAGTAAAGTACTTTTAAATAGACTATGAGAAGTAGGGATGGAAGAATTCTCAATTTAACACTATTTTATTACTGGATTTAGGCCATTATTAGTTGAAATCAAAACTGTTGAAGTAATACATTGTGCACAAAATGGAAGGTACTCTGTTTGCAAACCTGCATGAAGAAAACATTTTGAATTTTTGGTAATTAATAAGTCACAAATTATTAATCATTTGACCAGTGCTGAAATAATTTCCTCTGTTTCAAAACCAGAGGAAAACAATTCCGAAACGTTGTAATGTTGTGTAATCCTATTATTTAAAATATTAATAATACATTGTATCAGGCCCATAGTTACGGGTGGGCCTACGAGGGCCGTGCCCACCCTGCTAAATTCTGTGCCCGCCCTGCTTCTGGGCCATACAGGCGGCCGTATCATGGTCTCTATCGGAATCGGAACATAAATTGAATAACGTTTTTATCGTTAAAAATCATGTTTTTTCGAAATACATTACGATAACTGTTAATTGTTACACGGAAGTTGGTTGCTAGGCTCAAGTGAATGAAAATGTGTGTGAGGAGTAAGCACTGAATCGTCTGTTGCCTCAGAGATGGTCTGGGCATTACCGATATACAGTAGCAATACTAAATAAGTACTCAAAATTTATCAAGGTTCTTCAGAAGTGTGTTGACTCAAACTCTAGTGATACTTCAATGGAAGCAACTGGACTGCTTTTCCAAATTAAAACTCCTTGGTTTGTATTTCTTGGAACTCTTTTGCACTCTCTTCTATCCTTCTTAGATCCAGCTAGTAGTGCACTGCAGTCTAAAGCTATCGACCTGCTGCAAGTGAGTGAAATTGTTGCCAGCTTTGTAGAAGAAATAGAAAAGCATTGAAATGTTCAACATTTTGACACCTTATACAAATCGGCTAAGACAATGCTATCTTCTGGACAGCAGACTGTAGCGATTCTGGCTCCAAAACGTAGATGTGTGGTTCTTATCTATTTCACAGATTTCATCATGACTGTAGGAAGACACTCATATTCTCAGCATTGAAAAGAAATGTTGCAACAAGAACTACTCTGAATGATGCACCAGGATGCCTTTGATCAAACAATAGCAGAACTGAATTTACGCTTCAGCCCAGAGAGCATACACTTGTAAGAGAGTATGAAAATTATCACGTTCATGACCAGCAATTCGTTCAACATGCAGCACCTCAGGTGTCTGGCAAATTCATGCAATATCGATTTGGATGGCGCAACTGCTGAAATAGCAATGACACGAACTTTCTTGAAGAAAAAATATTAGAGTTGAAACTTTCAGCCACATTGCATGAAATGACGGCATTTATGTTCAATTGCAGAGATGCATTTCCCTTTATTTACTGTCTTCTCGCTTCTGCCTTGTCAATAGAACCATCTACAGCAACCTCCGCGATGTCATTTAGCACTTTTTCAAGAATATTAATTCTATTTCGTTCATCCATGTTGCACGAGAGGTGTGTTTGTGTTAAAAAATTAATCCTTCTTGCATTAGAAAATGAACTCATAAACAGCATTGCAGTGAGCTCTTTTGAAAGCGGTTACATGGTGCAAAGAATCAACGTCTACAGCTTTATTGAACATGATACTATTAATAAAAAACACTCAAAAATACTAGGATAAAATCAATAAATAAACAATATTTTTTTTTTTTTACTCACAGGACCTTTAAAAAAGGTATACGCCTTTCGAAAGCAGCAAAAGGGTGCTTTCTTCATCAATACTTAATAAGCGTACCATCCAACGGACAGCAGAGCATAAAAATTCAAGCCAAAAAAAAAAAAAATGCATTTTTATGCTTTGCTGTCTGCTAAATGGTACATTTATTAGATACTGATGAAGAAAGCACCCTTTTGTTGCTTTCGAAACGCGCATACCTTGTTTAAAGGTCCTCTGAGTAATTACAAAGTTTATTGTTTATTTATATTCAAGACACTGTTCTTAATTCCTGCATTTATTCCGTTCCGTATGTATTCCACATGTTCCGTGTGTGTATTACTTTCCTTAGAGCATATTTCCTTTGGCTGCCTTGCTAATTGGTGAATAAAGATTTTTGGCAATGAAGTACTGTTTTAGCCGTTAAATAGTTTAGTTTTGTTTTAGTTTGCAGATTCAAAAATTATGCCCACCCTGGATATTTTCGGGCCCACTCATTAAACTAACCCTAGTTACGGGCCTGCATTGTATAGATAGTGAAATTTAATGGTGAAAAATTTCAATGTATGGTTTATGTCACAAATAAGCAATTGTAAGTTTAAAACTGTGATATAATACATAAATCTACTGGATTTTCTACTCTAGTTGTTGGCAAGTATACAACTAGTCAGCTTTCCCCTCCTCCCTCTCCCATTTATTAGGAGAGAGAAAAATAAATGAGATGGCATTCAGCAGATTTTTAATGGGAACATTCATGGCCTAAATTTTTGAAGTATCTATGTATTTTTGTTAGTGTGTAAACTGCAACTTTTTAAAGTTACAGGATGATAGATTTTATTGTCTGATGTAAGAGAAAAGTTGAAATTACTTTTAACATTTTTAATATATTTTTCTTGAGCTATGCCATATTCTGTGTTCTTGGGCTATTTTATAATGAATTGTGTAAATCTATGGAAGCTTGAAATATTTAATGATATTCTGGAATTTTATGAGACAGTTCATGGAAAATCAGGTAATTCCCCCCCCCCAAGAAATTACATTGCATTCACTTTCAAAATAATAGAATAAAATTGTTTTTTAAAGCTAGGATTTTGTCTTGACTGTAGATTTTGTAAAATTGCTTAAGATCATCCTTTAAATAATGATAATCTCTGTTTCCTAATTGAATGTTCTGCATCTAAAATTGCACATAAATGTTTATGAATTTTAATTTATAAAGATAATAAAAATTATAATTTAAATAAAAATATTTTAATAAATAATTATAACATATATATTGTTGATATAAAATAATTGTAATATATATTTATCAAAAATGGGCACCGCGCGCATGAACTTTGCTCGAAGTCAAAATTCCGTTCACGCACTTTTCCTCTTTTTTCATATTTGTGTATTCTCATCCCTGATTAATGTATGTTGAATTTTCTAAGAAATTACTGTATATCCCAGTGTATAACATGCATCAGTAAATTTAGGATGTATCAAGAAACTCATTTTATATTTAATGTTATACATTTTGTATTCAGAGTATAACATGCACATGGAAAAAGGAATATTTTAAAGCTGAAATTGCATATTATACGCTAGCCATGATGTTCACAGGTGGCAGCACCTCATGACATGCTCCGATTGCCATGTCATGACAGAGTTCATATACTCTTTAAAAACTCCTTAAATTTATGTGGGACTCCTTAGAAACTCTTTAATTTTGCATTTATAGTAACAACCGCGATTAATGAAGTGCACAGCAGCCTCTGCAACCTTCTGGATATTTGTGACCATGACCTGGTGATGGAAGAAGAATTTATATTTCTTTAACTAATATAGTTTGTTACTTACAGAAAACTGTGTAATAACAGAATAAAAATGGTGTGAGTTTTAATTTTTGTCTTTCATATTAAGATTTTTTTGGGACTTGCCTTGAAAAAAACTATATTTTTTCATATTCAGTTTGGATTAAAGTTTTTGTTAAAACATATTTGTAATGCTCAATGATAGTTATGTACAAAGTCTCCTGCTAACCTAAGATTGCATTGGTAGTCCAGAAAAAAATGGACTCCTTAAAAAAAAATTTTAAGGTCCTTAAATACTCCTTAAAAACTCTAAGTTTCTTTTTGAAAAATGAGTATGAACTCTGCATGATCAGTAAAGCAGTGATGTATGACACTTTGAGATCTGACTGTAATGAAATCAGATGCATTCGTATGTGTCTGTATAAACTCAAATTTTATGTATATGTAATCCAGAATAAATATGTGTATTTGTGAACAAGCCTTGTCATAAGTCCACTTTATTGGCAACAAGGACGGTTCTTACCCCTCGTCTGATGGATTTTTAAATCTGCGGACTGATTCTGCACAGCTACCGTTTTTCTAATCTTTTGTTTTGGAATTGTCCAGTGTCATTCCTGTGGCATCTATTGTAAGTGTAAGTATTGTAAGTGGGATTCCAACCGTGCGACAGAGCCTTTCTCGCATTATTGGGAAAGAGTCAAACTGCATTTCATAGCAAATCAGTTAACAGACAAAGAGCGTAAGACAGGCATTTTCTCTCCATCATTGGACCAAATCTGTATTCCATTCTATGTAAAGGTTGGATGAAACGTGTCTGAAACCAACCAACCATTTTGGTTATGTATACAAGAATTGTCAGTTGAAAAAGAAATAATTATTTGAGAATGCACGTTTATATACCTCAAAAATTTTTTAAGTTTATACTAAATGAATTACACTCTGGTCATTTTGACATGGCAGTTGTAAAAGAGCTGGCATTTTCAAACATTTGGTGGCCAAGCATAAAGGTATTGAGGAAAAGGTTAGAAGTTGTGAATATTCTCAGGAACAAGCTTCCAGTCCTCCATCAAAATACATTCCTTGGCTACAATCGAAAGAACCATGGGAATGTATTCAAATAAACCATGCTTGTCCTTTCAAAGGTAAACTAGTACTTATTGTGGTACACATTGCTACAAAATGGATAGAAGCTATCCCAGTTGCTTCTACGTCATCAATGACAATAGCAGCTTTACGTGATCTTTTTGTGCGATATGGCATTTCAAAAACAATTGTGTCAAGCAATACTATATCTTTTGCAAGTACAAAATTTTGCTAGAATTTCAGGCATTGCTGACATTTTCTTCCCCCTGTACCATCCTAATTTTAATGGGTTGGTAGAACGTGGTGTCCAAATAGTTAAAGATGGAATGAAACAAGCTTTTTTAGGTCATTCACTTTGAATGCTTTTAGTCCTATATCTTGATCGCATACGAGGTATGATGAAACATGAGACTGAGGTATGCAAATTTAAATACAGGGATAGTCTGCGGCCGAGGTCATTCAATTATGCGACATCTTGGATTCCAGCTAGCTTCCCCAATAGAAAATATACTATACAAATTAACATCCTCCAACGAAGTAGTCCTGTACAGACATATTGACCCAGTCTGTGCCTCGTCATCATCCACTAGTTCAGTGCCTCTTCAAACAGACTCCACTCCCACTAATTCATCATCTCTACCAACTAGGGATGTTCTTGTTGAAGGCTCTCTTACTGTTCGCCAGTCCACTAGATTCAGATGACCTCTTGATTGACTGAACTATTCTTACAAGAAGGGAAGAGTGCTGTAGCTGTGATGCTCAACAGATGGCAGCACCTCACAGTGTGCTCAGATTGCCATGTCACAAGCAGTGACGTGGAAATTAGGCGTATTCTAATTTGTAAATAGGTATACGTCTCTCATGTTTTGCACTCTAGCACGCTGGTGTGTGCCTTGTTATGCTTGTATTTGCCGAACTTAGGGAAATTTAAGTCATACAACCCAAAAAAGATTGTGATGGTAACTGTTTTATAATGGATGCATTTGGCAACGCTTATCTCTTTATCTTCAATTTAAATTTCTTTTTTTGTTTTTCTTTTATATAAGCATTGGCACATTTTCAACATTACAACGCCATTTTCTGAGTCCGGGCGCCCATGCCTTGTGCATTGCTCAGCCGTAAGGATAGTCTCAGAATTGGTCTTCTTCATTATTGTAGGGGGCTTTTCTAACGTAAAATTTATCACATGATTGTTCTCAGTAGTGTATATAAGTTTCCATTTTTGGGGGGGGGGGGTGAAGGCGATCTGTTATTTTAATTAACCTTGGACTATATTGTTGGCGCAAGTCTATATTAGTGTTAAGAGAGTTAATATAAATGTTTTAAAATAGCCGCTTTTTATTACCGTAATTTATGGAAGAAACGCCGCACCCACGAAAATGAGCTTAGTTAGCTAGAAAATCATCAGAAACGCCGCAGCCGCGATCGTTGGTGGGGGGGAGGGGGGGTGATCGTGGTCAGAAGAAGTCAATGCCAGATAAAATTCAATTTCTAAAATAATTTCTTAATTAACTAAAAATAAATAAATAAAAAATATGTTGCATTACTTATTAGACCGAATTTATTAGAAAAGCTATTAAGTTGATCGGATATATTTTGGGAGAAATTGGATAAACTGTAAAAAAAAAAAAAATGTCCTTTTCTCTCCGCCTTCCCATACAATGTTTTAAAGTATTTACCGCTATTTTACGAAGCTTACGATTTCTATTTTCAAATAATCAGATATCAATGTTCATATTCACAAAGGCGAATTTATAGAAATAAAAAAATAAGTTCTAAAAACCTTCTTGCATCCGCACAAAGTTCGGACAGACTACCAGGCGCCATTAAAATGAAAACAGCAATTGATGTGTGAGAAGAGGCTCCAGTTAAAAGTAAACATTTTTCCCCCCGCAGATGGCCAACTGTTGATTACGTAATGAGCTTGCTTCAGCAAATTGTTGTTTTAAACTGAATGTTGTGTAGCAACACTTGATCATTCTATTTATTTATTATTTTTGATATTTATAACATTGGGATTTATTTTAAAAGCACTCAGCATTTCTTGAGCATACCAATTAGTTGGCAGTGTTTATTCCATAGAGTTTTCCTGCACAGGGCGCAAAGCCACACGGCGATAAAAAAAAATAACTTTTAGATTAACTTTATTTATTTTTGGGTGGGTGGGGGGTGGGGGAAGGGTTAAACTCGCACCGGGCGCAACATAGACTAATTTTGGCTGAAATTCAGTATTTTAAGAACAATAGAGGTTCATGTGAAAAACGGGTGCATTTAATAGAGGGTAGTGCACTTTTGCGGTATTTTACAGAACTTTAACCCTTCAAAATATACATTCAAAACTTCATTAAAATTTAATTATAGTTCTAAAATGTAGATGTAAAAGATTTCCTTCTATTTTTTTTCTTTTTACTTAATTGATTAGACATCTGTTGGATGTATGAAGCCATCCACTTCAGAGCACGGGACATGGACCCATCTCAGGGCGCTCTGACTTTCTCCAAAACTGAATCAAAGATTAAACCTCTTTTCTGTGGGGGTAGGTTCGCATTCTGATTCGCTACGCTGTGATCTGTGCACGCTAAAGAGTACGTGTCGGTGTGGCGCCATCTTTTGAGAAAATTATCACAAAACGAATTTTTCGTTGAAGATTGGCTAAAAAAAATTTAAAATATTGTAAACGCCGCACTTACTATTTTTGAACTTTTAAACTCATAAACGCCGCGGCGTTTCTTCCATAAATTACGGTAATTGCTTTACACTTTCAAAGAGGGCCCGGGCCCCGCGACTCCCCTTAAATATGCCCCTAAAATATTAAAAAATTACTTTTAAACGTATTTTGCTTTTATAAATTCCTATTTAACAAACTTTGCTTGAATTTCTTCTACTATTAATTTAAAAGCTATTTTACTTTATTCAAGTACATGTGTACTGGGATTTACGTAAATAGAAATTAAGACTGAGCTGCTTTGATGAAACTACTGAAAATTCAGGTAATGATATATATGATAATGTAAAACGATAAAGTGAAAAAAATTTCATTTATTTCGGGCAAAAACCCACTCAAAAAATACTTCTAGATTCCTTTACCTTAAATTGGTAGAATCTATTTCACTCATTTCCTAGCGGAAACACAGGTGAAAACCTTAACTCTCTTAGTCCCTCTATGAGAAATTCCCAAGAAAAAGATATTTTTTCATTGAAATGGTGTTCTTTTAAATTAAACAATGTAAATATAATAAAAAATTATGAAAAGGTTATTTTTAATATGTTTTTTTCAGTGGCAGCACTATTTTAAAACTTCTAAACATAAAATAAACTTTTTAAAAAATTGTATCTAGTGAAAAAGCATACCTTTTCTTACATATAAATGGCAATTATTAGCTTTTCTTCATATTAAATATTATTAAAATAGTAGAAAAACTTAATAGTAAAAAATGTTGCAAGTAGAAAAAAAGAGTATAAACATGTTGCTTCTAAAATATTTTAATATTTTTCATCCATTAATGCTGGCATTTGTAGACGCAAACTACTACTATTATTAATTAAAGGTGCAGTTAATGGTTTTATGATTTCAAAATTACATTTCAAAACATTTATTTTCTGTAAAAAAAAAATAGTGTCTGTAAATAGTCCCAGGGTAGCTCAGTGGTAGAGCACCCATATGTTATGTGGCAGTCCTGGGTTCGATTCCCAGCTCTGGAATTTTTCGCATAGTTGGTAAAAAATAAAATTAATCAGCCTAAACACTCCAACTTGCCTAATAACTTGAAAGGTTGATAGAATCACTTTCTAAAAATATGTATAATTTCCGCGGCGAAATGGAGTTGTCGCGAATTAATTGTTTCATCTATTCCATCTGTGGTTTGCAGAGGAAGATGATAAATGCCAACGGTTGTAATGCAAGAAATTTCATCTTCTTTCGTTCCAGAGTAGCTCAGTGGGTAGAGCACCCACTCGTTATGCTGCAGTCCTGAGTTCGAAATCCTGAGTTCCCAGCTCTGGAATTTTTTGCATAGTTGGTAAAAAATAAAATTAATCAGCCTAAAAAAGAATAGTGTTTAAAGGATGGTAGCATTTTTGCTACCATGGGCATGAGGGGGTTAGTAAAAGTAACATGTGAATTATTGACCCTTGTCGTTTTCATCACATTTCCATTTTTTGAAAATCCTTATTTTCATTTTGAAAGTGTATAAATGTGTGGTGCATATTTATACACTTTCAAGTGCAGCACATATATGTTGCTATTATTAGCTATTACTATACATACATATACAAGTGTGTGCTCGCTTATTGTAATGTAAGAAAAACTTACTAATATGTAAATCCTTGATGTGAAGGCTAAAATAAATTACTTTTAGAAAAGCGAAAAAAAAAATTGCATCATTTGAAACAAGAAAGTTATGATTATAATTTAACCTGTTTGAAATTATAACATCTTAACAGCTTTTGAAAAGTTATAAGATTTAATTTACTTAGATTCTGAGATGTTTTATGATTAAAGGCTGACATTTTGTACATCCCGACATTAGCGTATGAGGCATATCTTACTAATTGGGAATTCGTCTGTACGGGGATTGTATACAAAATTAAAAAGTGTAACTTTTTGAAAATTAACAATAAGATTTTTTTCTTAGCATTGTCTTTTTTCCTAGCTTATTTTGAACATTCTTTTCAATTTACATAGTCCACTTATCTCTAATCCGTAAAGAATTAGAGCATGTTACCACATTTTTGGGACATCCTGTACATATGTGTGTGCATGCATGTATAGTTGAAAGCCCTTCCAATGAAAACAGTCTAGCTACGGGCCTGGCAGGATCTCTGTTCTATTCTGTCTTGTTTTCATGGATTATGGGGGCTTCAGTATCTCTGCTTATTGTACCAACTGAAAATCCAGATTAGATCGATGACAGCTGTACCTGCCACAGACTACCGAACAGTTCATTTCTACCTCAATCAGTAGCCGACAGGTGGCAGCACTAACGATCGTTAGGCGGTCTTTGGTTGGTCCCCGGATCACAACCTTTCAGCTGCAAGACCTATGCCTCTCCCAACTGGGCTGCCGCAGTGCCATGCCCAGGATGTCACTGTTATGATTAAAAACAATAAGCTTGAGCTCTGTGAAATTGTCATTAGTTAGACCACCTGCATTCCAAAGTCACTTGGAGCCCCATAGTCTGGGTCTTAAAAAAGACCTTTTAAAAAAATAGCAGCAATATTGACCTGTTGCTACAAAAAAGAAATGTGATAGGCTGCACAGTGACAGGTGTCAGTCATTTAGTAAAAACAGGGAGCACCGCGTGAAGGCAACAAACATCATCCCCCTTTTTATGATGAAAAGCTGGAACTTTGTACATCAGTTAATTAACATATGAAGTGCATTTTACTATTGGCAATTTTTTCTGTTATGTAAAACAAATTTTGTATTTATTTAGATTTAATTTCCTGAAAGTTTTAATCGATACCATGAAATTCTCTACCCTTTTTTACTACTTAACTTTGTAATTTATTGTATTTATCTGTGATCAATATATTAAAAATAAAAGCCTAGGTCATTGTTTTTGGAACATCTTGTATATGTGTGTGTTTTAACAGAAAATGAATATTCAAAATTCTAAAATTTTTCTTTCCTTTATTGCAGTAACACTCTTAAATAACTTTTAATCCCCTTTTATGACATTCTAGTTGTTTTCTTTATATATTATTAACATGTGCCTTTGTGGTTTTGATGGAAACTGAGTGATTCAAGCATGTAATAGATTTCACAATATTTGTCAAGGATAAATGTAGATATAACTTATTTCATGGATATAACTTAATGCTTACACTTTGTTCAACCAGGATCCAAAGCTTTCTGCTTTGCTCTCTATCTAATATTTTGCTATTTCAATATTATTTATATTTGCATGAATGTGTGTAATTTAATATTTTTAACCTTTTGAGCCATACAGTTTAGCATTCTTACTTTGAAAATAAAAAATTATACAGAATGATAGTGCTGTACTTCATTATTTTATTCTACTTTAGTGTGTGTATATAATGGTGTATTAATTAGAAATCCTGATTTTGTTTGATTTTAGGGACGATATGGACTTGGATCAATATATGTTTGGGCATCAGGAAATGGTGGAAAACAAAATGATAACTGTAACTGTGATGGTTATACAAATTCTGTTTATACCATTTCAATTAGTAGTGCAACTGAAAGTGGCCATAAACCTTGGTATTTAGAGGAATGTTCTTCAACATTAGCAACAACATACAGCAGTGGAACTGTTAGAACAGACAGAAATATTGTAAGAGTTTTTATTGTTTTCTATATATTTTATGTGCAAAATGGCACGTACCAGATATTTCTAATTTTTAATCATATATTGTTTTTAATCATAAGTAATGATTGCAAAAGTGTATAAATTGTTATTTTACTGTGATTTTTAAAACAGTTATATTAGATTTTTCTTATAAATTGACTTTTTTAACTAGATTAATAACTTCAGCTTGGTTTTCATTATGGTATTGTGAAAACCTATGATTGTTTACTCATCTGCAATGCTGAAGTATCATAAGATATTAATTTTTCTCTTTAATGCTGTGCTTAATAATTTCTAACTATACATGATAAATATTAGTTTCAGGGAAATGGTAAAGAACTAACTAATACACAAACTAAACAAAAGGAAAACAAATAATCTAACAAGTTGTTTACTTGTTAGCTGGTTTGTTAGATATTTTGTTAGCTAGTTTATCTGTTTGTTATTTTGTTTTTCAGATTACTTTTGATAGTTCTCTTGCTATTTTTAGTTTGTTAGATTATTGGTTTGTTTGTTAATTTTTAGTTAGTGCCTTTCATATTTGTTTGACTGTTAGTTTATTAGATAGTTTGCTATCTATTTTGTGTGTTAGCTAGTTTCTTAAGTAGTGATTTCATTTATTTATATTTGTTTAAGAGTAATTGGCTGACTCTTCTTTATTCATCTGTAGTGAAACACATAACTGTATTCATTAAATTTAATTGGTTAATCAAATTAACAACTAAATTTAGATTAATCATCACTACAACTAATATTTTTATATCACAAACATCATCAGCAAACATTGCCACCAAGGCACCGTGCTCAGTGTCAAATCAGTATATTTATCTTGTATAATCTTCATTTGCATAAAGTACTTGGTATTGTATTTTTATTTTTAAGTATAGTACAGTATAAGTTATTTTAACCAGTAACTTGGTCTGGTTATTCTTATTCATTCATCAACAGTGCTAAAGTATCATAAATTTATTTTGTCTCTTTAATTCTTTGTTTATTTAATTTCTTATAATGCATGCTAATTATTAGTTACAGAAAATTCTAACAGACTAAATAAAAACAAAAATACATATAAATAAACTAAATAACAAATTAATTAATGAACAAACTACGAAACAAACTAACATGTAATCTATCAAAAAAACTGTTTATTACTATGTAAGTTCTTTCGTTTGTTTGATTGGTTGTTAGTTTTTTAGGTAGTTTCATTGCTTGATAGTGTAGTAGTTATTTTCAGTGTTTCTTAGTTAGTTTCGTTGTTTCTTGCTTGTATGTCTATTAGCTAGTTTTTTTATGAACTAGATTGTTAGCTAATATAGGAGTGTGTAAGCTACTTGTTTAGCTTTTTTTTAAGTTAGTTAAGTATTAGTTTGTTATAGATATTTTGTTTGTAAATGTGTTTTCTAATTCTTGTTTATTACTCACTATTATTGCAATCTAATTTAAAAAATTAACTATAGTGTGACTGCCACGAGGAGAGGCAACCCCCCCCCCCTCTCTCTCTCATACCAGGAAAGAGTCAGTTTAACAGTTTGGTCCATAGTGTGAACAAAACCCCTCAAGGGTTACTGGTGGGGAATTGAAAAAATTTGAATCCCCACTCAAATTCTTTGTAATAATTACCAAAAACAAGGGATTGAATTACTGTATACCACATGGCAGCCAGAGTCAAGTCTCATCTCCTGACGCCTTGATGGTCAGTCTGTTACAAAAATACGTAAAAATAAACTAAACAACTATTCGTTCGTTTGTTTGTGTGATTGTTAGTTTTTTTAGGTAGTTTCATTGTTTGATAGTCTTAGTTGTTAGTTTGTAAGTTATTTTCACAGTTTCTTTGTTAGCTACATTATTTTTCAGTTAGTAACCTAGTTTTTTAGCTTGTTTATTTATTAGTTCCTTAGATATTTTTTTTTAATTTGTTAGTCCATTTATTACTTAGTGTGTCAGTTTGTACTTTAGCTAGTCACTCACTGACTAAATTTCATTAGTAGCATGTTTCTGTTTACTTTAAATTAAACCAGTTAATGACTAATGTTATTTCACATTAATCATGATGATAACTAATCTGATAATCACAGTAGATTTAATCTGAAATATCTGTACTCTGTAAATGTACCTGTTACATTCATATTTTTTATTGATTTCTTCCTAAATATTATCTCGCCTCAATTGGTTGCTATTATTCTTGTCTGAAAGGTCATATAACTCTTGATAATCCTCCACTAATAAAATTAATTTTAAATTGTCCATCGCTAACTTCGGTAAAAAGAAAATTCCAATTAGGTAAAGAAGCAATTTTGTCAGGAATGGACACTAAAATGAAATGACAAACTATTTTTTCCAATTCTGTTTGCAAGAGGCAATTTAAACACCTGCAATTTTTTAGAAACATCTGCGGAAACCATTGGATTTCACAAGAGGGATTTTGATATTCGAAATCTTTGGGCAACTGCAAACCCTTCTCAGGCAAGTGAACGTTACAGCAGTATAAATGCATGCATTTCCCCCCTATCAATCAGTTTACTTTGGTACGGTCGCATCAGTGAGCACAGACCTTTAGTATATTAGTTTGTTCTTTAGCTAGTATGTAACTTAATATCATTTGTGGTGAACCACATTACTGTTTTCCTTAAATTTAATCAGTTAATCACATTAACAACTCACTGTATTTGAGATTAATTGTGACTACCATTAATTTTTTAATCACAAAATATTTAATTTGATTAAAAGTTTCATCAACCAATCAATCAATCGACATAATTAGTCCATTAATCTCAACACTGCTTTGAAAGAGGTTGCAGCCCTTTGGAGTTAAGAGTTTTTTCTTGGACATGACTGGCAAAATGTTGGCCATTAAATCAGAATGTTTTAGTTGATACTCATGGGTATAGCTATAGCTTTCTCATGGGAGGGGTCCAGTTAAGGGTGTGTCCATTGTTACTTTAAAATTCAAATGACAGTAAATTTTACTATAAATATCTGAAAAAAAAATTTAATAGCACTAAAAAATTTTAAATTCTTCATAGTAAAATTTGCTTGCTATGCACTGAATTATAAAATTAAAAATTCATGTAATTTTTAAATATTTAATCTTTATCACAATATACCGTTTTGAGCACTGGATTCAAAAGGTGAATATTTGGCCATAATTAGCATTTGTGCATAGCCTTAGGAGGGTATCCAGATCTCCTACCCCTTCCCCCTCTCCCGATACACGTCCATGTTGATACTTGATTCTGGAATAGTGACATTCATTAAGTTGGAGCACATGTTTGACAAACTTTGTCATGTTCATATATTCAGGGACCGCAGTGCTCCTTTTTTTCCTGTTTTTCCTTTTTTTTTTTTTTAATTGGCTCCTTTTTTTCTATTTTTTTCTTTAAATACAGTTTCCCCTCCTATTTTCAGCCTTTTCTTCCTTTTATTTCTTTTCCCCTCTCGCTTTCCCACAGTTCTCTTTCTTTGATTTTTTTTTTTTTTCTTTCGGAATCACGGCGCCGATAGTGCGGCCAGTGATTGGCTATTCTTATTTGCTGAGGCTATTAGGAATGAGTCCAAAGAATATAAATATCACTCGCGTGAAGAAGTCCAGCTCCCATAGGGATAATGTAAGAGCAGAAACACACGCATACGCGACGTTGGCGGAAACCGTGGTGGTTTAAAAAAAACAACTTTACAGGGCTCAAATGCTGATCCGAAACTATTTGAGTTAGCTGGGAGTTATTTCCCCCCCTTCCTTAACGAAGAAACGCCGTTTAAAATTCTTCCAATCATAGTCAGATAATGTAGACGCATGCCGGACGCGGATACATTCAAAGGTCTTGCAGATAGTTTTCCGTTAATCCCAAGTTGTTTTTTTTAAATTGATAGTTACATAAATCTTTTTTAAGTCACTATAACCCAAGCAGAGCTCATTCTAGGCAGGGTCAGCCGGCCGCTGCGCCGATGATTAAAAATTAGACATCCTCTTTTGCCCGCGAAGTTTTTTTTTTTATATATATATATCTACGGAAGCTTCGTTATCCCTTTTATTTGTTCTCTTATTTGGTGGCTGTTTCAATACTGTCACATATAGGTGACCAGCTGATTGTTAAAATCAACAAAAGAACACTTATAATGGCTGCAGATAATCCTGAAAATTTCTTTTTTGTTGTCCATTTTCAAAAAAAATTAATAAATTACTGGAATTTGTAGTGGAATATGTATTGAATAACTGGAATAGACATTTAAACCATTATATGGTAATTTTGAACAGAAGTGTTATTACTAATTTCATGCATTAACTATATTTTAATTGTTTGTATTATTGGATTAATTCTTACAAAGACAAGTGAATGATGAAAAATTGAATGAATTATTTTTAGAAATGTAATAACTTGAAAACTGAAAAAAATTAATAAAAATGAAAATTTAGGTTTAGAACAACTTAACTTTATTAAGTGTTTCTTAATTTAGTTAAACTTTTATTGATTATTTTTAACAAGGTGATCAAATAAATAGTTTATTAAAATGTGCTTTTTATGCAAAATGCATACTCAATTAAGCATTTTCTTGTCTGTTAGGTATGTTTGGGTGATTATTTTTGTTATAAAAAGAAAAAAAACCTTAAAAATATTTTAAAGAAATATTCTTATTAACTTAACTATTTATAATTTATTTTAATAAGTTAATTAACAAAGTTACTTAAAATGTAATTCTTTTACATTACTTATTACATATCAAATTTTTAATGAAGACTAGTAATAAATTTATTAATAAAGATTACTAATTAATTATTATTAATCAATAAAGCATTGGTTTACTCAATTTTTTAGGGGATTTTTGCAAATTAGGTTATGTACTGCCCTTTTTAAGAAACACAATGCCCTTTTAAAATAATGATGCCATTTTTTAAAACCTTTGCACCCTGCCCCTTTTTCTACTTAGAATGAGCTCTGAGCGCAAGCACGTTGCACACATGTGTGCGCATATGCATATACACATGTTTATATACGTATTATGTATTTAGTTATCACGAACTATTATGAGTCTGCAGATAGTTTTGGATTATGTGCACAGATAGTTTTTTCTTTTATCTGACTATGTTTCCAATTATAAAATCGGGTAACGATTGGCAAAACAATATTGGTGTAATTAAAGTTGACCATTGTTAAAGTTTACACTTTTGGGAAAAATTTATTTATGAAACTTAATATATTTTAATTATTATTTTGCTATGGGGATTGCTGCTTGTTTTAAATATAAATTCAGGAAACAATTGATGAAATAATATTGAATATTGGTTTAATCCAAATCCAGTTGTTTGAATTAACACTTTTGGGGGAAATTTTAACTTGGAGCAAGGGTTGCTTTTATTATTATTTTGTAATGAGAATCGCTGTCACAGATTGAGGAAAATGATGCAAAGAAAGCACAAATGGGCATGCTGGAGCAGCTGCATCTGGCTCTCAGATCCTCCCAGAATGACAGCGCCATTCAAAGCTTATGTGTTTGTTTAGCACCGTTAAATTTGTCTAATGAAATTATAGACAAAACAGTTTTGGAATACCAAGCTTACAGATTAGATGTCGAAGTTGATCTAATTGTAAAAAGCCTTAATGAACGTACTGATGATGACAGACAGCCAATTGACGGGTAATGGAAAGAAGTTTTCAGTCTTGTTGATAGGATGAATGAAAAAGAAAAGTATTCAAATTTATCGATTATAATCAAAAATTGCTTTTCTCTGTCGCATGCCAATTCTGATGTTGAAAGAGGTTTTTCTGTAAATCGCAGCATTCTGTCTTATGAACGACATAATCTCTCAGAGGCTGCGATTATTGGAATTCGACAAGTTAAAGATACCATTAGGAGAAATGGTACCATTAGTAATATTGCAATTACAAAACAGCTACTTAATGCTGTGACTAAAGTATATGCTGTTTATTCACAAGAAAAAGCGATAATTAAAGCAACTGAAGACATGAAAATGAATGTTAGAAGAAGAAAAAGAAGCCAGTGAATTAAAAAGGAGAAAAGAAAGAAGAAGAAGAAGAAAAAAACAGAAAATTGATGAGAAAGTAAAAGGTCTGCAGGAAGATCTCCAAGCAGTCCAGACATACCTTAAAGAAAGCAATACGAAATTACAGGATGCAATTAAGTAAACAATATTCCGAACATGAAGATCGCTACTACAGCAATTGAAATAGCAACACAAAAAGTTGAAAGTATTACAAAAGAACTAAAAGAAGCTGTAGCTGATAGACAAATCTTGTAGACGAGACTTTACTTGTGGCAACTGTATCAATTACTATTTGTGATTTTATGTTGAAAAAGATACAAGTTAATGGAATTTAAATATTAATTAAAAATTCTCGATAATTAATTTAACAAGAGCTTCATTTTTTAATTCCCAAGTGTCTTGGAAAAACATAACTAAGTAGCAATAGATGTAAACTTATTTATTTATTGTTAGCAATTAAAGAAAAATATCTGACAGAAAGTTTGTTCTTAATAGTTTCTTTTCAATAATAAAACAAAAAGTCTTTTGAATGAAAAATTAAGTCTTTTGTACTATTATTGTCAAGTTTCTTGAACTTGACAATAATAGTACAAATGGTTACATTCTTATTAATAAAGAGTACCCAGTATTTCTTAAAATTTCTTTAGAAAAGATTCACAGTTAAAATTTTTAATTATGTAGTTTGTTTCGCACATATTTATAGATAGATTGATCTCCCAAAGAACAGTAAAAAGCTCCTTTTTTTTCTTTTTCTCTCCTTTTTTTCCTATTTTTTTTCCAAAATTTTTGCTTCTGACCCTGTTATTGATATATCCCGGACATGAATTGCCAACTATTGTCACCTAGGCAACATACACAATGTTTGATCAGGATTCCTTTCTTGTGTGATCATGAATTATTTAAAATGCTTGGCATCGTATTTTTTATTTATAAGTGTAGTACAGAATAAATTATTTGAACCAGGAATTTGCAGGGTGATTCTTATTCACCTATCAGCAATGCTAAATTATCGTAACAATTTTTTTTTCTCTTGAATGTTATGTTTATTTAATTTCTAATTATTTGTGTTAATTGTTGCTTTTAAGAATTTCTAACAGTTTACTTGCAAACTAACAAATAAATAACCATACAAATAAACTAGTTACTGTAATTTCTGGAAGAAACACTACCGAGTTTCTACCGATGTGCAGCGCTTATGAGCAATATCAAAAAGAAACATTAGCTTATCTTTTTGATGCTCTACTGAGAAGATCAGTCAGCTGTTTTCTGCAAACTTTGTTGTAATTATCTGGTGTCTGTTTTTCCCCTTGAGCACCTTAATCACCCAAAACAAGATTTTGGAAGAGGGGCATTTTTTACTTCTACATCAAGTTGAACAAATTCTAGTCTTATTCTCAGTCCTCAGATGAATCTTTCTGAACCCATCCCCGAGTGCAGACATGACTCTTGCAATCATAGATGTAATGGCAAGCTACGACATTCCTCTCCCTTCCCTTTTTCTTTTAATGACATAGTATGAGTGTTACATATGTGGACTTCTTTAGTGAGTAAATGAAAGTACATTCATGAACATATAATTTCTTACCTAAAATTTATTTTTCTGTTATGATTTTATTTCATTCATTTCTCTTAAATGATATGCCGTACATCATGACAAATGGTAAGATTTTGCAACTATGAAGTGCACAGTGGTATCACTCGCAATTAGTGCAACATTTCTGAGCAGTTTTAAATTTTC
Organism: Cheiracanthium punctorium; assembly: GCA_038373885.1. Classification (NCBI taxonomy): domain Eukaryota; kingdom Metazoa; phylum Arthropoda; class Arachnida; order Araneae; family Cheiracanthiidae; genus Cheiracanthium; species Cheiracanthium punctorium. The sequence goes on along the minus strand of JAWZYV010012252.1, from coordinate 1,649,052 downwards.
TTGTTATATTTTCTTCAAGTGCGACATTTATGCCTATGTGACATTTCTTCCAGAAATTACGGTAACTATAAAATAATCTAACAAACTAATAAACAGTTTGTTTGGTTTTTAGTTAATCTCTTATTTAGTTTTTTAATTAGTCTGCTAGTTTAAAACACACAAACAATCTATCAAAGACCAATTTTGTTTAAGTTAGATGTTTTGTTTTTGTAAATTTTTTTTAGTTCCTTTGTTTGCTAATTTATTGCTTATTTTTTTTAGTTTGTTCGTTTATTTTTATTTTTTGTTTGTTTTGTCTTGTTAATTGGGTTTAGTTAATTTCTTTGTTATTTTTTCATAAGTAGTTTGTTAATTAGTTTGTTTTTCAGTTTGTCATACACTTTTCTGTTTAGTTATTTTGTTTGCTAGTTTGTTTTAGCTAATTTTTAATTTGTTTGTTTCTAATTTTTCAATTTTTTTTTTGTTTTAGTTAATTTGCATGTTTATTAGTTTAGTGTTTTAGTTTTTTCTACAGTTAGTAACTGCATGTCATTGGTGGCGAAGCATTTTCCTGTTTTCTTTCAGTTCGTTAATAAAATAACCAGGTTAGGATAATTCTGATTAATAATGATTATTACTAGTTTTCTAATCTGACTATAAATTTAGTTGACTGATCAATTGATTGATAAAATTAGACAATTGACACTCCTCTGAAAATATTTCCAGGCCATTTAGTTATCTGCAATGCGTAACTGGTAAACTTTGTCACTTAGTTGTTTTTAGTGTTGCTGGGCAAATTTTTCACGATTAAGTCCGAATAGTTTAGCTGATACATGATTCTGATGTTGATGGCATTCCTGAAGAATGTAAAGTCACCTGACTTGTCTTACAAACTTTATAAGATTTGTGAATTTTTGTATCACAGCACAGTTGGAGAACTTTGCCACTAAGATTTACTAATTAACAAGTTCACATATTACATCACCATTGGCTGATCCAAAGGGAGGGGGTACAGGAGCACATCCCTCCCAGATGTACTTAGTTTACACTATAGAAGATTGATTTATTTTGTAAATTCAAATCCATTAACAAGAAAAAAGAGACAGAAACATTTTGGGCTCCCGAATTTTTGTCTGGATCCACCTCTGTATTTCACATATGCTCAAATACCATAAATTATTTATTTTGTCCCTTTAATGTTGTGTTTATTTAATTTATATTGATAATATATCAATTTTCTTTTCATTGCAGGTAACTGTTGATGTTAATTATGCCTATTTTGAAGAACTCAAAAGTGAAAATGGACCAAATTTATCTCGTTTATGTACAAAAAAACATACTGGTACCTCTGCCTCTGCACCAATTGCTGCTGGCTTATGCGCTCTTGCATTGGAAGCTAAGTATGTAATTAACATATAGATAAATACTAATTCAAAAGGTCTCTTTCAGTGGTATACAGTACCCATTGCCTCATAAATTCATGTATGTTAGTACAGAGTAAAATTTATTTTATTAGCAGCTGATTTTATGTACAGACAGTGTTAAGAATTGATGCTTTATTTCTTGTTTTAACTTAAAAAATGGAGTAAAATATTTTTGGTTTGAAATGAATTTATTTATACATATTTCAGTTATATAGCTACAAACTTGCATGAATTTTTCATTGTGTATGAATTTTTAATGAAACACTGAAACACAGTACATTTCTGCAAACACAGAACAGCCATGAAATGTGCTTTTCCCACATATCCGAATTCCTGTGTTTATTCTTTAGGGGCAATACAGGCATAAGAGTTGTCTGTAGTTTTGTTTATTTTGTACATGATCAAATTAATGTACTTTCTTCTACTAGATCAATGAATTCTGCTGTTTGTTCATTAAATTTTTTCTTGAGAAAACTCTGATAACTACATCATGCTTCAGCATCCTAATTTCAGTCTTTTTCCATCCCTCTTGGAATAGATATTTTTTCTTTATCATTCTTTTATTTAAAATTTCAGTGCCATTAGAGTAAAAATTGACCCTGGTTTAAATATAAATTAATTTTCAAACTTCATTTTCACTCCCGAGAAAATCAGAAAAAGAAAACTTTATTAAAGAGACAGCTCAAATATGAATGAAAATAATTAAAAAGTATTAAAAGTCAAAACAAAGAATATTCTTGCTAAGCTAAAAATGTTAATGAAAGCAAACAAGTAATAAAGGTGTATGCTTTTTATCTCACCTTATGTGTTTAGGCTTGCATAAAGTATTTGTTAGTATTTTTGTATTTGCTCTTAAAGGGTTGCTAGTAGAGGTCTGCGCAGCACGGAAATTTGCGTTAGCAGCGTAACGACCTCAGAAACCCGCCGGCATGGGGAAATTTTTTTAAAAGAGCATAATGAAAATGGGTGCATGTGTACACACTCAGACATATATATGTATAAGTTGGTGCTAAAATAAGATTTTTTAAGACTGGAATGAAGACTAGTTTTTTATGAAAACTAGTCTTGAGTATGATGTTGTTGTCCGATTACGGCCAATTATCAACGCGTGGGCCAAGGGGTCGGATGTAGAGATCCCAATTGTGTTTGGGCTCAGGCGGGCTCAATTATAGATTCTTTTATTTATCTATTATCTGGAATTTTGGGCTCGGACTCCGACTTGAATAATATCACTTGGGGGGGGGGTTCAAATTTAGTCCTCAGGCTCGGGCTTTAAAAATTGAGCTCAAACTCATCTCCAGTAGGGTGCCCTCCATGGGGTCTTTCTAAGGGGTCCTAACCCATATCTATGTCGTCTACATCTAAGTTTCGAAGGAAACCATGAAATGAAAAAAAAAAACAGTTAGGTCGCCAGAAGTGACCTAGGTTTATGGTGCTTATATGGCACATTCACATTTATGGCACATTTACATTTATAGCACATTCACATTTAGTTATCAATATACGAATGATACATTATTTGCTTTTAAGAATTTTTTTTTCTTCACAACCTTCTCATGAACCATTCCAAACCTATAATGTTCTTTTGAGGTATAATGCATTTTTTAAACAATCAAAAGTTTTTAAAGCAATCAAATCATGTCATTGACTTAAAAAATTTAAATTGTATCTTTACAAGTTACTAGCATTATAAGGTAATATTAGTAGGACTACCCTAATCTCAATACCTATTTTTCCAGTTTTCACCAGAATCTCCCAACATACTGCTATTTTGCCTAAAATTTACAAAGAGGATAGAATCCTCTTGATAAATTTTTGGCAAAATAGCAGTCCAAGTTGTTCTTCAAGTTTCAAAAAGTACACTTAAAGGGTTTTTGAAATAAATGATTCAATTAAATGAGAGACTATAATCAGATGAATTTGATCTGTTTTAACCAAAAATGATCTTTTGCTGGACAAGTGCATGAAAGCTTTTCTTTTAATAGATATGAGCCACGTGTCAGCTTTATGTGTACAGTTGGCTTATTTAGAAAATGTTTCATACTTTGTTTCAATTTCAAAATCTGCTCTTTTTCTGTTTGCAAAGTTCTCAGTTCTGCTGACATCTTTAGAAGTTACAATTATTTTTCATTACATATATATATTTTTTATTTAGCCCTAAACTGACGTGGCGAGATATGCAATACATAATTGTTCTTACTTCTCGTCATATTCCTCTAATTAAAGAAGATGGTTGGATGACAAATGCTGCTAATCGGAAAGGTAAGCTGTATACTCTACTAAAATCTAAATATTGTGTTACCTAAATTCAATGTGATTAATAGTTTTCTTTACCTTTCCAAAAATGCTACAAAATGGCATATTTTTATCTCAAACTGTGTTGTTCGCATTTATGTTCAAAATGGGTCACTTAATTATTGAACACCCTGTATTTATCACAAGTTTTAAAAAAAAATTTGTCTGATAGCTTGTGGTCTTGATAGTTTTACCTTTTATAAACTTATCAATATCAAGTTTTTATGCAAAGTAGTATATCTAGGATATGACAAGCAAGGTGTGTACTTTAAAAGAAGTGTAAATAGCCATCACTATTGATGCCTAACTATTTTAACCAATGCTTTTGTCCAACATAGTCTTTCAATATTTCTCAGCATTTTTTAAGGGTGTTTATAAAACTTTCAAGTAAAAAACCTTGCTTAATTAAAGTGTGTAACAAATCCTGACACCATAAATAGTTGTTATAACAAACTTTCTTAAGAATTGATTACCATTTAAGCATAGTTATTTAGACTAGTTAGTTATCTGGATCATTCTTATGAAGGGTGGTTGCTGTATAGTTTTTGATCAATAGTGTGATTTCCGTTGTGTAGATGTGTGTCCTACATGTGCTTCCTATAGACTTGATAGTACAAATTTTCTTGAAAACTGATACTTTCATTAAATTCTGCCTTTCAAAATTTTGTCATGACAGAATTCTTAAAGAATAACTGTACCTCTAAGTTAAAATATTCAAGACTTCAAGTGGCAGTTGTTATTGTAAATAAACTGTAAAGAATTGGTTTGCGCACATGTAATATAGGGGAGGAAGCCAGTTTTGTAGTTTGTCATAAGTATTACTTAAACTAAATATGAGAGTTGGAATTTTAATAGTGTCAACACTGCTGTAAAAACACCATGCAACAAAACTGAATGTTGCTTATATCACACTTTAGCTACATACTTATCATATTTCAGAGCAAATTGTCTTTCCTCCAAATCACATGCATGTGCACTGATGAGAACAGAACATCGTGTTAGCTGGCAGTCTAATGTGATATCATAATGTGTATATGTGATAATGTAATATCTAAATGTTGTTTGCTTTATAGCATTTGAATTTGTTTTATCTATGCAGTAAGTACTAAGTTTGGCTACGGCTTAATGGATGGAGATGCAATGGTCAGAGTTGCTAAAAGATGGAAAACACTAGCTGCTCAACATATTTGTTCTTCCAAGTCTGATGAAACAGTAAGGTATAGCACATCTTTCTTTTTTCCAACAAAAAGTAGGCATTCTAGTAATATATATATATGTGTGTGTGTGTGTGTGTGTGTGTGTGTGTGTGTGTGTGTATGTGTGTATGATATGAAATACCATGTTATAAGTATTAGAAAATTAAATTTACTCATAAAATGCAAGAAACAGTGGCTTAGTATAAGTCGTGGGCAGGAAAACCCTGGATTTATTTAATCATTATAAAATAACTTATCACATTATCGAAATATTTTATATAAAATAAACACATTATATGTTTCATAAAAAAAGGAATTTAATTGTATGTTAAAGATAATGTTACATTAAAGTTTTGTCTGTAGTACGTTATTGTCTGTACATTTCTTGGAATTAAAAAATTTTGTGATTTCTATCTGTTTTAAGCAGGGCCGGTTCTAGGTATTTTCCTATGTGGAGCGAACTGGAAAAATGCCCCCCCCCCCCCCCTCCATAAAATAAAAGATCAGCTGGAAAAGATTTAAAGATTTCAGAGCAGGTAAAGGCAATGTTCTGGAATGAGGACTGATATCGCCTGGCGGAAGAGAGCCTCTACTCTCTCTATGCCCCCGTCCCCCTCTGGTATCACCTAATGGCCTCCCGAAATGCAAAATTCTATTATTTTAGGCCCGTTGTTCTAAATCCCTGCTGTTAATTTCCAATTAGAGGCAAGCGAAGGCTTCGCCCTTGCAGGCACTCTATAGCAATACACTTTGACTTTGAAATATGGTTTATTGAACATTATCTTTTAAGTTACAATATAGAATGAGAAGAGGGGAGGGGAGACGGGTACAAAAATCAGCGTGGACTAATTAAGCAGTTCCAGTGGCAGAAGTCTCTCGATTTTCGATGTGCGGGAGTATTTACGCTTACCACACCACGTGGTTTGCGAAGACATAACTCCGCCTCTCTCTTATCTCTGATCAAACCACACACATTTACCAACATGACCCGCATCCGGGGCTACAAGTGCGTGGGGACACGTATACATCTAAAGAACTCAGAATCAACGGCCTGATGTTTGACAAATAACAAAATAAATAAAACATAGCTCCAGAGCGCGCGTGGGAAGTATGACAAGAAAGCAAAACTTACAGTAAAAGTACCCGCTTGAACAATACCCAAACTATAGTAAAACCCAAATTACCTTTTTATACATTACACATATATAATGTAGTAAGGTATTTTGGGGGCCCGTGCGATCGCACCGTTCGCTCCACCCTAATACCAGCCCTGATTTCAAGCACCTGGGAATCCGGTGTGCCCCTCAAAAAAAAGTTTGTCTTTCTGTCCATGATGCTTTTTTTGTTCAAGCATCACGTAAAAATGACTGAAGCGAATGATATGAAATTTGGTGTCATGATAGGTGGTCACTCAACTTGAAACATTGGTGTCGAATTTTTAAAAAATCTTAATTAGATTTTGAGATTTTGCAAAAATTGTTTTAAACTGCATAAATTCGTGTTCGAACATCATGTAAAAACGACTGAAGCAATTGAAATGAAATTTGGTATCATGATTGGTGGTCACTCAACTTAAAACATAGGCATCAATTTTTTTTTTTTTTAATCTTGATTAGATTTTGAGATTTTGCAAAAATCGTTTCAAACTGCGTAAATTTGTAAAGTAAATAAAAAAACTTTGTAAAAAACACACATGACTTATGTGTGTTTTTTACAAAGTTTTTTTATGTACTTTATTGTTTAACACCAGTATTTTGAGTGTTTTTTCCTGCGTAAATTTGTGTTCGCACATCACGTAATAACTGCAAAGGTGAAAAAATGATATTTGGTGAAATGATAGGTGGTCACTCACCTTAAACTATAAGCATCTAATTTTAAAAAGTTGATCAGATTTTGAGATTTTGTGAAAAACGTTTAAATTCTGAGTGAATCTTTGTTCACGCATTACGTAATAATGACTAAAGCGAATGATATGAAATTTGGTCACATGATAGATGGTTGCTCAATCATAAACTATAGGTGTCCAATTTTTTAAAAATTTATTAGATTTTGAGATTTTGTAAAAATTCTCTCAAAATACGTTTATATTTCTTCAAGCATCACGTAATAACAGTTAATACGAATGATACAAAGTTTGGTGATATGATAGGTAGTTGCTAATCTTAATTTATAGGCGTTGAATTTTTAAAATATTTTGATTACATTTTGAGATTTTGTGAAAATTGTTATAAAATGCTGAAATTTTGTTCCAGCATCCGCTTTGTGACCAAAATGTGCAACCTAGAGCACACGGGCCTCTTTGCTACTGGCTTGTGCAACCTACAGCACACGGGCCTCTTCATGACCAAAAAGTGCAACCTACAGGCTACCCGCCTTCGGCTACCACGTAGTCTGCCAACGGGCTGCTTCAGAAAAAAAAATGTGCAACCTACAGGCAGCTCAACTTTGGCAACCAGCTGAATGAAAGCTCAATAGTCTGTCCATAATCGTATATTTTTTTAATTCAATGTGCCCGCTCGTGGAGACCGTGTGCAACGACCACACCTGATACATGTCCCCTTCTACATGTCTGTGTTCTAACAGTCATTTATCGCTAATACCTATGCAGCTACTAAAAGCAGAGTCCAGTCGTTGGTATAATAATCAGTCTTCTTGCCACAGCGCGGAAGTGAAGGAGGGGGATTTTAAGTGTCAGTCTTACAATTATGCGTCTATGATTATTTTTAAAAATTGGAGTTGCATTTGAACAACTCAACTCTGAACTCTAGAATTTCTTTCTGTTTTCTTAAGATATTGGATTCAACAGAATGAAATTCGCAAGTTCAAAGTTGAGTTGTTGAAACACAACTCCAATTTTTAAAAATAAAATCATATATGCGTAATTTTTAGACTGACTGACACAGTTAACAGAGGCACGAAGTCTACCTTACTGGTCGGCAATTTTTTTAAGCCAATTTTCACAGGACAGCGATGCTGGATGGCTTGCCGGCTAGTAATTACAGATTTACTACAAAAACAAGATAAATGACACCAACCTAAATAAAAGCTATGATCCAACAACATGAAATCAAAATCCATTAAAATAAGTTTTCACACAAACACTACACTTAAACACCTTTAATGTTTGTAATAAAAATTATTGGAATGTTGTATGAAATTTTAAATCGACAATAAATTAATTTAAAATTATTCAATTGAAAATATTTTAATCTTACCTGACAGTACATTGCGTTTAACACCAGTAATTCATCTCAAGTTATGCAAATATTATTAAGTAGATTACTCAGAAAGAATGCGATTTAAAGTTAACTTGATTAAGTTTATTTTTAAAAACATATTCAATAAAACATTACAAGGAGATATGCATATCAAATTTCTAAGTTACACAATACTATCTATTTGAAACAACACAATTCTTAAGTATCTTACACACCTTCACTATTGAACAAATTTATCAAATCATAATTTTTTGAGTTTTACTACCTGCTACACAGGAGAAGGATGAGGCATCTTTGGAAGGGATATTACGTTCACATGTGACCACCTTGAAGTGTTGTCACGTGGAAAAAAAACACATTTTTTTCTTCATGATATTTTCACAAACACTTGTAAAACACATATTTCACTAATCTGAATTACCAAGAATACAGTCAGCACTTATTCAAACAGAAATTTAAACGGTTGTGCTGGATTAAAAAAGATGAACTCCATCAGAAGCTTTCAAATAATAAACGCACGTGGATCACACAATTTTCTTCACAAATACATTTTCTTTATCTCATGGTAACACACAGGGTAAAAAGTTCTCTTTCTCAAATTCATATACTGCTGCGTTTAGACACAAATTTTAAAAATATGAACTTCATTTTTCACAAGCAAAACTTCAAATTTTAGGCTTCACCGTCGAGAACGCAGACACACACACACACACCAAACCCAAAAAAATTACGTGAACTGATTCCACCGGAAAAATGTTTTTCCCGCTCAGTTCGTTGTTGCCAGAAACAAAAATCAAAAATAATCCTCGCTGCTAACACGGCAAACCGGAGAGAAGTTGCTTTGCTGTTGTCATTCCGGCTGCGAAGCAAAACTGGTTCTGGCACCTGCTGCTTTGGAGGTTGGTGCGGGGTTTTACTAACTTGTGTATCGGCGCTTGCTTTGCTTTGGTCCTTTCTTTGTTGGTAAACAGTTCTGGCGTAGTTCTGGCTTTGTCACAAGATTTATTTTTGTGACATACCTCCCCTCACTGCAAAAATTTGAGGTACTCAAATTTTCATAAAAAGTTGCCGAAAGTCATCACTGGTGTCCATGAGAATGTTCAAGAAAAAAAAAATATACATCACACTTTATACACCAACATGTAGTAAGACTCTTCTATTTGTGTTGTTTCAAAAATACATATACACATTAGTTCACAGTACACATTACGAAATCAATTAATAGATAAATGCTCTTCGTGTGCATAAATTAGGTAATCACTGATGTTTTGGCTACCTCCGAATATACAATTGCACCACTTTCCTGAACACAAACATACCTCGTATCAGTATTATTTTGACAGACAAAACTGAATAATCCATTTCATTTTAATCACATTTCATTTTACACATCATTTTTGTTTTACAGAAACATATGAGTTACTGCAACTTAAATTGCTTTAACTTCTCCCCGAAATAATTCTATTATAGAAATTGGAGCTCAAGAATATTTAAATGTTTAACAGCTGTTGTGCATATGAACACTTTTTTTTTTTTTTTTACTATATTATGAAAGTAACTTGGACCAGCCAAACATTACCCTCAGCAAAATTTTGTTAATTAGGTACCTATTTTATTTTTTATTTTTGCTGAGACATAGTACAGTAAAGTCAACTTATAGTGTGTTTTGCTGCAACAAGCTAACATAAAAAAAAATTTTTGCACTCAGTTATTCTATAATTAAATTAAAATAGTGAGTAGTAAATCCGCTATTTCTTTTTGCGCAAATTTTTTGGCATAGTGTGGTATAGCGTAAGGTTTGGTTTGTAGTGGAAAATTGTGCAGTAATTTGAATTCTGGAGTTACAGCGTTAGTCGAACCTAGAGTTTTATAGGATTTAGAAAAAACTTGATAATTTTGCATTAGCATGTCTAAGATCTGTTTTTTGTCTCTAGTATTTAAATGATTAATGTCAAAGTCATCCTTACTTAGCTCATCTTTTCTTAATTTCTGAATTTCAGACAGATTTAAATTGTTTATTTGTAGTAATTCATTATGTTGAGGCTGAATATATTCATCTTCATCAAGCATCTCAGCAGTGCCTATCTTTTCCCCTTTTCTCCAATGAATTATATTATCTGAATTATTTTCTATAATTGAGAAAATGAATTTTTTGTTATACACTGAGTGAAGAGAATCACTTATGTCTAATTCATTTTTTTGAAAAGGTTTAAACAAAATATTTTCATGTTCTTGGAAAATCTCGGGTATTGTGAATTTTACAATTTCATATGTTTTAGGTTGAATGATGGTGTTATTTGCCACTCTCACAGTATTTGTATTGCAGTTCGATGTATTAATGCTGTTGTTACCTAATTTTCTGGGAGAGGTTTCCTCAAACTCAAATTTTTCATTTCCAATTCTAAGACTTTTATCTGGCGTATCAATAACAATTTTATTTCTTTGCATAAAATCGTATCCCAATATCATTTTATACTGTGAATTCCAGTTAGTATGTGTCACAAAAAATTGATTACCAAACCATTTGTTATTAATCTTAAACTTAATATTCACTGCCGAAAGATATGGAATGGTATGTTCATTTAAAGTCTTAATTGTTACGGATCTGGAAATATATTTTACCTTAGTTGTCTTTTTTATTTTTTCTAGAAGTGCTGGTGTAATTAAACTTAAATTGGCACCTGAATCCAATAATGCATGTGCATCAAAATTTCGAAATTTTAATTTTATTACAGGAAGATTGTGGGATTTATCCTGATTACTAGACATTACATGATATGTCGTATCTTTGTTGTTATTAGTTATTGAATTGTTTACAGTATTATTTTCTTGTTTGTTCTCACAGATTTTTGAGTTGTTGCTTTCAATTACTCGACTTTCTAAATTAGTTGGGGATCCTGCTTGTCGAGTAGAAACCTTATATCCGGAGGAACCCCTAGCTAGTTTAACTTGTTTTGTTTGTCATTGAATTGTTTATTTCTATTTCCCCTTCTAAAATTTTTATGGTTAGATTTATACCTTGATTGAAAATCTCTATCTTTATTATACCTATTTACTTTTGTGTAGTGGAAACACTTTATAGTGAGATGGGCTCTACCACATATTAAGCACATTAATCTTTGTTTATGAGTGTTTAAGTTTTGGGATTCTAATTTATTGTGAGTGCTAGTGTTAGGCAAATTATTATGTGTGTCACTATTAGTCTCTTTTATCATTTTTAACTCTTTTAGTTGCTCTGATAAATTTTGAACTGCCTGACTGGACTCCAGTTGTTTGTTCATGAAATATTGCAATTCCTCAGAAATATTATGATTTACCCTATATTCTGGGTCATTGAGGGCAGACTCAATATTAACAGCCATCTGTGTAGCTTCCTGAAAGGTTTTGGGACTACTCTTTTTTAGCTCGAATCTAATGTCTGATCTTAAAGCTTCAATGAATTTTGTCAATTTTATTTTCTCGCCCAAGTCTAAAATTTGTGCAGTGGAATCTGCACTTAAATTTAAATATTTATTGGCAGAAATGTCAACAATATCAGCTAGCTGTCTGACCGACTGCTTAGGCTGCTGGGCAATATCTGTGAATTGCTGCTGAATCTCAGCAAAACTCTCTTTCTTCGAGAATTTATTTATTAATATTTCTTTTAATTGATCAAAATTTTGAGCTTTTTTGGCAATGTGATCAGAAGAAATAAACTTTAGAGCAACATCTTTGCAATTTAACTTCAAAATTAAGAATTGCTTTTTGCTATCCCAGTCCTCTAGCTCTGCAACATCCTGAATCTGTTCAATAAAAAATTTTACATTTTCGTCTGCATGACCACTAAATGTGGGAAGTTGATTTATTAAGCTAGTTTGACTAATTGTTACTTGTCTTTTAGCCATGTTCAATTCTTATTGATCATACACACTATGAAATATTCAATTTTCACACTATATTTTACCTTACTTAACATAATATCAAACCATATCACATTAGTAAATTCAAATATTTTCATTCAAATTCTATGTATCAATTTATGACCAATATCAAAATACTACTATATATATTATTTTAGATTTTGCATGTCATTTTCATATACTACATCAAACACTATTGAATAACACACTTAAATATATAACATGCAGTAGATAAATTTCAAATACTTATATGCAATACACTTGAATTGCAAAACCTGAAGAAATTTAGGTAAAGTGGTGCACGTATATTTGGAGTATAATAATACTATAACCCAGAAAGACCTTATGAAACAAAGATATTAAATTTCTTTCGTCAACGGCACCAAATGTAATAAAAATTTTTGGAATGTTGTATGAAATTTTAAATCGACAATAAATTAATTTAAAATTATTCAATTGAAAATATTTTAATCTTACCTGACAGTACATTGCGTTTAACACCAGTAATTCATCTCAAGTTATGCAAATATTATTAATTAGATTACTCAGAAAGAATGCGATTTAAAGTTAACTTGATTAAGTTTATTTTTTAAAAAACATATTCAATAAAACATTACAAGGAGATATGCATATCAAATTTCTAAGTTACACAATACTATCTATTTGAAACTACACAATTCTTAAGTATCTTACACACCTTCACTATTGAACAAAATTTATCAAATCATAATTTTTTGAGTTTTACTACCTGCTACACAGGAGAAGGATGAGGCATCTTTGGAAGGGATATTACATTCACATGTGACCACCTTGAAGTGTTGTCACGTGGAAAAAAACACATTTTTTTCTTCATGATATTTTCACAAACACTTGTAAAACACATATTTCACTAATCTGAATTACCAAGAATACAGTCAGCACTTATTCAAACAGAAATTTAAACGGTTGTGCTGGATTAAAAAAGATGAACTCCATCAGAAGCTTTCAAATAATAAATGCACGTGGATCACACAATTTTCTTCACAAATACATTTTCTTTATCTCATGGTAACACACAGGGTAAAAAGTTCTCTTTCTTAAATTCATATACTGCTGCGTTTAGACACAAATTTTAAAAATATGAACTTCATTTTTCACAAGCAAAACTTCAAATTTTAGGCTTCACCGTCGAGAACGCAGACACACACACACACCAAACCCAAAAAAATTATGTGAACTGATTCCACCGGAAAAATGTTTTTCCCGCTCAGTTCGTTGTTGCCAGAAACAAAAATCAAAAATAATCCTCGCTGCTAACACGGCAAACCGGAGAGAAGTTGCTTTGCTGGTGTCATTCCGGCTGCGAAGCAAAACTGGTTCTGGCACCGGCTGCTTTGGAGGTTGGTGCGGGGTTTTACTAACTTGTGTATCGGCGCTTGCTTTGCTTTGGTCCTTTCTTTGTTGGTAAACAGTTCTGGCGTAGTTCTGGCTTTGTCACAAGATTTATTTTTGTGACAATGTTTAAAAAAAACTGCAGTTTTTCAACTGAAGAGAGCCAATGGCAACTTTTTAAGAAGTTTAAAAACACTTCCCGCAACATTCCTTAATCAATTCAAAATTAAACAAACGCTTATGGATTTACTACAAAAACAAAACAAATGTCCCAAAACAATCTAAATAAAAGTTATAATCCAACAACATTGAAATCAAAATCCATACGGTTAAATGAATTAAAAATTAAACAAACGCTTATGACAATCAATGTCCCAAAACAATCGAAATAAAAGTTACAATCCAACAATGTTGAAATCAAAATCCACCCGGTTAAAGGAATTCAAGATAAATGCTTACAGCAAAAACAAAATAAAAAATCTAAAATACTCGAACACTTCTAAAATACGATTTTACAAATGCCACGCCGTTAACATTTAAAAATACAACGGTGAGAGCAATTTTTAAAAAAAATGACTTTCCTATACGTTCTCATCTCAGAGTGTTGCCAATTTCTAAAACAGAATTTCTACAAATAGATGTTTAAGTGTTGGGCAAACAAAATTTTACACATTCTGAATAAATTTGCCCAAAATCTATCAAAATTTTTCAGTTAAATAGAGCTTAAATATTAAATAAAACAGTCCTTGCATTGCTTGTCATGCTAAAGGAGTATGACATCATCTAATCGATCTATGCAAGAGATTATGTTCTGTGATTTTTTTCAAAGAATCAAGGAATGAATCGTTTGCTTGGCTTCTCTGTTTACTTTTTCAAGGTGTATATCTGGCTAGATATTTAGAGTTAAAAGTAGCTGCAAGTTAAAAAAAAGGTTAATTTTTTAGTGATTTTTTGAACTGTATAAAAAGTTTCTGCTTTTAGTTAGCAATAAAAATACCGTTTTTAGTAAAATTTCAACATGGCCACAGATACACCGGCAGCAATGAGTCGATCCCGAAATTGTGATATTCACGGCTTTTATTATTTAGATATATGCACACACCGTAATTTATGGAAAAAATGTCACCCCACAAAAAGGAGATTAATTAACTAGAAAATCATCAGAGACACTGCAGCCACAATCCCCACTGTAAAATTTGCTATTCATTATAAGTACTTATAAAGCCACTGCTTTAAAAACCCACATAATGAATATCAAATTTTACAGCTTTTCCTCAAACGACTTTATACATCAGTTCAGTTCTTCGATTTTTCTTTACAGAAAACTTGTCTATACATCTTTTAAGAGACTGAGGATTACTGGAAAGTTGTCCAATTCTTTTTCTATCACTAATAAGCTGAAATTTCTTAGACGGTCGTTGCACATAGTATTTCTAAGAAAAGTCTTAAATACTGTTGCAGAAAACTGCTTGTTTCCTGAGTTCAGCATTCTTAAGTCCAGTAGGTGTAGAAAGTTCTAGTAAAGAGCCCACTTGTCAGGATGGAACACGAACGAACTTTATTGCTTCTAGAACTTCGTCGAACAATCAGCTGTACAAAATTCACAAGCACAATCAGACAGTAATGAGCTTTTAACAGTCCGCTTAGTACAGAAGCTTTCAAAAATGCACTATTTCTCACATAAAATAAAACACATCCACGGGCAAAAATTCAGTGAAAATATACGAGGGATAATGCTAACTATCCCTCAAGACTCAGCAATGAAGAATTTACACACAGCAATTAAAAACAAAGCATCATAAACAAGCAAAAACACCACTTCTTTAGCATTGATACAAAGCTTTCACAGACATCTACTCTTGACAGAAGCAGAAGCAAGACAGAGAAAACTGGTCAATCAGCTGTCCTTTTATAGGTTACGACGAACACAGTAGAAAGTTCCAGAGAGAACCATCTGTGGAATGTACTAGAACAGTCTTGATTATGATTGCGTAATAGAAGAGTAATATTAGGCTATTATGTATGTTAATGCAGAAAACCCAATTTACAAGCCCCATTGGGGAAAATTCACCTAATGACCAAAATATTGCCACGCTTGGTGACTCTTGACGAAATATTGCCAAATTTGTGGCCAAAAATAAGTCCCCAAAAGTCAAGTTACCGAAGGCCTAGGACCAATATTTCTCGAGATTTCTAGAAGTTGCTATAGAAATCAATGGGGAAACACAAACCTCCATATCTCCGGTTCTAGTTAACCAATTTTGATGCAACAAAAAGCAAAATTTAACTATTGATGCATAGAATATGAATTTTGAATTATTTTAAACCCCTCGAACAGCGGGTTGCCCCTAAAATTCGTAACATTATGTTTTAACTGACTTATTACTTCATTCACTGCTTGCTGTTGCTGGTAAAGTGAGAACTAAGCAAAATAGTCAGGTTGCCTCTTCGTATATGTTGTCCAAGCCATTTGCTACTAAATATTTCAATAAATTTCTGGGCTAGAGAGCTTTTTTTTCACTAGCATAGATGTTTATTAGCTCATTCTGTAATTTATCTATTACAAAAAAATCAAAATTTTTAAGCAAATTATTTAGAGCCATCACAGGAAATTGTTTATTATAATCGTTGAAATTTTTATTGTTTACAAGTTCAGTGAACTCTAAACATGAAAAATCTTTAAATCTATCTTTCATTTGCACAATTTGCGAATCATTTAACTTTTAGCATACTTGGGTCAAAGTCATTTTAAAGTTATATTTGAGCCAGGAATTTTCTACAGATAATCTATAATATCGTCATCTGACACTGTGTCCACTTGAGCTATTTATTCTCTCACAAAAAAAAAGTACTGCATAAAAAGAAACACAAAACTGCAAAATATAACAGCTAAAACAAAAGTGCTCCCAAGATCCCTAAACTGCTAAATGTCATTTCACTCAGAAACTTAAAATTTCTTTCTGCGCCTGAGTATGTTCTTTTAGCTGTATGCTTGCGTTCCCCCAACATATGATCCAGTTGATACGACAAACTGACTGACATGCGCAGTGTCTAAAATCATTGCTTGCTCTTTCAGGTAACCATGGAAATCATACGCTAGATTCCTCCAGCGTCCATCACCGGTTATTGGGGAGAAACACTAGACGCACTTTTAGTAAATGTTGCAAACAGTAAATTGATGCTATGAATGACATTAAATGTTATGTTTGATAAAATTTAAAATTAAAAAAGGGAAATTTAATTGTGATTAAAATATGATAAATATTACAATTGTGCTAAAATTGTGTAATTCTTAAATGTTATGGGAACACTGAGCGTACAAGCATTCCCTCATGCTATGCCACTGGTAAGAAATACTACCAATTGAAAAAAAGAAAAATTCTGAATGTTCTTACAGCAAAGAATAACAGTCGCGTCAACTAAAAATATATACAGTGGTTAGGTAATACTCCATAAGAGGTACGCATCTCTATTATTTTCATAATTAGTTCATTAGAACTATGTTAATTTTTGTGTTTTGGTCCAGGAAATTAAAGATGAAAATATTGTGTTGTAACTTTGCATGGCTAAAATGCACTGTTAAAGCTCACTGTCAATGTAAAAATTTCTTTGAGAAGCAGATTAGTGTTAGGTGGCAATAGCAGACAAAAATGTATGGTAATTAAATCATGTCCATTAAAGTTCTTAATATGAATATGGTTAAAAATTTTTGAAAGACATATAAAAGATATCTCTTCACAATCTGTTATATGGCCCATTCTTAGCACAGAGCCCAACCAAAAAGATTCTTTGATAAGGAAGTCTGACATAGTATTGTCAAAATTCATTACACATAATCACTGCAAAAAGATTTTCAAGACATACTAAGTTACTGTCCAGGGTTCAAAATTACTTCTCATTAGTTGCAATTTTTACTTAAGAATTTGAGTTTAATGACCATAAAATTGTGTGTAGTTGATTTTTTTTATGCCTAAGAATTAATTTTTCTCTACTGTTTGTTCTTTATTAAGCAAATTTTTATTTTTATAAATTTTTCCATATCTTGGCATTTGTGCGTGTGTGTATTTATGTATGTATATGCTACTCAAATTCAGAAGAATTTTTTGATTCAATTTTTACATTTGTGCATACTTTTAAGTACCACTAAATTATGACAAATAAGTAATTTAAGAATTGCTCTCAAGTAGACCATTTTTCCTGCTAAGAAAAAATAGATACCTCTGACACCTGACTTTACATTCTAATTTTATAACCCTGTTACTGACATGTTAAAATAAATTGTGCTACAAAATTTTGCAACCTACTGCATTTATATTGAATGAAATCATTTTAATAAAACATTGCTTTTCTGCTCTCAATTCAATTCACAATACCCTTCAGTCATCATCATCTCTTAATGACATCTTTGCATCTACCTCTACTTCTGCTTCTGTTATGAGTGAGGCATTATTTCATCTGTCCAGGGGCGTAGCCAGAAATTTTTCATGGGGGGGTTACGACTACTACAACTCATATATATGTACACGTGTGTGTGATAATGTAGTGAAGAATATTCATTTTGTATGGCAAAAAATTCCTCATTGGGGGGGTTATGACCCCCCTAACCCCCCCCCTTGGCTACGCCCCTCATCTGTCTCATATAAAGTAGCAGCAGCACTTTTTGCTGGAGTGTGGAGGGATGATCCTTATATTCCTCCAGCTATGCATCAAAGACAGCAGAAAATTCAAGATTTACATTCATCTAGGACAGGGGTCGGCAACCTGCGGCTCGCGGGCCGCACGTGGCTCTTTTGATGAAAAGTTGCGGCTCTCCAGTTCCATGCGAAAAAAATTATAATTTATTATTATTTATTTTTTAAGGTTTCCCTTAAAAAATAAGAAAATATATTTTTAAGTACCTAATTTCTCAATAGCTTCTATTTTCATAATCGTTCATTACAAATCGCTGCTTAACATGACCGTAATGAGATGAATATGAACTATTGTTTTGTTCTTAGAGATGAGACTTAGTGACCATGTTTATCTTTCAGCCAATTTTATTCCATTTCTGTCTCATCCAAATATCAGTCAGCCATCCTCAGATAGTGCGGTCGACGTTACGTTGCATGTGTGTTAATTTAATCGCTTGCGGTTTTTGTGCGTCTACGCTTGTTTCAAGAAGAATATGAATTAGAAGAGAATTATCTTCTCAAAGGTACATATGCGTATAATATAATAAAATCAGTAACAGAATTGTATTACATGTATAAGGATAGTGTTAACTAAGTAATAATGGTAAATAAATTATTTGTCGTTTTAGATAGCTAAGTAAAATTTTAAAAATCCATTTTTTCAACTCCGACGCCAGAATGACATCCAGTAAAAAAAAAGAGAGGAACTGAAGAGGAAAACTGAGCATTCAATCAGGATTGGACGGAGTCGTTTGCATTCATATGCAACACAGATGGCCTTCCGACTTGTCTCGTTCACCACGAAAATCTCACACACAATAAGAAGTCAAATTTGGAGAGACACTTCACTACAAAACATACCCAGTTTGCTGGTAAATATCCAACTGATGGCACACGAATAAAAGCTGTTAAAGAACTCAAAAAAAAAAAAAACCACAACAGTCAAGTTCCATGCTAAGTAACTGGGAGCAATCTTCCTATAATGTAAATCTGGCAAGCTTTGCAGTATCATATTGCAAAAAGAGGAAAACCATTCACAGAGGGTGAGTACGTCAAAGATTCTTTCATAGATGCATCTGATTTGATTTGATTCGAGAGGTTGGTTGAGGCCCCTTAGCCAGGGGCTTTCGTCTCGATTATTCCGAAGTCGTGAATCTAAAGGACTGTTTTTGTGGTTTTAAAAACAAAGCAGAAATCATGAAAAAATCAAAGATTTGCCATTATCTGCTAAAACAATACAAGTCAGAACTTCTGAAATGTCTTCAAATGTAACACATATGCAAGTGGAAGACATTCACCTGGCTTCTGCCTTATCACTTGCTATAGATGAGTCTTGTGACGTAAGACGCTGCACAAATTACCCATTTCATGTCGTTCCAAGGTCCAAAGAAGAATTTCTAGGATTGCAACCGCTCTCAGGGCGAATTCGTGGAGAAGACTTAGCAAATATTGTGCAAAAATGCCTGGAAGACAATGGAATCGATATAAATAATATCATTTCTATAGTAACAAATGGAGCCAGAAGTATGACAGGAATACATAGATGGGTAACATCAGTTCTAGAAAAAAGTAAACCACGAAATTCTAACGTTTAACTGCATAATTCATCAAAAAGCACTTTGTGCTCAAAGATTTCCGGCCAAAATAGTTGAGGTCATGAACTTGATAAGTAAGATTATTAACAGCATCTTGTCAAGACCACTCCAATTCAAAGATAGCCAGTTTTCTGACCTACTTTGCCAGAACAAAGTGCGATGGCTTTCCAGAGGTAACGTATTGCAATGTTTTGCTTTGTACTTGAGGGAAGCAAAACCATTCCTCAATGAAAAAAGCATTTGCCATCCCGGATTGGAAGAAGGCAAATGGCTGCAAAATTTCAACTTCATGGTACATACCACAATGAAGCTAGATGAATTAAATCTAAAACTGCAAGGAAAGGGCAACCCAGCCTACATCTTGCTTGAAGAAGTAGTTTGTTACGAAAAAAATTGCTTCTTTTTGTTGAAGACATGGAGATCGGTAAATTACTTCATTTTAAAAATCTGAAGCAATATCGTGTTGAGACCATTGCAACTATTGACCTGAAATACTTCACCATAGCTTTAAAAAACAGGAAGGATGGATTCGCTGAGAGATTCGAGCAATTCAAAACAAATAAAAGTACTCTCGCGTTAATAGTAAATCCTCTCAACACAAATACAAATGAGATCAACATTGAGTGATTTGGAATTGATGCTGGATCGCTTCAAATGCCATTGCTAGATTTGAAAACCAAAGACTTGTGAAGTGGCAAGTTCACAGAACTCAAGAGCAAGCTGGAAGAGTTGGAGGTCCAGAAATGCATCCACATCGCGCAGCACAAGTAGACAGCTCTAATACAAATTCCGCGAGTTGAGAATCTCATATTCGGCAAATGGAATAGTCTTCCAGAATGCTACAGTGAGGTGAAGAAGTTGGCATATGGAGTGCTGACGATCTTCGGGTCGACGTATTCGTGCGAGCAAGCGTTCTCTTGCAAGAATATAATAAAAAGTAAAGTTAGAAGTCAACTAAGAAATAAAACTCAGTCGTGCTTGAAAATTAAAGCAGCAAGTTATAAGTCAGACTTTCAAAAGTCATGCAAAGCCATTGTTCTCGTTGATATATCTATTTATACTTGTGTTTTTATATGAATAAATATTATTCCGTATTTAAAGCCGTTTATTTTAAATCAAATCTATATAAGCAGATACTATAATATTGAAACGCAAATTTTTAGTGGCTCTTTAAAAACTGGAAAATTTTGTAAATTGTAATTTTTGGCTCTTCCTTTTCAATAGGTTGCCGACCCCTGATCTAGGACGCTTTAAAAGCAGCAGCTTACAGAGTTAAAATCGGGAACTGTGTTTGTGCAGAAATGTAAAAATTGAGTTGCTGCTGCTGTTATTAAATCAGTAATTCAGTTTATCGATTCATAACTTTAGCCTACTATCGTTTTTTTTTTTTTTTTTTTTTAAGTAGTAATAAGAAAAGAATGCTTCTGCCTTGTGTAATGTACTTACTCAAAGTGTTGTTCATAATTTTTATAAATGAATAATATTCTCATGGTTTATTATTTTAATTTTTATTTAGGACAATTCCAAAGCACAAAGGAGATTTCCTTGAAGCTGTCATTCATATTGATGGTTGTAAAAATACCAAAAACTTTGTTAAATTTGCTGAACATGTTCAAGTTAGAGTCACTCTATCTTTTCATCCCCGGGGTAATTTACACATTATATTAGTATCACCAAAAAATACATCATCATCTTTACTTTTCCCAAGACTTCATGACACGGTGATGAACCAAGATAGTTTTAATGATTGGCCGTTTATGTCAGTTCATTTTTGGGGTGAAGAAATTGAAGGACCATGGAAACTTATCATTCGTAATGCAGGAAAAAATTCTGCTGACTATTCAGGTAAGCTTTTAATTCTCTGAGGCTCAGTTTTTTTTTTTTTTTTTTTTTTTTTTTTTTTCCTACTTGTTATAATAATTTTTGTACTTTAAAAAAATGTACAGTTGTACTATATTATTGCTATCCCGGGTTTAAGGATTACTCAGATTTAATGAGGGAAATTCTATTTAATTATTAGTTTAATGCTCTAAGATTTGAAATAAAAGTGAACTGGGTTATTAAGAGCACTTTATTTAATGAGCAAATAGTCTTGACCCCTTCATACTTGTTATAACAGAGTTCAACTGTATAATTAACTATTATATATCCAGAACTAATATTTTATCAAATTTATATTGTCATTCTAATCCTGCATTTAAAGTTGCAAACTGAAATAACTCTTTGCAGCTTCATATTAACTTAACAACCATGGTCAGTTTGTCTAATTTGCTAGATCATTTAGTCAGCCAAGTCTTTTTAGTCTCTTACATTTTGCTGTCAATTATTATTATTATTATTTTATTTGTAAAATATTGAGATTAAATTAGCATTTTATTTATTGTTTTATTAGGATATGCACAAAGCAAGTTATTTAACAGACAAATGAATGCAAATGAACTTATTAACTAATAACCAAACAGTTGGCATATTTGTATAATTAATGAACTTATTTCTTATGACTTGCTTAAACATTATACAAATAATGTTTTCAGGTAGTTTAACAAACTGGTCAATAACATTTTATGGAACTAAAGATCTTCCCACTTGTGTGAAAAATAACAATTGCATGGAAGAAGAAAATGAAAAGCAAAGACAAGCTCAACATACATTTCCAATTCGTGATATAAATAACCCTACAGAAATGTCTGTAGTAAGTATTTAATATAATTAAGTTGATATTAAGGGCTGGAATTAAGTGTGTGTGTGTATATATATATATATATCTAAATAATAAACGTCTTGTCTCTAACAATTCCGGGATCAAATAATCGCTACTGGTCCATCTGTCGCCATGTTAAAATTTTGATTAAAATGCCATTTTTATCTCTAACTAAAAGCAAAAACTTTTTGTAGAGTTTAAAAGATCTCTAAAAAAATTAACCTATTTTTTACTTGAAGCTACTTGCGACTCTAAATATCTAGCGAGATCACGCCTTAAAAAAGTAAGCACAGAAGCAAAGCAAATGATTCATTCCTTGATTCTTTAAAAAAAATCATGGAACGTAATCTCTCGCGTAGTTCAATGAGAGAAAAACCCCAACAGATTGCTTGGTGACGATATCTATGAATTATTGTTAAATAAATCATTAAAAATGTCTGTTTTACTGCCTTTTCCTTAAAATTAATAATACAGTGACCATAACCAGATTTCTGCCTCACCTAAAGAGTAATTTAATACAAAATTCATGTATAATGAATTTCTTATTCAGTAAATTACTTCTAATTTATTTACAAATTATATGAATCATTCAATAAAACTGCAAAAATTTAGTATTCAAAAGGATTAAATAATTTTACAATTGCACAAATTGATTTCAAGGCCATATTTTAACTAACCAAATTTATTAATTTACTATAGTAAAAAAACTATATAAAACCATTCATAATAATTTATATTGTACTAATTTTTCACCTAATTTATTTAAGTACAAATGCATGTTCGAGCGAAAGTTTTATTGTTACAAAGAAAAATATTTTTTTAAGAAACAATACATTGCAGCATGAATATTGTCAAGGAAGGACTAAAAATTTATTGCAACTTTAAATGTTTAAAAAATATCTTCCTTGATTAATTTTAGCAGAGTTAAAAAACAGTTGAATCATTATAACTAAAAATACTTCATACAAATTAAGTTAAATTTATTTCAAAAGAATTAGAAACAAATTTGCTCACATTTTGAGCTTAAAGAAAATCAACAATACAGGAGCCACAGCTCCTGTATTGTATTATTCCCCCACAAACAGCTGGAAGAACAAAGTGC
The DNA here is from genome assembly GCA_038373885.1 of Cheiracanthium punctorium. Taxonomy (NCBI): domain Eukaryota; kingdom Metazoa; phylum Arthropoda; class Arachnida; order Araneae; family Cheiracanthiidae; genus Cheiracanthium; species Cheiracanthium punctorium. Next base: position 1,625,602 of record JAWZYV010012252.1, on the reverse strand, counting down.
AGCACGCTCTCTCAGATGAACACATTACATTTTCACCTTTTATACCAAACACCAACACATTTACATAAATTTACATACTGCCGACAATGTCGGATAAAAGAAAAATGAATGCTTAATTAGTTTACGAACCCACCATGATTCCAAAGAACCGAGTGCAGGAGATGACGCAAAAGTGATGTCATACTTTAGCGGCTAAATAATACTCTTGGCAGTTTATCCAGATAGAGACAGATGCAGCAACACGGCAATGCCTATTGTAAAACACAAACATGCTTGCGAAAAGCACATGAATGAGAGACAGAGTGAAACTTTTAAGTTCTTTTCCTAACAAAACCTATTGTGATAAATATCTCAATATGTTATTTTTCTCTTCAACGGTAATCTCCCCAGCCGCCCCCTCAAAGAGAGTTTGCTATTAACAATTGTATTTATAAAAGTATGGATTTAAAACAAAAATGTTAGTTATAAAATTATTTTAGTATGTTATAAATTTCGGTCACAAAGAAGCTCGTGTGCCGTAGGTTGCACAAGCCAGTCGCAAAGTGGCGCTTGTGCTATAGGTTACACATTTTGGCCACCAAGCGGCCATTGACAGCCAAAACTGGTCATTGAAGGCGGCTAGTATATGTTGTTTCATTTAAAAAATACTTATCTTTAAAAATGTAATAACTTTTAAATAAAACCCTTTCGTTCCCCACTATCCAACTTACAAACGTTTTTGTAAACGCCGCTTGCTCGGCAAAAATGTAAACAATCTAAAAGAATGGGGTTGAGTAAACCTCTTCCTTGGCGTGTTCAACCGCCGGTAATTAAATTCTGCTACGCAATTGCGTTAGCTTGCTTCACAAGTAAAAAGCTGTATAGCCAAAGTTCTAAAGAAAGTTTTCTTTGAATCGTAATATTCAAATGCATAGCCGTGGTTTCTTGTGGCATCATTTTTTATATGTGCTCTTGATCCAATCGGATTGATCCACGTTTAATATCTAAAAGTTTCCAAATGCAAATTGCATTTGAGAATGGTATTTAAACTAGAATTCTGAGGAATTCTTTGCCACTTCTTGTCTATGCTGGAAAGTGTAATAAATGGCAAATTTTATTTAATTTGGCTATTCTAAACCTCAGTTGAGTTATTTTTCTTTGCATAGAGTTACCCTGTCTAATAATGTAAATTAATTCTTTTGACCACGCCTTTCTAATAGGAAAATTTCTAAAAATTAACATAAAGATTTAAACTTAATATAGATTTAAGTGTTAGGGCAAATTAATCTAACTCAGCCATCCATCCTTTTTTATTGGGACTGCTAGTTTAGATTAATTGAAATTTAACTATTTTTCGGGTCTTCTAGACCTGGTTTTAAATGTAAAATTTTTGAGACTTTTTCCCTGCTAATACAAGGGACTTTTTTGATAAATGAGTAACATGTTTTTGCATGGACTTTAATAAATTTGGATTTTATCTCATCAATCTTTGTCATAATTTTTTCTTTACAGCAGCTATTGATTAAACTGGAAATTTAAATTAGTTATTTAGGATAAGCAGAATTTTTTTTGGATTAAGATCCTTAAACTTTGTTTTTGCTCATTCAGACCAACAGTATATACAAGGCTTTCCAGAATTATTGGGACAAACTGTGTGTGGAGGTAGGGCGCATAATAAGGATTCAAAATCACATAGCAATGTGGGGTCAAAAACCCCGCTTTCACTTACCTGTTAATTATCACTCTGGAAAAAGAGCCAAAATGTTTGTCTACTTCTTAACCAAGTTTCATAGATAATGGGCTTTTCTTCAAAAATTTCATCCATGAAATGAAATAAAATCTTTAAACTCTTAATTTTAGTCACATGTTTTCTGCAATGGATACATTACTTTTGTGTGAATAAGGGTCGAAAAGTTCACTATTATTTCAGTGCTTGTTCCAAAGTGATTATTAACAGCTACAAAAACACGTTTCCAATCTCACATTGCTATGTGATTCTGAATCCTTATCTCGTACCCTACCACCCCTTAAAATTTGTCCCAATAATTCTGGGATACCCTGTATATATACATATGTATGGATCAGGAAAAGAAGCTGAAATCTTCCTCTACATCTAAAACATCTAAAAGATTTTAGATTCCTTTTTTTTATAAAATGTAAAATAGCTTTTTATTTTTAATTATAGTTTCCTATGTTTTTATGTATAAATTACAAATTACAAATTTTTCATCATTCAGTTTTTGTATGATGGAAAACAGCTGTGTATTTTATTTTTAAATCAGTAAAACACTGGAGACTTACATTTTTTCTAATGTATTTATGCAGAGATGCCAACATCTCCAGAAATTCCGGAATTACTCCGGAAGTGCAGTGTAAAATACGGTAGTACAGAAATCAATTAAAAAATACGGAAATCTGCTCGTACGAAGTTAAAAAATGAAAATTCCCCCAATCATAAACTTTGACTTGTGTCCGATGCAAGTTGTAAACAATATTTCTTTCCTTTGCTTCTCATATATATATCTCCGTTTCGTCCTAGATACGTAAGCAATAATCATTGAATCAAAGAGCAGCCTGTTAAAGCGTCACTGCTAAATGGGAGACTCCGCCTTAAACATAAAGTGTTATCAGCGAATGAAAACGTAGTAGACCATAGAGTTGATGACGTCAGCAAATAGCTTTGCCTGCGTTCCTATTTTCACCCCATCTGTCAACTGCGATAAATTATTCCGTAGTCTAATCTAGTTTTTAACTACAACTTTAACTAAGTATAATAAGCAGAGCGTGCATCGTGCACATGAAGCTCGGGATGAGAAACATCAGCTTGTTATCCAAGTTGAACCAACTACGCAGTATGAGAATTGCCGACGAAACTGCGGCTACCATTGATTGCGCCATCTATTGACGGCAGCCAAAAACATCGCGCGCGTGTGCTTTTCCGATTTAAAGCTTCTCTAATTGGGATTTATTCATTTATGCTGAAATTTCATGAAGTATACACTATCATTTGAATAAATAAATATGATAATTAATATGCATATATAATAATTTTGTTTCTATATTACTTAGTTGCAAACGATATAACAGCTCTTTTTTTTATTCAATTATCGTTATATTTTTATTGTAATGCGTATTTAAAATGGATAAAAATGATCGTCCGAAGAAGACTCGGAATCAAAGTTTTTTTTTTTTGTTGTGACATTTGAATAAACCGATAATAATGCATTAGAATGAAAAATAAAACAATACTAATATGTAGCTGGGGAAAAAATTAAAAAACGACTCCTGAAATGTACATAATTTGACTCCTGAAATTTAACCACTTTTCTCCTGATGTCATCTTTACAATGTTGGCATCTCTGTTTATGTTGTCATTATCGTTTGTATTGGCCCTTTACAGCAGTTACTCTCATATTACAATGTCAGAATTAATTATTCAACTAAATAACTATAGATATTGATAAAATAATTTTTTTATTGTAGTTTATTTATCACCAGAGCTTCAAATTATGGTGAATATAACTTTTTTAAAAATCTCATACATGCTAATTTTTATTTTATGGCACTCTGGTCAAAGGTTGAGTTTCTCAAACTGTGTTTTCTGTAAAGCACTAGTGCTCCGCATGAAGATAGCAAGTGCTGTGTAAAAAAATAATCTTTTGTCCCCAAGTCTCTTAATTCACTGCACTCAGATGTACACAATATGCTCCATGAAAATTTATAGACCCTCAAAGTGCTGCATGAGAGAAAAAGTTTGAGAACCCCTGGTTTATATCACTCATTTTTTAAAGAAAAATTTGCTTTTAAGTTGTGTCAGATGTTATTTTACAAAGCAAGTACAAAAATGTTAATAATAAAAGCTTTTTTTCTATATTAGCACTAAGTGACTGAGATGAACCAATACTTTTATGATTAAAATAATAAAGAATTTTCAGAGTTCTTTATTTACAAAATAAGACACATAAATATAAAACTAATTAGTATGGACCATTTTCGGTGGACCCTTTATACCACCCAAAATGTTCTGTACCGATTAATTTATTTGTGTGTTATTTATGAAGTTCTTTATTATTTTAACCATTTAACACCAGTATCTAGAATGTTCTTACTGCTTTAAGGATTGTTTTAACACTATTTTCATGAATTTATGCTTGAAAAGTAATAAAACATACTTTGACATAGTAAGGAAACTTAAAACTTTTATAATAACTGAGTAGATTAAAATATTTGGGTTGGTGTATGCCGCACAGGCAAATATAGCTGTACGTCTGTGCTACTACCTTTGTGCCAATACAGTAGAGTCTCGATAATTCAAGGTGAACTGGACCGGTCTGCCTCAAACTATCAAAAACTCAAATTATCAAAATCATGAAATTTAATTAACAAATACAGTATCTATCTTGGAGATACAGAATCTATCAGGAATCTACAAAAACTATCATAAAGCAGGGGGGAATTTCTTGCTGCCAAACTCGCAACTTTCTGACAAATTCATCTCCTCCCAGAGAAAAGCCAATGTTATTGCCATTCTCTATATATTGTGGTCAGTGTTGTGATAAATTGGGAAAATGTAAAGGAAGTGGAACAGGTTCCCTGCTGTAAAACACTTAACCGAAGAAATTCAAGAAAACAGATTGAAAGCTAGTTTTTTTTTTTTTTTTTTTTTTTTAAAACATATAATTACACTGTATACAGTTGGGACCACAGTATTACTTTGTGTTAATTTACTTTTCATATTAAGCATTTTCATGTTAAACATATTTTGTTATAGATATATTTTTTCTTTCTTGTAGGAAGACTGTAAAGAAAAAAACAAATTTCTTTTTATGTCTGAAGATTCTACAAAGTAAGTGTTATGCTGGTCTTTCTTCTAGTATGAATGATTGCCTAATGTGCGATGTTAAAGCTGTGAGATTACTATTTCATACATTTAGTAACTTCGGACAGATATTTCTGTATTAAGCATCATGTATGTTAATAAATGGTTACTATACATATGTGAAGAATTGTCCATCGCCTCCTTGGTGATGCCTTCGCCCCTCACCAAAATAATTGCAGTCTCTAGATCTAATTATTTTTCATACTTTGTTGGAGAAGGACCAGCGACTGACCGACCAATGCACTTGTTGCATGTTAACTAGGCAGTTACTATATCGAAAGCCCTCGCAAATTTCTCTCACCTGACCTACATATCCCCTAGTTTCTCAACTTGTCACTAGGTTCAAAGGGCGTTACCCTTTCTCTAATTCGTTCTCTAAAGTGAAGTCATTTACTTAGCCTAAGAATTTTAGGTTGGGTCACCGGAAACCGCAAATTTACCTTAATTCACACTTTTGATTCTTAAGTGCTCTCAAAAATTATCTCTGAAAGTAATATTTGTCTGACCAAGAAACAAACCTTACAGGGAAAGTACTCTGTTTCATAAAGATGGTTTTTCAGATGACTTTAAATTAAATTAGTAAAATTGTCAAAGGCTATTTTATTATTGCATATATATATATATGTATATAAATACGTTTTTACCTTTACATTGTGTTATAAATGATAACTTTTTCACTTACGTGTTTTTGAATGCATTAGCTCATCATTTATAATTTTGAATATTATTTCTTAATTTGTATATTCATTAGCATAGCTAGGACTTTGTTTGAGGGAGAGGGGACACACTTTTAGTTTTTACTAAAAATTATGTCATTGGTAGGTTTCACTTAATAATTAATATTACACTTACTAAATGTTATTTAATTTATGTATGTAATATAAATTATGTTAAATATTAATATTCAAATTATTATTTTTATAAAACAATAAATTATCTCTGTATGTTTGTTTTAGTAATCATTTCATACATTTGAGGATAACAAAAACTTAGTATAAGTAGCATATATTATTTTTTAAAATTCTGGCTGTCTCATTATCATTTATAACACAATATATTTTAAAATATTTATTTATAAAATTATTACATTGTAAAAACATGACAAATTTACCTTTTAATTAGTGATTAAAAGCTTAGTTTGAAAAAAAAAGTTTTAGCCTAATTAATGTTTAAATTCATCAGTATAATGCTTCAACCAGAACCAGTTCTACATATTAGCATACCTGCCAACTTGTACAGTTAAGCCGTATAATGTACAGATTTTGGATGTTTTGTAAGGTTATATAATTCTACGATCGGATTGTATGCTTTTTGAAGAAAACATAGGAGTATTAATTTCAAAACATAAATCCTGCACTGATCTTCACGTAAAAGCAATTTTTGCACAAATACACTCTATTTTAAGTGTGCTACTCCCCCTTTAAAAAAAATCAAGAGGGATTGATCATCAATTAACAAAAAGGCCTTTCTTCCTCTGTTTCTGTGGCAAACAAGAAGAGCTATTGCCGACATGCCGCAGAAAAAAAAAAAAAATAAAAAACATCCAAGATTGTGTCTGATCCGTAAAGCTTTTAGGCATAGAATCAAATTTAAGTCTCTTTCCACCCTTTTTGAAAATTAATATTTTTCTTTCGGTGTTCCTTAAATTTCCAATGCTGCAAGAATAAATATTAATGCCTATTTCAAACTTATTATTATTGTTATTATTATTATTTCAAAGGAAAAACTTCATTAAAAGGGCAGTTTCAGGTATGAATGAAAAGGATGCAGCAAAAATTAAAGTAAAAGTTCAAACAAAAAATATTTGTCTGCGAGTGAAAAAAAAGAAAAAATGTTTGTGAAAGCAAATGTAAAATAAACTTCACTTATTTTTTTTTTTTTAACATACTGCATAACTTTTTAAAATTGCTTTTCACATGTGCAATGTATTAATTGTTTTTCAGTATACTTTATCAATAAAAGAGATGTTTAGCAAATAAGAAATAAACTAAATATGTTCATGCTTTTTCTTTAACAATTTAGCTTTAGTAAGTATCAGGTTGTAACGAAAGTTTTCCACCATATCTGCCTGAAAAACTAACTTCTAACTCCTTAGATAACTGTATTTGAACTTTCGGTACCAAACCTGCACAGTGTCACATTATACAACAATAGTACTTAAAGCTGTACTCATAATTTGTTGATATTCTAGAGCTGACTTTTTGCAACAGACTGGAAATTAATGATGGTTCAAATCCTCTAGAGCTATAGTTCCATTTGGAGACACCTTGTACTTAATGATAACTATATTTTTTAGAGATTTCACAACACAGTGTTATAAAGTAAGCCTCTTTCTTTCAAATGTCAAAAATAGTTCGACAAAATATGAGCAAATACGCCAATGCGAACTGTGTTCTGACGATGTTTGCGGTGGCGGGAAACTTTCGTTACAACCTAATATATTTATTGTATTAATGCATAAGGCCGTGAGATTGTAGTAAGTTTGGCCGGTGTTTTTGAGCACATAATCAAATATCAGATAATGCATATCAATATTTAGTGAAATACAATCATGCCTTAATAAAATAGTAATTGAAGTCTTCAAAAATGAATGAGGTGTGATAAAATTTGTGGAATAAATTTTAAGATTTAAGAGTAAAAATTTTACATAGTCGATAGAATAAAAAAGTGAATAAATTTCAATCCCTCATTCATTCATTTCATTATCAGTCAAAAGAAATTCTTATTTGCATATTTATTGATATTTTTTTCCTTATTTGTGGTTCTAAAAGAGAAACTGAATTTGTTCCTGAAAAGAAAATGTTGATGTTATTATGAAAAAATGCTTACTAAATCAGAGTTATGCTTCTAATAACTAGGTTTCATATAGGGTTATTATTAAACCAACAAACCTTGATAAATCCACTTTTGCCATAACCGAATTTCTTGTTATAATAGATAGTATTAAAATTAATCAGTAATCAAAATCAAGTGAAAAGTGAATTAATACAGTCCATGGTTTATTCCTACTTCAACTCCCCCCCCCCCCCCCCAATTTCACCAAGCTAAAAAATTTTTTAAAAATCACCACACAATTGGCAAATTTTCTCTTCATCTGTCTCTAGAAGTTGTATTGCTCCAATACAAACTGGAAGATAATGCCTGCACACAAGTTAGAATGCTCTCAGAGGAACTACACGGAAATAAATGTGAACAAATTAGCGATAAATGCACCAACTTGCTTGCACTAAATTACACTAAGTCAACAGTAATTTTTTTAAATGTATAACTATAGCTGTTTCTTATGTGCTTTACTGTGCTAACGCCAAATATAACCACAAAAATTACCCATCAGGCTGAGTTTTTTTTTCTTTTTGCGTATATTAAAAAAATAAATATTTCGCAGATAACAAAGTATCTTGTTTAATGCAATTGTATTTGCTTGAGGTTTTATTAAAAGAAGGTAGTTGCCAGTTGCCATTGTGTGAATAATGCAAGTTCTAATAAAATATCAAATACACATGAATTATTGAGTTCCTTGGACTTGTTTTGACAAGAGAGAACTCTAAGAATCTTGGTGCATCATTACATAAGTCACTTCCATTTAGTTTGCACCTGTATATTGAGTTAGAAAGGTATTTATATTATTTTATAGGGAACTACTAGTCTTTACTGTGCATTCATGTGATAACTAATGCAAGAACTTATTTTTTAAGATGCTGCCAAATTATGAAAACCATCCAAACAACTTCTGTTCCGTGTGTGAACTAAATTTGAAATCCCAAAGAAAGAATATTACCCACATATTAAAAAAGGCATATGAACTTTATTTTGTGTGTCAATTGCGCAATCAGGACAAATCTTGGGCTTTTTATATTTGCTGTGCATATTGTACAACATTGCTTAGTGGCTGCCTTAATGGAATGTAGCACCATTACAACTCCATTGATACAACTCCAGTGATATGGAGAGAACAATAGGACCACTCCATAGGCTGTTATTTTTGTACTACAAATTTCGCGAGAATAACAAGCAAAACCAAGAAGACCATAAATATCCCAACCTCCCATCAGCTATCAGGTTTGTTCCTCACAACAACAAGTTAACAATCCCAACACCACCTAAAAATTGGAGTTTGCATTTAGAAAACTCTTGCAATAATGATTTACAATTAAGTCCAGAAAAAGACGACATTAAAGACAGATTTTGGTGAAACTTCTGCAGAACCTCACAGAATCAATCAGTCTCAATGATCTAGTTCGTCATCTAAACTTGTCACAGAATCAGGCAGAATTCTAAATCCTGAACACGTATATCCTCTTCCCTTGCACATCAAACTTAGATTAAGGAAAAATTTTGTTAAGATGATGCATAAAGGAGGTCCATGTTTCTTGTACTTAAAAAACAAATTCCCTAGGATGAGTAAGGTTAATATAAAAGAGTATACTTATAGGCCCACAAATAAGAGAGCTTATGAAGAACCATTACTTTGAAAAAAGTTTTTATGGGGCTGAAAAAGCTGCATGGAAGTCATTTAAAAATGTCGTAACTGAATTTCTTGGCAATAAAAAAGCTGACAACTATAAAGAAACAGTTTTAGAACTCCTTCAAAATTAATTATAAAGCTCTAGGATGTAACATGTCGCTAAAAATATATTTTCTGGATTCGCACTTGCACTTTTTCCTGAAAATCTTGGTACTGTGAGCAAGGAACACTTTGAGTGATTCTACGAAGATATTCCAACAGTGGAAAATTGTTATCAGGGAAAATGGAATCCAAATATGCTTGGAGACTATTGACACTAAAAAATGGTGTTCCTCAAGCAAAATACAGCAGAAAATCATTAAAAACTACATTTTGGTTTAGATTAATATTTGTAGGTATCTCTTTACAATGTTATGAAATTTTAAATTTTGTATTACAAAAATCCATGCCTGTTACAAAAAAAAATGGTCCATAAATTTGAAATAAGAGCAGGGTGTTCCATAAAAAAAACAGGCATTATAATTAATTTAACAGGCGAAAAGTTAAATTTTGTCAATCAGTCTTATTAACAGTAAAAGCACTGTTGGAATCATTTTGACCATTTTCCCAATATCTCATGCTTTATTTCAATGTACAGTTTAACACCGCAACTCATTTTTCTACTTTTCCTAAAATTCTTTCAAGGGTGTTGTGACAAATTTTTACATTTATATTTTAATTAATAAAACAAATAATTATAGAAATGCCTAAAACAGCCAATAGGGATAATTTTGACCCTCTCCTCCAGCTGTTCTAGTGTTAAAAATATGTTAATTGGCTACCAAGAAATTTAAAACAAAAAATACTGTATTCTGTACTTACCGTATATCCAGACATACAACATGCATCAGTAAATTTAGGCTATGTCAAGCAATGTGTTTTATATACTATATTCTGCATTTTATATCCGGTGTATAACACACGCACAAAAAAAAATGAAATAGTTTTTCAAAGTTGAAAGTACGTGTTATAAGCCGATATATACAGTACATATTTTCAAAACCGCCTTATTTTTAGTCCAATATCTAGCTATATTCTTCCACTCCAAGTGGGGTTTTTTTCTTTCCACTTTAGTTATAATTTTTTTTTATCAGAGGGGTATAGCTACCTGAAATCCCCCCCCTTTTTTTTTTCTTTCTCTATCCCAAAACAGATGGAGGAGGATATACTTTCACAACTTTTTGCGATACATAAAATGAACGTCTTGCAACCTTGTTGTAGGTTAAAAGTAAAATGGAAAAGACGTCACCAATGTAATTACAGTAAAAAATTAACTTGAACCAAATAGAATTTAATTGCAAATACACTCAAAAAAAATATTTAATAAAAATTTATCTGTAACCTTTCCATTTTTAAAATGTACGAGTTCTTTTAGTCAGAAAAAATCATCGTGACAACCAACAAAACAGAAAACAAACCGGTTGCCAGATTACGTAGGTACAAAAAAAGGGTTACATGGAGGGTTGCCACTAATTGATACAACACCATTTCATACTTCATGTATCTGTGATCTGGCATTACATTCTCAATACTCTGGCTTGCATTTTATCAGAACAGTATGTAATTCCATCGTAAAAAACATTGAAACAAACAGACAGACTTTTAAAAAAACTGCCTAAACTTGAATCACATTCAGGATTGGAAATCCAGTTGATTAACTGGAACCAAACACAGGAATAAACCTCAAATTTCAAATATCCACATCATTTCCATCACATATGGCTGTCACTTACAGCAAAAATCATCATGGTAACTGCATTTAAATATTTTTCACCACCTTGACAGAAAGGGGGGGGGGGTTGAAGTAAAATTCAACCTAATCCACATAAAAATAAAACAAAAGTAGATAAATGCAATCTCAAGATAATATAATTCAGTTGAGATTTATGATATCTTTTGTAGTTATAAATACATTTATATTGGATGTATTTTAGAAATATTATATTCAATTCCACATGTTCATGCTGTATGAATAATTTATTTTAGATATTGTGTATCAGAATGCCCTCCTTCATTTTATGGAAGCACTAAAGATTATAAGTGCCAGAAATGTGATGAATCATGTTACTCATGTTTTGGTCCATCTTACAATAATTGTCATCTCTGCCCACCTCTCTCTTTTTTACATAATTCAACATGCATAAAACATTGCCCAGATGGATATTTTGCTGGTAAGTTTGTTGCATATTCTTTGACAAGAAATGTACTATAGCTCAAGGCCGTAGCCAAGGGGGGGTTTTGGGGGTTCAAACCCCCCCCCCCGAAATTTTCAGTCACATAACTTACTGTTCGTAGAAAAAAAATTATCCCTTGTATCGCCAATTACGATTATTGCACTTCAGTTCATTCAAACCGCATGTAATTTTTTACTTGTGTTTCTCTGAGGATCGCAAAGTGATAAATTTCACTTAAATATGCTACTCTTTTCTCTGTACGTTATATGCATACCTGTCTTCTGAGTATGGCCAAAAGGAAATGCAATTTCCGTGGCACTTGCAAGCAGAATTTCTCATTCTCATCAAATAATTCTTTAAATAAACAGTGTTTAATGTATCATAGTAGTAGGAATTTGTGAAGGTGGTAGCAAAAATGTGCCCTAAGTACACTATCTACGGCTGCTTTATTTACACAATTTTACACAGTATTTACATTTCCCATAATTAGAATGCAGTATGATCGGAGCAAAAGCTCACATTCGTCTCAATGCTTCTCCACATTGGTTCTCTCTCTTCTTCTTTCACCCCCCCCCCTTACACGTAGAGAGAGACAAAAAAGAAATATCGTAAATAAAAAAAATTTCTCTTTCCACAAAAAATAGTGAGTCATCTCTCGATTCCATCGGAGATCGAAACACGAAACAGTTTCACAGTATCGTGTTTATGACCTCTATAAATAAAAAAGTCAGAGTGATAAGTTTGTGATTTTTGGAGTTTGGGACATGTAGGCTCCAGTCTCGACCCATGTGGACCGGGAGGGAGATCCTACGTTGCATTATTCACGTAACCAGTCCGCTACTCCTTAGAATAAAAAGAGAGTGGCACTGCGGACAGCAGGAGTAAAAAAAAAAAAAAAAAAAAAAAAAAAACATCCGCTGCCTGGCTAGTGTCGCCCCTCTCGAGTCAGCGCCCTAGGCAGTCGCCTAGTTTTCCTTATGGTCCAGCCGGCCCTGCTCTGTCACACAGTGCTTGTCATTCTTTAAAGGCTGTACTGACACAGAGGTTCGCTACGCCGATAGGATATTGCTTACATAGCACTGTTTCAATTTGGATGCATTATTTTCGCGTTTTAAATAAAAATGAAAAACCACAAAGCTGGAGATCATACTTTGTTTAATTTTAATTTCAGTGTGCTGAAAAAAGTACCATATTAAAACATAAAACTTGAACCCCCCCCCCCGAAAAATTTTCCTGGCTACGGCCTTGCTATAGCTCACACTTACTGACTTTTTTTCTGTTATGTGATATATCATTATTTGTATAGTAATTATATTGTAACGTAAGTACTTAGCTACAGAAACTTGCTATTGCTAAGGTGAATGGCATTGTCTACTTTGTTTCATTAAATTTTTAGTATTATTTCATTGGTTGATAAATCCCTCATTTCAAAAAATAATAAATAATAACTTTAAATCATGAAGTGATATTACATTCATATTTAAAAACTGTCATGAAATTGACAAGTTCTTAAAATAAAGTATCATCTCTATTAATGTTCTAGATTGAGAAGATTCCCATTATTTCTATATTATGCCTATCCACCAGCCAAGTTCATCCATATGCTTTTAGCGAAAATCAAACTTTAGTGCCTCTGTGTCTACTGTAGAATGTAGTCAATTTCTAAGTGCTTTCACCTGTCTTTGAGCTGTATATCTGTTTTATTATGTACATAAAATATCTTTTAAAGGCAAAATGGTTGCATGAAACTGAATTCAATTATTTTAGTATTTTGAAATCATAACTTCCTTAATATTTTAATATTGCAAATTTCAGCTTAGTGTAAATATAATTTTTATAATTTTTTTTTCCAGATATTGTATCAGGTATTACTTCTGGTACCAAAATTATTTCTAAGGATTTCCAGCAGTGTGTACCTTGTGCATCTTCTTGTCTAGCTTGTGATGGGAATATGTACAAGTGTGTTATATGTAAAGAAGGTTTTTATCTTTTTAAACATCAGTGCATACCATATTGTCCTGCTGGAACATATACAGCCGATAATAAGTAGGTGTCATTTATTTGTCTTCTTAATATTTAATTCATGTGTCTCTTTTATTATTTTATTAATATTTGTTTAATATCAAAAAATAGTTGTAGTTTTATTATTTTACATAAGTTTGGTGGAGCAAAATATTACTTAATTTCACTCTAAGAACTAAATGATTGGTTTAATCACTGCAATTCTGTTTTATGCGTTTCTATTTATAATGCAAATCTTTATTGAGAACGCTATAGTATTTTCATTTTAATAAATTGTTATTGTTTACTTTAATCTATTACTAAGAAAAGGGGATTAGTCAAAATCTCATGCCATGCAATTGTTAATTTTTTGGGGGGGAATACTAGTAATAATTCTTTAATGTGAAAAAATGTTACAGAAAAAAATAGTCCTAATTATTCCTAACTTTTTTATTTCCTAGATGTGAATTATGTTCACCAGAATGCAAATTTTGCTATGGACCCTCACAATCGAGCTGTCTCTCTTGTTCTCCTGGGTTCTATTTAATGGATCAAAGCTGTTTATCACAATGTCCTAAGAAATATTTTGTTGATGATAAAGGGAGATGTGTAGCGTGAGTATTCAATGATTTATCCTTCTATATATTTCCAATGTACTCACTAGTTTGCATAATACTAATTAAAGAACTTTATAGTAACCATTAAATCCAGAATTTTCTGATTTATCAACTGTAAACACTATCTGTAAACTTTTGTTTTTATTCCGATATTTTTATATTTTACCAAGTTTTCCTAGATAATTTATTTGAATATTCTCTTTTAATTCACTAAATAGGATATTAAATATTGCTTGTCGTAAGTTTTATTTTCATTTGTGTAATTCATGGTTTGTTTGTTTTTTGAGCAGATACAGATATTTACTCTTTTTTTTAATACTGAGTAAGGTTTCAGACTTTATTAAATAAATAAATTCTTAGACACTTCATTATTATATGTATATGTAAATTACAAAGAGTGAATATTTATTTGTGGTAGACTGCATGAATAGTTGCTTTTAAATTACAAAGGTATTGACTTAGGATTAAGGGATTACTTCACCAAAAAGTTTTAATCCAACTTATGCAAACAAAAGTATAAACAAGAGAACATGAACAGTTCCAAAAAGATTTAAAATGCATGAAATAAAGGAAAGGGGAAAAAATAATAACAAGTATACATGCCAGAATTTCTTTATATATTTATTAATTCAGAATCCTACAATATTAATTTGTGCTCATGTTTTTTATATCTTATGTATTCTTCCATGTCATGTTCTCTGTTTATCCAAAATAATGTTGCAGTGTATTAGTAACACACACTTCAGTTGACTTCTGTACGCTTTAGTTATATAGTGTCAAAAATCTGTTTCACATATTTGCTGCTGATCTCACACTTGTCCAGAACTTGATTTGATCAACAATCCAAGTGTTTAATCTTTCTAAAGTGAGAGATAAGAAGCAACTTATGAATCCTAAGAATTCTATATCCATAAGATTTGTGTGTCCCTATACACTATTAACAAATAAGTATTTGGACCCTGATGATTGATAAAACTATTCCTTTTCTATAGTTGATAGAGCCTCTATGGTTGACAATTACAGCCCCAAAACTCCAGGGTATGCTTTCCACAAGTCCTTGTATATGATGGCTGTTGATATTTTCTTTGACTCAGCTTTAAAAAGGCATTTATGTTCCTTCACCCATTTTTTATGGTTTTTGTGCACCCCTTAATTCAGTGATCCAGCTTGTTCCAAAGGTTCTTCATAAGGTTCAGATTTGGAGTCTGGGAGACCAATCCATATAGTTCAGTGAACGCTATTGTCACCATATCAATCCATGGTAGACCTCGCAACATCACAGCTGCATTGTCATCCAAGAAGTAACATATCTAATCCATAAAACTGACACAATATAGGGAGCACACTGTCATTCAAAATGGTGCAGTAGGGTTTGGCTTTGGACCAAGCATCTCAGTCCATACCAAGAAAAACATCCCCAAACCATAATTCCACCTTTGCCAAACTACAGTGAGCACAATGCATTCTAGAAGGAGGCATTCTCCAGGCAGACCCAAACCATGCCATTCACTGGTACAGGGTGAGCCTTAATTCAGTGTTCCATGGAGCCCATTTCCACTGATCTACAGTTCTCTGTTGACATGCTTTACACCACATTAAATAAGCAACATGGTTGGATTTTATAATTAAAGGCTTATGGTTGGCAGCTTGACCGTAAAAACCAAGGTGATATACTTCCTTATGGATGATAGTCATCAAAACAATACTGCCTATTGAAACTTCTAGCATGTGTTGGCTATTGATAATATCTTCCAAAGTTTCTCTGAATTGCACTCTTCAGTCTCTATCTCCCAGTTTCATGGGTTTTCTAACTCAGCACATTCTGACAATCATTGCTCATTTTTATTTTTATTTTTTGAGTAAGTATAAAGGACTTAAATTTAAAACTTGCAATTTGAAATTTAAACTTCTTCCTATGGAGTCTGTAAATCTCTAATCTTTGAATAATGTTGTAACACTTATATTAATCATTTTCAACAGCTATGTAACTGACACATTTTGTTATTTCATATATGAAGTTGTTTGCATTATTGTTAAGATAGAAAAAAATGATATAAATCTAAAATTTATTGACTTGTATAAATGTAGGTGTCATAGATCTTGTGAAATATGTGCTAGTCAATCTCATTGTCTCACCTGTGATAAAAAGTACCAACAGACTGAGTTACAAGGACAATGTGAATTGAATATTTGTGATTCAAGTGAGTAGTATTATTTTATGTAGATCCTTTCAGTATTAACTTGCTTTCAGAGAGTGAAGGTTATCTTTAAAGTTTTAGGAAATAGTTTAAATATAGTGACCTCTCATTTATTCACCTTTCACTTATCTGTGTGAATTTTCCCGAACTACAAATAGAAATTTATTTTAAATTTCAATACATATTTGTCCAAGACTTTCTGTATGTACCATTGAAATGGTTGAAAACTAACCAAACAAAAAAATTACGTAAATAATTTCAAATAATTAAGTGTTAATTTGAAATAATTAATCATAGTAACATTTTTTCTTCTTTGAAAATAAAAATTTTCTCTTATTTTTTCACTAACTAATAGGTTGTGTTCTTGCTATATAAATAGAAAAAAGCTGATAAGTGTGTCAATTTTAATGGATTAGAAGTAAATTCAACTTTTAGTGGGCAATTTATTTGACTTTTTCTCTCTTTCCATAACTCCTGTTTTTGAAAAATGCAACACAATGAAGGAATGTGTTGCTAGAAATTGTAGAGGGTTGTACCGGAACGTTGAAAATAGTTTGTGGTTATCTACTAGTAGTAAATTTTAGGCAAAACATAATTATACTTCGACAAAAGAGGGTGACAATTGGTGGAATTTGAATGAGGGAAAAGTATGAACCTTTGTGGACGAGATTTTCCTATTTTGTAATAGCAGCTTAACAGCATTTCAGTGATGCAAGTCTGGAAACTGTGGACCAATAGGCATCAGACAACTCAATATGGGTGTGGACTCCAAAAAGTGAAATCAATATACAATTTTAGACACAAAGCCCCCATGGTGCTGATGGACTATATAACTTCATCTAGACTGTTGGTAGAATGTAAGTCAACTGCTATGGGTATATCTTACTCTGCTTTATCAATTTGTTAGTGTCTGTTGCACTATGGACTGTATGCAAGAGCTCCTTTATACAGGATCCTCCTGACTCAAAACCATCAAATACCTGTGATTGCAATGGGGTCTTGAACATAGAGACTGGCATACATATTGGCAACAAGTAGTTTTTCTGATCAATCCTGTTTTAATTTGTAGTACCATGATGGTCGTATTTGTGTTATACTGGTGAACACTACCTTCCAGAGTGTGTTGTTGAATGTCATAGTAGAAGAACACTTGGGGTGTGATTGTTTGCCATTGATGGTCGCTGCTGCAGTAATGCCCACCTTCATGATGAAAGGAATGTTTGAGACTTCTTGTCAGTAGAGCATGTACAGCTTCTTCAGTAGTTTGTGTATTTGCTGGATATGTCGCCTATTGAACATGTGTAATTTCATTGGTCAGAGGCACCAAGACAGGAGGGTGCTGGCAAAGCCAATATTTGCTTTATCTGTTTCATTTTCACTTTAAGTGTACAGCCATTAAACATTTTAAGTATTGATTGTAAAAGAAATCTTTGTTGTATTTCAGAGTCATTTATATTACCAATATCAATATTCTTAGATTATAAGACACTTCCTTCCCCCTCTCCTATATACTTAAAATATGTGTGAAGTTTCAAAGAAAAATTACAAGACTCGTAATTAATCACAGATCATTAAAGCTTAAAACATGCAAGACAAACATCACATTACAGGCTACAAGGGGAGGCTTATCCTCGGGTGCATAATATGTCAAGGTAGCAGCATTAGCTAGGTAAACCTTCCACTTTTGAAAAGCATGAATAGCTTCCTCAGTCCAAGTAAGTAGTCGACTGTCCTTTTTTTTCTGTCTTTAAGGTAATCAGTCAGAGGTGCTTGATGTAAAGCTGCTGATGGCAAGAAATGTCTTCAAAAGTTTATTATTGCCAGGAAACGACAAAGTTCAGCCATGGTTGTAAGCTATGGGAAAGTACAGATAGCTTCGACTTTCTCAGGAAGAGGATAGATGCTGTCTTCAGTGATAAGGCATTCCAAGAACTTTACCTCTTTCATAACAAAGACATGCTTAGAAGAGTTCAAAGTGAGACCAGCATTCTTCAGCTGAGTAAACACTTTCTTCAGATGAGAAACATGCTCTATTTCGTCAGCTGAACATATTAAGATGTCATCGAGATAAATGACACATAAATTTACACCTCATTGCACATATTGCTGGAAAATTTGACTTGAATTTTGTTGTCCATATAAGTGAATTCCCAGAAACCAAATGGCATAGTCACAGCTGTTTTTGGAACATCCTCAAGAAAGACAGGAATTTGGTTGTAAGCATGGGTGAGATCTAAGGTAGAGAAAATTCTATTCCCAGTCAGCATTTGTGTACAGGCTTGTACATGAGGAACAAGATACCAGGTCTGTTACAGTTACTGCATTCGAACAACAGTATCTTTGCTAAGTCTCCAATCACTGGACTTTTTCTGGACCATGTGTAGGTGGCTTGCCTGAAGGTGGATGGACAACTGATACTCTGGTGTAGCGTGAATTCAAACTCGGCTTTTGCAGATTTCAACAGTGGTGCACTTAAGCATTGAGGCTTAGAGAAAACTGGCAGACCTGTTTATATGTGGTGTTATACTGCAATGCCAAAATTTTCCTTCATTTGGCCAGATGTGCTTAGTAGTTCAGGAAATGATGACAAAAGTTTGTGGTAATCCAAGGTGCCAGTGAGCAATGAAATGCATCTGATGGACGTTTTGGAAATCTGCCCCATGGTGGAAATACATGGTGGTCCTCCACACTTTTGAACTTTCAAACCATGAAAAGTAAAATCAAGACAGCTTATTCATACTTGCCAGTTTTTACATTTTCAGTTTAAAGTTTACGATTTTATGAGAAACTCTCTTTTTTTTTTTTTTTACGATTTTACTCAAATCTCCCATTTTCTTTACTCTTTTTGAAGAATTTTGTTTATTTTTAATGTAATAAAAACACGACCCATATTTTGTTTCCCAAAAATAATCTCTTAAAATTTGCTATTCATTTGAATTTTCCACGTTTTTTCGTGTTTTTGCTGAAATAAAGCATAATGACATTCTTACACAACTTTTGAAAAAGTGTAGATTTTATTAAATGAAATAATTTGGTATTTTAAAATACAAATTCCCCCACAGTTTTCAACATTCAACACATGAAGAAAGAGTAAAATCACTAAGACAGCTTAAATATACTTATTCATACTTGCCAATTTGTATGTTTTCAGTTTGGAGGTTGCACTTTTTCACCGATTTTTACGATTTTACGCGAAGCTATTGGTTTTTCACGCTGTTCCCACCTATTTTTACAATTTTATGCAAAACTGCTGTTGTTTAATGCTTTTCTCCGATTTTTATGATTTTATGCAAAATTTTTTAATTTGGCATCTGAATAATAATTTCATGGAAACCAAACGTGTGTAAAAATGCAGTTGCAATTGTTATACTTTCGGGCTTGTACCACTAAAAAATGAGGTGGCCACCTAAGAAATTCAGGCCATTGCAAAAGAGCTAGGAGAAGTTGAGAGGAAAAAGATTTATAAAGCAGACTCCTCCCCCCCCCCATTTTTAACTGTCATACTATTTAATTTTAATGTATTTTTTCTGATTATTCACGCAAATATTTTGTTTGATTTTTTTTTTATTATGAAGCCAAAGTGAAGAAAAAGTAATAAATGTCCAAAAAAAAAAAAAAATTAATCTCTAGTATAATGTGTTTAAATTTTTCTGAATTAAGGAAATTCTAAGAATATGAATTATTTCAGTAGCATTATTTATTTTTTAAGGGAGAGATAAATGTTAAAATATTACTTCATTTGGCTGGCAGTTTTCTTGCAGTTAATCATAATCCACATTAACAAAATCCTTTCTCCAGCATTTTTCATTGCACATGGACTTATTAATTTGTATTTTGTCTGAAATAATGACTGAGTGCCTTTATTCTCCTGTGTATTTTAAGGTGTTATTCTGATTTATTCGGCAAATGCTGTAAAAGTAATGTGTTGTACTTGAATTTAACTCAGAATGGTATATTTAAAAAAAAATAAAAATAAATATGGATCTAGATTTGTTTTTTGAACATGTTATAAAAATAAATTTATCAAATCTAATTGGGAAAAAAATTCCCTTTTTTTTCAATATTTTCTTTTGCTCGCCTTTTTTTCCTGTTTTTTTTTTTTTTTTTTTTTCCCACAAAATTTTGGCCTTTGGCCCTGCTATAAGTGACGACCTCTGTAGAACAAAGCATTCACAGAATGATTCAAACATTAAAATAAAATATATTAGATACTATTTTTTAGTTTTCAATTCATGTCATATTATTAATTGATCATTTCCATACCTATTCACCAAATCGCAAGGTTTTTTATACAAAGTAGTTTCCAAATGAACTGATCCAGAAGATTGTAACAAGTAAGTATTAATAATGATCCTTACTGTGACTTCCTCTTGAAATTCAATAGTGACTAGGCTTTATTGGTTAGAGCTCTTATTTTTGTTTGTCTCTTGGATTTATATATTAAGAAAATATAATCATTTTAAAATATTAAAATTTAAATTGTATAGTTTCTATCTTTCATGCTGTCAAGTTTAGCTTTTAAATTTAAAACTCAGCAGCAACTTTGGGTGCTTAAAATGATTTAAAAGTATATATTTTCAATTCATAACTATTAAATGTTATAAATATTATTTCTACAACGCTTTATAAATAAACTTTTTATAATTAAATTGTATCGTGTAGTTTTAAATGTAAAGAGCATTTCTTATTTTTGTATTGTCTATAGTAAAAGGTCCAAGTAACTGTTACATACAGAGTAAATGCGAGAACAGTATGTGCAAATTATGTACTGATGGAGACTACTGTGACACATGTGATAGGTGAGCTAATTTTTTTTCTGTTCTCTTGCACGATTAAAATAAATGAGTAATTAATATAGTGTAACTACTAATTATTTTACAGTATTTTGCTAGAAACACTCCATACAAAATAATCAGTTCAACATTTTTATGGATCTGTGATTTAAAACCAGACCACTAATTATTCTCCTGAAATTTGGTTAACTTATTCTGAGATAATTTGCAGCACTGACTTGGCTCTTGTATTGTGGTTAAATGTTATGTAAATATGGGCTAGAAAACTTTTTTTTTTCCAACTTCTTGCATATCAAGTATTTTACTTCGTAATCTCACCCTCATGCTTCTTCCTTTAATGATGCCAAACCAAGTATATGGACTTTTCAGGTTTGAAGAATTAAATAAATTTCAGTTTAAATAAACCATATTAATATCAAACTAAATACATTTAATTTGTAAAGAACGGCTAGTTTTACTTTAGGAAGGTATAACACCAAAGATTGCACCTCCATTCATTCTTTAGCATTGTTGGTGCACCAAAAGAATTTCTAACTATTTTTTTAAGTTACTTTCATTGAAGACACTTTAATTAAGCTTAAAAGTTACAAAACTATTGTTAAATTTAAATTTACTATCCATCACATGTATTTTTTAAATTCTTAATTCACATTTCCTTTCAAAAGATGTAATTTGTTTCAAATAATACGATAGCTGTAAGTGTACAAAATAAAAATCAAATATGTAAATGTTCCTTTTCTCGTTGTTTGATTGAATTTATTTTAATTATTTTTTATAATTATACAGTAACACACTGAATTTTATCTATTTTAGTTCTTATTGGTTTCGGGGAGATTGTTACAGTGACTGTCCTGTGTCCACTTATGCATTTCGGGATGAATGCAGAAAATGTGCAGAAAAATGTTTTAGCTGCACTAAAACTCCTTATGAATGTACCATTTGTCATGATGGTTTTTATTTACATGAACCTTTATCTCTCTGTCTTCCCAGTTGTCCATCTGGGTATGTATTTTCAATTAATCAATGACCTTCAAAATTCTTAACATCTAGATCAGAGTCCTTTCAAAATTATGCATTTCCCATATTTTAAATTTATACTCATTTAAAAATTGACATGAATTATGCATCTGTGAAAAATATTTGCACAGATTTTGGTTGTAAGAAACAATACTCTCCCTTAAAATATTATTCAAATGTAATTCAAATTTCCTCTGTCAGTTTCATGTGTGAAATATTGATCTTTATAAAAATTAATTTATACCGTAATAATACTTTTTCATTTTAAAAACTAATTGGTTATTCATAAAATTAAAATAGGGAATTTAGCTTACACTTGAATACTGTTTTGAGTGAAAGCACGCTCAAAAATTAAAAATCAGGTTTTATCCAACTGGTTGGAAGACTAGAAATTTCTATTACATTGTCTTAATTCTTATTTTTACATGAAATATAAAATAAAATGTGTAAAGCTAAAATATATGTGTGATTTATTTCACTGGTTAATAGGTGGAATGAGTTTTTCAACAAACAGAAAAAACATGCCCACAAGATTGGTGAGCTCAGCATTTACCAGTATTTTTAGGGAGAGGGGATTAGATGCCATTCATGTATATTTGAAAACCTTTTATTCTCTGACTTGTAATTCCTCTAAAAATAAGAAAAAAATGGAATTTGTATTCTTTTTCTTCAGCTGTTCAAAATCTTTTGCATACCGATCCACACATTTAACTTTTTTCTCATTCTGTTATGAATTTTACCTTTTTTTTTTTCTTTTAATATGCAAATTCCTCAGGGTATAGTTCTCACAGCAATATTTGTCTCTTGATCTTAATCACTAACATTTAAAACTTCTCTCAGATCTTTTGTCCATGTGAGTTTTTTCCCTAATGTGCTAAGCGGCATTCTCGAATAACTATCCTCTGTAAAGTTAACCCCTTGGGTACATTTGATGACTACGTTGTGTCATAAACTGGCTTTGTGCAAGTAACAAATTATAAGTATGATTCGTCATTCAAACTAGGACAAAATGAAACATGCACATTCTTGTTCATGACAAGAGATTTGTAACAGTTGTAGGAAGACGTTTCTTCCTGTCAGAATTGCAAATTTAGAAACTTTGTGGCTACATATGGACATGACATCTGGACCTTCCAAATACAAGAATTTCTTCAAATAAATCTGTACTCAAGGGGTTAAGCATGTTTTGCAGCCTGATAATTTCCTGATAAAATATTCAGAAATTCATTTCATTTTGCAGCATCTGTCTACACAAAGTACCACTGACTGCAGCTCTAGACTTTATCTATCAATATCCTATTTCATGCTGTCTGTTTTGCTTCACTTCCCCATTGACCATATAAAATCAGTACAATTAACTGTGGGTTAAATTGCAGATACCTTACTTGGTATTTCTTTTAATGTGAAGCAGTGTTCAGGAAATATTAAATTCAATTGATCAGGGATGTATCCAGAAAAAGAATTCAGAGTGCGTGTGTGGGGGGGGGGGGGATCAAAATAATGGAAAAGGCAGAATTTTTCAAAAAAGAAATCATCATCTTGTCAACAAAAATCGAAATTTCAGGGATGAGGTGTACGGAAACCCTAGACACCCCCTTATATATATATCCTTTCAATTGATGACAGTTTCAATTGTTTGATGATTCCAATTGTTTTTGTAATCGTTTATCATCATCAACGATTTATTTACCTACAGAAGTCTGCCCATGATTTGATATATTATGGATTATCCGAAACTGAAGTTATCAGGAAAAGTGTGGTATGCACTGATGGATTGCAGTCAGATTATCATTCTACCAAATCAAAAATGACCTAACAAAATAACTAAGAAGCAAACTAAAAAAATGTAAACAAGCAGGCTCAAACAAAATAACTATTAAACTGAAAAAGAAACTAAAATTAAATTATAAACTCAGAAACTGAAAAAGGATCTAATAAATAAGCAAATTAACTAATGCACTAAAATCTTAAGAACAAACCAACAACTGAGTACACTATCAAATAAACTTTTTAATAAACGAACAAATTATTTAACTACTCACTGAACAAATTAGCTTATGAACAAAGAAACTTCTTACCAAATTAACGAACAAGGCTGGATGTCGGCTGAATCCAGCTCGAAAAAAGTTTTACCCACGGGGCAAAAAAATAAGTCACTTTATGTGTTAAAAATTAGTTTAGAAAATTGAAACAGACTACAAAACAAAGATCAGTACTAATTTGTTTCTTATCTGGATTTTTAGTTAGTTTGTTAGTTTTTTTCAGCTGGTTTCTTTGTTAGTTAATTGGTTTATTTTCTATCTGTTACATTTTTTTCTGTGAATTTGTTTGTTGCTTTTTTAATTTGTGAGTTTGCTATCTAGTTTAATTTTATCAATTGTTTGGTACTTGACTACAAGTGCGTAGCCAGGAAAATTTTTCGGGGAGGGATATGCACCTGGAAAATTTTTCGGGGGGGATATGAACTTATATGTGTATAAATAGGCGAAATTTCATCACTAATCCAAAAATTTCGGGGGTGGATATGTCCCGATATCTTCCCCCCCCCCCCCCCCCCCCCCCCCGGCTATGCCCCTGCTTGACTAGTTATTTTGTATTTGCTTACTTGTTTGCTATCTTATATATTCGCTTGTTAATTTTTTTTTTGTTAGTTTATTATGTTGTTTATTAATTTGCTAGTCTGATTATTGGTTTGACAGGTAGTTTCTTTGTATGTTAGGTAGTTTGTTATGTAGTTTTCAGGTTGTCTGTTAGCTAATTTGTTTGTTGGGTAGTTCTTTGGTTTGTTAGGGTGCTTCTTAGTAAGTTTTTAGATACAGTAGAGCCTCGCTTAATGTGATGTGAGGGTACCTCGAATAATCAACAACTCATCACGGACTCTGTCATAAATGAAAGGGGAAACATACTGTAAAGTTTAAGATGAATGAAAACTTAATGAACTATAGTAATGCATCTATTGGATATTTAAATGCAGTCAGTGAAAAAATCAATACAGTACATAGGCAGTGGCATAGTCACAACTCTGGACTTCCCTTGCTCGGGAACTGTGTAAACCATATGAACAAGGCTCTTGTTTTCAAACTCTCTCTGTCTCTCTCTCTTTGGCATTAATAAATTTTCATTTCTCACTCTCGTCTTTTTTAATCACAAATTTTTAATTTTGAAACGTTTTCTTCTCCAATCTGCTACAGTCACACATCTAAATCTGTAGCCACTTTTTTGTCTCATTTATCAACCTCTTTCATAGCTTGTTATTTAGTCTCCAAAGACACAGCAGTTCTTTTCTGTTTAGCACACATAATTTAAGTGTAAGCAGCCAAAACAAGTCTAAATGAAACTATAACTTTGGTTAAATTGTTTCATTGTTTGTTGTTGGTCATTTTATTTTTTTACTATTATTTTATTTTTTTGCTTGGTAGTTTCTGAGCTATTTTGTTTTAGTTTGCTTTGTAGTTATTTTTTGTTTGTCAGTTTATTACTAATTTCATTTACTTGTTAGGATTTCTTTGTTTATGAGATTGTTAGCTAGTTTGTTAAGTTTGATTTTTTTTTTTAGTTTGTTACAGTTTTTTAGTTACTTAATTTTTTGTTTCTTGGTTTGTAAGTCTGTTAATTTGTGGCAATTTCTTGGTGTGCTAATTTGTTTGTAGGGTTGTCAGTTAATTTGTTTGTTATATATATCTTTGAATTTGGGACTTAATTTGTTTGCTTCATAGCAGCTTAACTGACAATAGTTAAGTTTCTAGTTAGATTTGTAGTAAAGTGTGTAGGTTAATTTATTTGTTAGCTCCTTATTTTAGTTTGGTAGTTTTTTTAGTTATTATGTATGAAATCAGTTTTGGATGAGCTAGTTTGATTATTTGATTTTTAGTTTGTTAATTACTTTGTCAGGTAGTTTTTAATTTGTTTGCTTATTTGTTAGTTTGTGTGTTTGTTCACTAATTAGTCAGTTTGTTAATTAGTGTGTGTTAGTTTTAATTTTAATTGAGTTTATTATTTATTTGTTGGTTATTTGCATTTGCATTTTTTGTTTTTTAAGGTTAGGGAAATTTTTTGGGCGATTTGTTTGTTAATTTTCTTTGCTGTCTCGTTTGTTAGTTATAGGTTTGAATTAATTTATTTGTTGGTTTGGTAGTTTTTAATATTTTGTTTATTTTCTTGTAAGCTAATTTGCTAGTTTTAAAGTGCTTTAGTTTATGAATTTGCTATCTAGTTTGCTAACTTGGTTGTTGGTTTGTTTCCTTGTTTTAGTTTATTTTTTAGTTTGTTTGCTTCTTGTTTGTTTGTTTATTAGTTTTAAGTTATTTTTAGTTTGCTAGTTTCTTTGTGTATATACTAGTTAATTTTTAGAATTTTGTGTTTGTTCGTTATTTTGTTTTCTTGATATTTATTTTGTTTATTTGCTTATTAGTTAAGTTGTTAGGTTGTTTTAAGGTCCTTTTTTGTTGTTTGGTCTATTGGCTAGTTAGTATTAATTTGAATGTTTTTAGTGTAGTTTTTGTTTGTTTGTTAGTCTGTGAATTTTTGAGGTAGTTTTTGTTTCTTATTCAAGTTCATTTTGTTGCTAATTAACTTGTTTGTTACTTCGTTTGTTTGTTAATTTTTATTAGTTAGTTAATTTGCTTGTTGGTTTCTTAGTAAGTTTGTTATTGTGCCAGTTAATTGGTTGATTTGTTATCTTTTTTAGTTTGGTGGTTATTTTGGTTTAATTTTTCTTTTTAATGGCCAGGTCAATTGACCACTCTTTTATGGCAGTATCAATAGACAAGCCAACTTCACTCCCTATGAGTGATTGCATAATTTTGAACCCAATTCCAGATGAGACCAAGTACCTATATTGGCATCCTCAGAGGTATTATGTGAATATGGAGGGCAGTAAAACTGACAGATTTTATGTGCACCAGGTCTCTTTTACATGCATGGTCCCAAAGTAGTCCAGCCAAGAGATTTTGTCACACTTCCAATTGCTGACCACCATCTGCACTTTCAGAGTTATGAGAACCAAGCCTAAATGACTGTGTCGCAGCAGGATATTTTGTTTTAGTTTACTTGTTAGTTATTTTCTTCAGTTAGTTCATTTGCTTGCTAGTTACTTGGTTTGTATGTTGGGTCTTATTTTAGCTTGTGAGTTTCTTAGTTTTATTTTTAGTCTTTGTTTATTAGCTCATTTGTTAGTTAATTATGCTGTTTGTCAGTTACTTTGTCTATTAGCTAATTTTCTGGGTAGTTTGTTAGGTAGTTTTGAATTTATTAGTTAGTTATTTTGTTTATGAGTTTGTTAATATGCTAGTTAATTTGTTTCTTACTTTTCCTTTATTAGTTTAAAAATTTTGATAGCTAATGAGTTTGGTAATTAGTGTATTAGTTGATTTGTTATTTAGTTTTGTTATTTGTTTTGGGGAATTTACTAGTTAGTTTGCTTGTATATTAGTTGTTTTATTTGTGTTTTAGCTTTTTCTTTTATCATTTTCTATATTGATTTTTCTTGTTGGTTTTTTTGCTAGTATGTGAAGTCCCTGTTTAATTTGAATGCTTATTTGCTTGTTATTTTCTGTGTTAGTTTGCTTTTTTCGTTGTTAGTTGAATTAGTTTGTTCTGCTTGTTAGCTTATTATATCATTTTTATTTTGTTTATTTGTTAGTTTTTGTTTTTAATTAATTATTTTCTTAGTTACTTAGTTTGTTAGGTTTATTAATCTGTTTTTAGGTAGTTTTTTTGTATTCAGTTTGTGGGTTTATTTTAAGTTATGTTTGTTAGTTCATTAGCCTATTTGCCTGCTAATTCTTTAGTTGATTTGCTGATTTGTTAGTTACTTTGTTTATTAGCCAAATTTGGGAGTTTGTTAGTTATTATATTTGTTTACTAGCTTGTTAGATATGTAAAGAGGTATTTTGTATTTTTTTAAATCAACATTTTGCAAAAATTTCTAATTTCTGTGAAAAAAAAAAAAAAACAGTATAATACAACTACATGCATGTGACAAAAGGTTCGATTCTATTTTCAAATTTTCTTACCCTCATTAAACAAAAAAAAAATCAAGAAGATAGAAATAAGAGTAAAATACACTTCTTAAGAACATTCCTGCTCAATCATCTGATTGTTCATTAAATAAACTTTATATATTTTGTTTATTTAAACAAGCAGTAGAAAGCCAACATATTCAGGGTATCCCAAAAAGGTGGTAATGGGCTTTAATTGATTGTCTATTAGAGTGCACAGTGTAAATTGAAAAAATTTTCAAAGTAAGGTCAGTACTTTTTAAATTTTTAAATGACTCCCTTATAAAACAATTCCCAATTAGTAAGGGGGTGATACACAAATTTAAAAAGTAACTTTTTGTATTTGTGTATCATCCCCATATGAATGAGACAATTTTTTTCTTAACAGAGCCTTATTTCCAACCTTATTTTGAATGTTTTTTGAATTTACACTGCCCACTTACTCTAATAGAAAAAGAATTAAAGCCCGATACCATCTTTTTGGGGCACCCTGTATATATATATATATGGGTATGGCCCCTGAGGAATGTCCCAGTGGTTATAATTTCCATATCATTAATTCATGTATCATTTGGTTTATTGTAATTTGACTTTCATACTGTTTGGCCCTCTGATTCTGCTGATATACTTTTTTTTTTCCTATGGGGTATGTCATTTTTGCAGTAATATTCTTTGTGTTTTACTTATTAATTATATATATATATAAATACAGGGGGATTCAAAATAGATGTTAAGGCGATTATTTTTTTAACCGTAAGTGAACGAAACATGCTTCCAATTAGAAAAGTTCGTCAAATTAAGAGTAGCTTTCATATATGGCTTTTTTTTACTGGGAGTTATATACATATTAAAATACAAAATTTAATTTTTATACGGTCCCTCCTTTCCTACCTTTAATAGTTAGAAGAACGTTGTTCTTTGCCTAAGTAAATTAATAATTGGCCTTAAGTAAATTAATGCTTTTAAATACTTCTCCAGGAAATTAATGCAAATAAATCTTACTAATAATTTTCACAATGCTGTTGTATTACAAATCTTTAGTCAGTGTGCACAAAGTATAATGATACAAACATTTACATTTAGAGTACTTTTCCTCTAGGTTTTATGGTTCAAATCAAAGAGTTTGTGAAAAATGTCATGCCTCATGTAAAGAATGCTTTGGACCCAATGAATTTCAGTGTATCTCGTGTCCTGTTGACAGATATCTTGTTAATAGTAGTTGCAAGGCATCCTGCCCATCTGGTTTTTTTCCTGCAACATACGATACTAATGATTTTGAAGGAAATCAAGCTGCGAAAAGATATGGTGTAATTGAAGAAAATAATGTTAAAGTTTGTATGCCCTGCCATTCTTCATGTAAAACATGTTCAGGTATTGTTTCTTGTTATTTATTTTTAGTCTTATATGTCAATATATATTTTTTTTTTCAACTCAAGTAGCTAATGTGATAGCCAAATATTATGCTATATGTATTGTAATTTGGATATAAAAGTAACTTACAATTTCTGTTAAGCATGAGTTGGAAAAAATATTAAAGGTCTATTTTTGTAATTTAAATCTTTTCAAATATTAGGTAGAGTAATAATAATTATAATTATGTAAAGCATATGCTCACATGACAAGTAACACTGATGACTCTTATAATATAAAACAGAAGTTTATAATATAAATCCAAAATAATTTAAATGGTACATCTATGATTAATGTTTAATATGTCAGAGCTTTTACTATGTCTTGTTCAAGTATACTAATTAGACTGTCATAAATAATAGATTCTTCTACATATCTGTAGTCCAGACTCAATGTTCCCGTGCACACTGTAGGCATAGTCTACAATGATGCTTCATAAGCAGAGGCACATGAGTGGGACGTCTGCTCCACAGTCCCATATCCAACAGTATCCACTGAATTGTATGTTCCGAAACACTTGTACTTGGACCTGCATTGTATTAGGCTGTCAGCTGAGCCACTGTCTGCTGCCAATTTTGCTGTACTAGGTAGGACAGTCTCCGGTGTCCTCTTTCTTTGATGATGTCTGGACACTCAACATCTTGCCGTCTATTGTTGGTTTCCCCATCATTAATCCACTTTTTATAAATACTAACAGTTGCAGAGTCTGAACAACTGACCAGTCATGCAGTTTCGAAGATACCCATTCCGATTCTTCAGGCTATTACAATCTGCCCTCTATCAAATTTGCTTAGATCAACAGCCTTTCCCATCACTCACAAACCTAAGTGCAAGAATGATTCCTTACCTTCTTCAGCAACAGTTAAATATCAAGCAACAGTTAAATATCATTCCCACTTAATTAAGTGCTGTCCATATCATTCAGATGAGTTCATTGAAAAATGTGTGGGTGGTCATAATGTAATGGCTGTTCATTGTATATATATCATATTATGGGCGAGCACTGGTCCTGGGAAATGTAGTTGGACCGAAACTAGATGGAATCCATGGGGTGCAGGGACAGCCCGGTTCTCATGGCTGTAGCTGTTGATGTAAATTAATAAATAGACGCTCTTGGTTTAACACATATTTTTATTAGAAGGCATTTCTCACAGAGATTTACATGGCAACAGAGGTCATGAAAAGCTGCTTTCTGAGCAGAGTTTTAACCAAAAATGGTGCATTTATTAGCTATTAAAATGCCCAGGTCTCATAGTCCTTGGAAATTCTTTTGGGGTCTGGGGCCATTAAGGCGTTCAAAAGAGGAAAGATATATCAATTGCTTTTTTATTAAATTTAGATCCTGAGACAAACCCTTTGTTTTAAATGAAAGTTGCTACACCCCCTATATGATTTTGAAGTGAGCTAATTTGAATTTTGGGAGGATACTTGTTATGTGTTTATATATATATATATATATATATATATATATATATATATATATATATATATATATATATATATAATGGAGAAGGGGCTGTTGGAGTTTTCACATTTTAATTTATTATAATAATAATTTTCATTTGAATTCATTTTGTGTTTCAAAGATAAACTTTTAGTACGCAGTATATATAAAACTCATTAGCTCATGTTTTTATTATGTACTATTTGCAATATAATAAACTTACACACCAAACCCTGAATTTTTATACACTGAGCCATTTCCTTTCTCGCAAGATCAGGTTATGTGTTATTTTTCTTTTGCAATAATGTTATTTTGGCTTGGATGCTTTTTCAACAGAGGTGTAGGTTTTGAGAGTAGGGCCGGACTGGACCGCTGAAATGGCCCATTCGATTCCACCAGCCCGGCCTCCAACGTCAGTTGTGCATCTAGAATCTTAGTTTAGTGAAGAGGGGATGCACAAATGCAGTTTAACTTTTTTATAAGGATGGCTCTCTTATAATGCTAAGATATTCTCTACATTCATTCTGAAAATATTTAAAGTGCAGAAGCTCGTTTACAACCTCACCACATTTTAAATGACATGTTCCTTTCAATGACATTAAAATCGAGTTCAACTGTATGTGGCATTATTCGAGAAAATTTATTTAATACCCAACATTTTTTGTTGAAGCTTTTTTCGAAATAATTTGAAGACAACTTTTGAAATATTTGATTCAATGATTCAGTGACATTTCTGTACTTTTAAGAAAGTTTCACCTTGATTTTTACCTTTGGAAGGTGATAAAAACCAGGAAGAAAATGAAAAAAGAAAAGGCAAAAATTAAATTAATCAAATCTAGCATGTGATAATTATTAAATATTATATATAATAATGGTGTATATTTCTGTATATTATTTGATGAATTGTTACGGTTGCTCATATCTGTTTAATTATGATATTTTAATTTAATCAGAAAATTTTAGCTCATCCAACATAATGAAATTATTTTCACATACTTTAAATGCTCATTTTATATTTTTATCAGTAGATACTTAAAAAGTTGGGCAATGCAGGCCTTGGCCTGCTTGTGGGCTGTTGCGCCAATGTTTAACTTTTAACTTATCGATCTTATATACTTTATATACCAGTCTTCAATTTTGAAGTTAAATATTGATTAGAAAATCATGATGGTAAAGTAAAACTTGAATTGAGAAAAGAAATTGTGTAGTGACTTCATTTAATTGTCTACTATTTAAAGTACTTTCATACAAATTCATCATAGCTAAATTCGTAATAGCTAAATAAAAAGTAATAGCCATAACAGCAATTTAAAATAGCTAATGAACAGTATGTGAGTAAATTAATCCAAACATTGTAAATAGTATTCAAGATTTTTATCTTAGAGTAAAAGACCTTATAAAACTCAAAAACAGTACCAATTTCCTTAGACACTATACAAAATATTTCAGGTATCATAGCACATGCGTGCCATATAACGGTGTGAGCTTCTAAAAAATCAAGATTTAAAACTTCATTAAACTCAAAAGTACAGATAAAATTTGAACAAGCTATTCTGCCGTGTCATCTTGTAGTATATTTATTACACTCAAAGCACAGAGGTGAATATTTAAATTAGTTTCTAATGGCCAGGTCAGCAGCCTACTGGAGGCTTAACCATTACAAGGGCCATAGATGATGGTTAAGGGGATGTCTATTACAGACCAACATTGTCCCCTATGAGTGGCCTCCTAATTTTAGACCAGTTCCAGATGAAAGACTTAGCATGTGAAATCGGCCCCTAGAGGTATTATTTTTAATGAAGGACATTGGTGCTACAAACAGATTTTACATGCACCAGCTTCCATTAGCGTACACGGACCCATAGCAGCCCAGTCTTGAGAGGTTTTCACCCACCAAAACACTGGCCAAGCAGGTTCCGCTTCACTTTCTGTGTTCTTACGGGAACAGAGCTTAGCAAACAGACCCTTGCGGGACAAAACGTAAAGGGTTGTTGTAAAATTGTAAAGGGAAAGAATGTGAATCCTCCCACTGCAGCGATAAAAAAAGGACATGGGACTTCCCACTGCAACAAAAAAGAAATGAATATGGCATCTGTTGGTGTACAGAAGTTACCGGAAATTGGACGTGGGTAGGCTGGAATGAGAATCCTCCTGCTGCAGTGATAAAAAAAAGACATGGGATTTCCCGCTGCAAAGTGAAAAAAAATGAACACAGGGCTTGCCAACGATCCGAGTTACCGAGAATTTGACGTGGCTAGGCTTCTCCCATTCTACCTATCTGAGTTTCAGTATGTAGTCTTTTATCACTAATACATATGCACCAACGGGAAAAAAAACAGTTTCCAGTGATCGATATAATAACCAGTCTGCCTGAATTTCGCGTAGTGGCAGCGCGAAAGGGGGGGGGTGGATTATATTAGCACGGTCACCATCCCATCTCTCTCTTTCACCAAGAGTGCCGTAGCGACCTTGAAGACCAGTGGGGGGAATGATAGCTACCTTCATTTGCGGAACTTGCAGTCCAGAGAGAATTTTAACGTGTGATCTTTTCAGAGAAAAAAATCTAATAAACATTTCTGCACGGTTCAAAATTTAAAAGAAAGAGAAATTAATGTTTAATCAGGGGTAAAATGATAGAAAATTTTTGCCCATTAGGTTTTTTGATGCGACAGTTTAAAAATAGCATATTTTTAAAAGCAGTACATTTTCTTCGAAACAGGATTTCCTTTAAAAAATTCCCAAAAATCAGCCAATTTAAGTACGATTTTGTAACAAATTTTATTTGAAAAAAAAACTCTGTAGTTTCCAATGATTTAAAAAATATAGTGTTCGGACAAAAATTTAGCTCGTGATAATGCGAGAAAAATGGCCAAAAACCTTACAAAACATCAAATATAAGTTACAATGAATTTTATTATAACCTTCATAATGTTCATTTAGTCTGATTCTAATGAATTTATAACTTTATAGCTCACTAAAGTCAATCATTACCTGAAATTTAACTCAAAGATTTGTTTTATTTTGTTTTTTGCAAAGAGAACTAAAGAAAATAACTACATTTTAAATACGCAAATATATACCCTCAGGCTCACAATCCATTATAAAAGTTACATCCTGCCTGATATCAGAAATTCCGGCAGTGACCCACACCCCTACACCCTGTTGCTATGTCAACGTGCGCCGGAATTACCTTGAGAATGAAGAACCCGAAAGAAATTAACGTTTTTCCCCTTCATTCATGCTACCCTTCCGATAAGGAAAAAGTGGCTGAAAATTGTACAGAATATAAAATAACTGAAAAACTATTAATCTGATTAATTTCATTTTTACGACAAAGCTTTCTCTTGTCCTATTTAGTCAGTGGGCCAAATTTGGTCCAGATCCGTCGAACGGTCTGGACGCGTATAGTGAACAGACATACCGACTTTCCTCTTTTATATATATGGATGTATGTATATATTTCTTGAATCTTTTAGGGGGGGGTGTATATTTTTTCCTTGACAAGCATATGAGCTCAATATAAAAAATGCTTTTAGTATATCACTCATACTGGAGAAGATCAAGCAGAATATTTTGACATGCCAATATTTTAAGTAATTAAATTAATAATTTACTTCCATATGCTTTTGTTTAATTTTATTTTTTATCTTCTGAATGCTGTTCATCATTACATTTATAGTTCTTGGTTGGCTTTCATCCATTATTTAGATTTAGAAATTATGGACCTTGATTTGAATTTTCTAAAATTTGGTGTGGAGTTTTCCTGTTTTCTTCAGATGTAACTTCTACATGAGCTAGCTTCCTTTGAAAATACTTCTAAAGGCAATCTTGTTGTTCCTCCACCCCTCCATTTCAAATATCATGTAGATACTTAGTCTTCAAAAGCTATATCATCACAAAATTGACACCTATTGCTATTTGTCTGCAGCTTAAGTGTGATTTAAATGTGCATTAATTAAAATAAAATTATAATTCACAAACTTCATACAACATTCTTTTTTAATTATTAAATATTATCAAATGTGCCCAATATATTAATTTTCATCTTTTTATGCTTTGCAGATTATGGACCTTTTTTTTGCACAAGCTGTCAGCCTGATAGGGCTCTTGTTAACAATAACTGCATTCCATGTTTAGATGGTGAATTTTATAATTCTCATGAGAAGGTAATGTATAAATTATAAAAATATATATCTTAATTTATGAATAGTTTTGAAGTTGGATGTAATCATAATCTAATCATATGAATTCTTGTAATTGATTACAAATGATAGTTCTGTGATTGTCTGATTGAAACATGAGTTTGTAACTGAAAAATTTGTTAACATAAAATTTTATTATAGCAGAATTTATATATATGTAAATATTGTTTCACACTTTTCGTAAACACGTTTTATTTTTCTCATCTGGACATGTTATTAAATGAGTTTACCGATGAAATTTATATATGAATTCACTCCTAAAATGTAAGACTCAAATCAAGCTTTGTAAAACCCTAAAAAGATGGCTTTTTTTTCTTTATTTAAATGTAGTCAGAAGTATTCCTGGACATAACAAAAGTAAACCCCCCTTATTTTTTTATGTAGGGGGATATGGAAAGGTACTGGGTTATCTATACTACATTTCAACATCACATCATTAAATTAGTTATGTCTACCAAATGCTATTTACTTATATTACAGTAAAACCTCATCTGATGATCACCTCTTAAGATCAGTCATATTTTAATTAGACAGAATTAAGTCCATTGAATTAGCATTACTGCGAACCCCTGAAGAGCAGTCCTTCCAAAGACCAGTTGCAGTCACCCCCAATTAATAGAAACAGCCATTGTCAGTCATCACCTTTTTACTTGTGAAAAGTAATATATCAATCAATGGACTCCCTGTATACATAATGTCATCAATGTAGTGTCTGAATTTTCTTAGAAAATCTTGAGGGCAGACAAAGAATGATATATTTCAGAGATAAAGCAGCTTGTATAGAAACCTATGGTACAAAGGCTGCCTATCAGAAACTGTGTCTTATCTCTGCACAAAGCTACTAAAGAGGGCTGGTCACCAGTTTTGTTGTTGTTGCTGTTGTTAGCAGCTGCACTGCTTGTTAGCTGCTACACGGTAGTCCAATGTATTCAAAAAGTCATAAAAGACAGACCATCCTTGTTAGTTGTACTGGTTACTTGGTTTTTATTTTAAGCAAATCATTTTTATTTCTTTTGATTTTGATACAGCAAAAGTGAATGAGAAATTAAAGAAATGTTCCTTACTTTATAAAAAGTAGAAATAATAGAGAAGAGCAAAAGTTTAAGCAAACATAGAATAGCTCTTATTTTTGGATGTGCTAGAGCACAGATGCATCGGATTTTTTTTATAAAGCTTATTAACATTTTAATATATATATATAAGTCATGAACAAAAAAGTAACAATCTGTTTACTGCTTTAAATGATTGATATGTGTTAAGCTTGGGGTCTACAATTTTCAAGCATAATGACCAATTCAAACATTAACAAGCAGGATAAATGATCTAAATCATATGAAAATACACAAAAGAGTAAAAATTTTAATCTACAGAATTTTGAATAATATTACCATAAAAGTCAATTAAATTTGATGTATCATCTATTTTTCTGTTAATATTCTATACATTTTTTTATTTATTTAACCCAAATCATATTTTTTAAAAACAAGTAAAATTTGATAATATTTTAATTTCAATTGTTATTATGAGGCACCATTCTTTCCATAAGTTACGGTAACCATATGCCCAAAACTGAAAATCTTAAAGCAAGATCCCCAAAGATTGGTCACCTTATATAATGGCCATTTTTTGATAGCACCAAGGGTGGCCATTCTTTGTAAGTTTCACTGTATATACATTGGCATGATTAATAATTTACACATAGATGATTGTCCACTGCATTTACTCTTTGGTGACCAAACTTAACCATTGCTGTTTATTTTATGTATGTATACTGTCAGTATACATACATAGCGTACATTAAATTTTGAGAAACTCATAGCATGTTTCTCACTGTTTCCTTCCTTTCTCATAAATTTTGAAAATTTACTCTTATTTTTTTTAAATATATATATTGTAGTATACAAGTTATAGTGTGTTTTAAATATCTTAATTCATCGTTTCAGAGGTGTGAGAGATGTGATGATCATTGTGGTAAATGTTTCGGGCCTTCAGCAAATCAGTGCTTATCTTGTTTTGCTCCTTTAAGACTTCATAAAATAAAGCATATATGTTTACCTTGTTGCCTTTCTGGTGCAGAAGATAGTTGTTGCAGATGTAGTAATGATCTTGGTGAGTAAAAATATGACTTGTATTTCAGATATGTTGAATACATGGTTAAATTAAATTCTTATTTTGTTTAGAGAATTTATTTATTCTACATTTTAAATATGTGTGTTTTATCCATTTACAAGCTAAATGTTTACTACCTTCTGCTTTTATCTCTTAGATTTCTGTGTCATCTCTAATCCCTATATGAAGAATACAAATTTTACAGTGATTCCTGGACAACAGACAATTTTTGATAAGATTGCTATTGGTGCAGTTGTTGTTTCTGTTGTAGTTGTTGTTCTTTTCATCATTTTGTTTTTAATACTTCAGTACAGATCAGTTGAAGGATGGCATCATAGTTTTAGAGGTAAAAAATATATCCCTGTACCTAGAGAGTTGAATGCAACTTTTAATGCAGATCAAGAAAAAGTATGTTTAACTCAAGGAGATATTGATGAGGAAGATGACCTCTTTCTAAAGACATGAAACTTGGACCAGTTTTAAACTGTGCCTCGTGATCAAGTTGTAGTCATTGTTATATGTGAAGATATTTTGATAATATAAGAGCTTCATATCTACCATTGTGATACTATATAAAGTTTTATTTCCTTATTTAAATAATTTATTAAACTTTATTTAAAAGACAAATTTTAGCACTGCTACTTAATGTTTGGCATTATAGCTTTATTTTTAGGTAATGTTAAGCATATAAAAATGTCTACTGTTAAATTATTTTGTTAATATTTATCTGAATATTTTTATCATATGATCATGACTTTTTAAGCTTCTCCATGTCTCTCTTTTTAAGCCTTATTCATTTAAATTGATGTAATGCCATAAAGTATTTATATTGGTAATTAATTATTTCCATTAGGCTTATATTTTTTGCCATATGAGTTTACATTATCTGACTTCTAATTTTTTTTTCATTATCATTATCATTTCACTTTAGTTTTAGATATTATTCATGTTTTTATATTGTTCATTAATATTTCTAAATTGCATGAAAAATGTAAATTATTTACATTTTTCATGCAATTTAGAATTTGCCATTTAAAATAAATAAATTGAACTTACTGACAACGTATGGGAAACAATTCTGCCAACATATTTATCTATATTTAATTATTCAGAACATAACAATGCAGTTAATTTTTTTAAGTATGTTTTGCTATCAGTATAACTGTGCTGTGGCACTCTGGGTGTCAATGTCTAATTCAATTAACACTTTCTCCGTATAGACCATTTGAAATTTTTGTACTTAATTAAACTTAACAAGAAGGCTTATCTATTTATTTGCTAACTTCTGGGAAACAAAAATGGAAAGAAAGAAGAGGGGTGGGAAAAAAAAAAAGAAATCACTGAACGATAAATTCACTCCTTCTGCCAGGAGCACTTCATTTTAATTTCTGGGATAGTAGAAAAGTAGGTGATCCTAAAACTTTATTTCATTTTGGTCATTCACTTGTATGATTGCTCTTGAGCTTTGTCCTTACCATAAAATTAATTAATGGCCAAAATGCCTTGTTTTGAATATTTAAATATAGAGTAACTTTAAAATTTTGTCTTAAGTTTTTTTTTTAATAATATCTAAGAAGCTATGTTGCTGAAAAAGTCAGTGTTATACAAATTATTATAGAATGTAGACACAAGTTACAATTATTTTAAAAATATGTAACTTTTAATTGATTCTAAATTGTATACATGTGTAACTTTATCTACATGAAAATATGTTACATGTGTTTTACTTCTTTAATATCTCTATCTTTTTGTGACAGATTTTACTCTTGTTCAAGAAGTAAATATAATTCAGTTTTAGTAGATTTCTTTTATTATTATAATAACCACTGAGATGAATTTATAATAAATTAGCTACCCTTTGAAGCTGATTTTCATATTAAAAGATGTTTTGTATTTCATAGCTTTAATTTGCATAGTGAGTAGAAACAAAACAAAGATTCATTTCAGCATTTCTTAAGTTAACTGGATGTGTATGTTTAAAGGAGCAAAAAAAATTCAAAACCTCTTTAAATAACAATAGTTATATGCATTTACTTAACTAGACATGCTGAAAGTCCATATAATAAGCACATCTTAGCTAAATTATAAGATTATATGGCCACATAGTAAAATCACACATTCGTTCAACTAAGTTTACACTAAAATGTTATTATTTAGTACATTTCAGAATTTAAATTGTCCACTAGTGCAATAGAAAATGAGATAATTTCAGCATCACACATGCATGCACCTTCCCACCTGCCCTCTGATTCAACACATCATGTAGAAAGAAAAAAAAATCTGGACTAGTTTACATTTGTGGGAGCATTTTCAGTTCAGCACTAAGGGTTGTTTTGGGGAGTGTGTTATCAGCTGATCAAAATTAGTTTGCACTTTGGTATTCCTTTACAGAAAACATAAATATGCAATTGCTCATTCATTCAGGCTCTGGCAAGGGTGTTTAAAAGACTAGACAAAACAAGCTATTCTTTTTTGTTGTGCATGTGTTCATAAAACATTAAGCATTTTGTATGTCTCTTAAATCTCTCTTTCTATGTCTGTCTCTCCCTCTCTTTCTTTTGTAATTAAAATAATTCTTTTAATCTAAGCCTGTCCCTAAAAGGTCTTTATTTTGTCAAAGGTATTAAGTTGTTCTTAAATAGGTTTTATTATTATGCTCAAAATCTTATACCTTATCCAATAATGATTCATTATTGTCATCTTAGATTATTTCCTTCAAACTTGCTTTACAAACATACAATGCATAAACGAGGGGGAAAATATATAATCATCTGATAGCAAAAAAGCAGAGTATATGATGTCGATTTATAAGTTCCAAAATTTTGTATATCTTAGCAAATATTAGTTTTAAACAATTTTGCTTGGAAATTTTAAGTATCTCCTATCCTATCTAAAACAATATAAAAAAAAAAAATATGAGAAAAAATTCATACTGAAAATGCAAGAATTTTTTTAAATTGCCCTTTAAATAAAAAAAAGGAACAATGTGTTAATTTTTTTTTTTTTTTTACAAATGACGTTTTTTGTATGTCTTAATTACTATTGGCATATTTATTTATTTTACAAACTCCAGGAAATTCTATTTTTGGTCTTTGTGCAAATATCAGCTATTTGAAATTAATCTAGTCATGATAGCAGTAATAAATATATCTATATATTCATCTAAAAATTATTTTTTATTTATTCCATTAAGTTGCAGTGTCTCTATGTAGTTTTCTCATTCAGATAGCAGTCAGATTAGAATTTCTGAAAAACATTTTCTTTCAATATTTATATGAAATCAAATATTTTTTTTAAAGATTTATTATTAACTGATCTGAAACATAAAATGTAGTGCTTGTGCAAGGATCTGAAACAAGTGCTTTCTTTTCAGCTCCTGAAAGCTGTTTCATTTATTACATCGGATGTCATTTTTTGATATTTTAAGTATACCTTGTAAAGTCATTTGTATTTTTCATTTTCTGTCATTGTGTACTTACCATCTGTATTTACACTTTTATTCTTTGTTCATTTTACTTGTGACTACATTTTGCAGCTATAACTTTTATATTGATACTGTGTGATACTTCTGTATATTCTTCAAGTTTTATTGTTTCAGTATTGTTTTTCACTGTCTAATTTAACTCATTTGTGCCCAGACTGTTTGCTTAACTTTCTCCATTTTTTGTGCATGCCAGCAATACTAGATTTCTGATATCAACTGCACATGAACAAGTGATTTTTTTAATTATGTATAAAACGTGAAAATTTTATTTCTTGGTCATATTTCAAGTACTTCGTGGAATTAAGATTTAATACTCATGAATTGAGTTTGGAAAAATTAAATAATGCTCACAAATTTTTGTGACTGACAACCAAAATGCTAAAATTTGAGCATTAAAAAAGCGACACTAGACACAAATGGGTTAATGATTGAAATTTTCTCTTGATTACGTTTCGGATTATGGTGATAGGCAGCTAGGATTGTTTAAATCTAACAGATTTAACAATCAAGTATGTGTGATGTCAATAATTTAAATATATATGCATGTATATTCATTAATTTTTTGTGAACATTTAAAATTCTATCATATAAAAAAGAAGGCAACTCTGGCTGTCTTATATACATGTATTAAATGTTTAATTAACAGCAAATGTAAGAATCAATTTCGTTACTTTATAGTAAGTTACATGAGCCTTCATAGCATGAAGAAAAGTAATCTTAATGAGTTAAAACTCATCTAAATTTCATTATAAAATTCTAATAGTTATTTTAGATGTGTGCTAATTCCTGTTCTGAATTTTAAAAAATCAATATGTGATGTAAATTAAACTTTTAAAAATGTATATTATAAATTTATGATGTTTGTGTATTTTTTGAAATATTTTCTCTGTAATGTGAACTTTGAATTTACTTTTCAGTGTTTAAAGGTTGTGATTATTAGTAGTACATTCAAATATAGATTGCTTTGATTCCACTCTTTCAAATGGTTGTCTTCAATTCATACATAAAGTACTGTTCTGTATTAATTCTCTGGTTAATTTTATAAAATAAAAGATTTTTACTAAGAATGTGCAGCATTACTTTCTCATATATATTTTTAAATCTAATTGCCTTTTTATTAAAATTACCAACATTACATTTATTTAAAACTTATTTATCTTACTATAATTTAAATGTTACAAATTTTTATTTTCTAAAATATTGATGAAGTATTTGCTCTCTTTCAATCTTATCTGTAAATAATTAAATGTTCAAAAAAACATTTATATGTGTAGTATAATTTTCAGTTTTATGTCTTATGTAATAAATTTAAGAGCTAATTATATATATATTTAGGCTAAGTTTTAGGTAATTACAAAATAAACTTTGTTATACACTCAGGGAAATCATAATACTAGCTCATCTTTAATTTTTCCTATAATGTGGGGGTTTTCCCGCCTATAGGGTCATGTTCTCATATCATTTTAATAAAATGAGTTACTCTAAAATTACATTGTAATGCAATATTTCATCAGACATTTTATTTAAGTGCCTGATAAAATATTGCATAACTATTGCACAATCTATATATTAAGGTAATTGAATAAACTCAAGGATTTTTGTATATACTTCCATATCTAGCTTTTTGATTATCTGGAATGCATTTTTGATTTCATGCTTTTGCAATTTTGGCCGATAGATGGCACCAGTATATTCTGCTTTTGATGAATTCTATTCATTAATTGATACTCTAGGGATTTGAGTTCATGATTTGTTTTCTTCAATAAGGACCTTACATTTAACCTTAGTGTTTATAGCGGAAGTCTGGGTTTGTACTTTGAAAGCTCTGTAAGCCTTACTAATTATCCCAATTCAGACATACCATTTATAAATGATGTTCATAGTGTATTTTTATGTATTTGCTTTTCTCATTGAAATTAGGAAGTATTTTCCTCCGTTTATTTAACAGTAACTGTTTTAGTGTTTTAGTATGCATGTTTTTAAAAATTACTTATCAGAAAGAGTCGCTAAGAGAACTTTTTTATGTAAAACTTGAAATCTTTAGAAACACAGATTTTGTAAAAGAAAGTCAGTAATATGTGGCTTTTTTTAATATATATGTAGTCTGTGCAGAACAGAGGATGTTGAGTTTGAAGGTTATAGTGATTTTGTGACAATATCATTTCATGATTGGCTTTGCCTATAGGCATCACCACTTGCTGTTATTGGAGCTCATCCTTTCATTAATAAAATAGTGTTTTGTTCTGGTGTTTTGATCAACTGTTCATCTACTCAAACACTGAGACACGCATTTCGAGTTTCACATTTGTGGCTCTTTTTTTTTTTGCAATGGAGTGCATAACTCGAATATCCAAATGTCCCAGTTCCATTTGAAATCGGATGGTACTAAATTTTTTATGTATTATAATTTATTCTACACAGGCATGTTGTTCATTACTTTTACATTAAATGGAAACTGAAGTAGTTTCTAGACTTCTTTGTTTAAATATTTAATGTTAGATAGAAAAATTGCCAATCAGAGAAATTAAAACAACAAAAATATGCAATAAACAAACTATTAGCATACAAGCATGTTAAAAACACTTAGATTTTTAATTCCATTTTAACAGCTTTACTTTTTATTCTTTAGTGTATGACAGTTAAGTATTAAAAATCGATGTTCTCGTAAGTTTCAAATTTGGAAATAAAAAATTAATGCAAAATATAAATGTAGCTGCTCACTCAATTCAAATCCAATCCACTAATTCCATTCATTGGTGATTCACAACCTCTACCACCAGAAAGAAATTCTGTAATGTTTCTGGCATAAGCAGTAATTTTCGCAATATCAGAAAAATTTGAATTACGCTATTTTTTTACTTTTTGATATGTTGGCCCTTTGAAGCACAACCATTTTGAACACATTCTGCAGTTTTTGGCTGATGCCAGTACTGATAAAAATAATTCTGACATTAATTTTACAAATAATTAATAATTTTTATTGGAAATTTTAAGCTATTAAGTAGTTTCAAAAGTAACTTAGTCACAAGTAAGTACTTTATGGAAATCAAATTGATTTTTCTGGAATCAAAAATTGACTAAAGGTAGTATATTTTTCCAATGACAGTCAAAATGTTGCAGATTTGTGTTCTCACAGCAAAAACACCACACGTGTTAGGGTAACCATTAATTGGTACGGTTGAACATCTGGAAAGGGTATTAAAAATACTAGAACCATATGGTTAAACCTTTTCCTTCAAATAGTTTATTCTGCTATTTGAAAGTGGTACTCATTAAATTTCTTATAAAAGCCTGTCTGAACCCTCTACATTCCAAAAGAAAAAATTCTTTAACATAACTCCATAGAAGTAACAAAATTCACCACACTAGAAAAAAATTGCATTATTTAACTTGGTAACCCAGCCAGGTGATTCGACCAGGGAGTTAACTTAGCACTTTCACTGTTATTTATTCATTTTAGTTTAATTAAAATATCAAATAACAATGAATTGGTATTAATTATTTTTGTATTGTTACACTGATTTGTTAATTCAGTTGATGACACTGAATCAAGAATATATGTTACATAAAATACCTAAGATTAATTTAGAAAAATTAAATGAGCACATTTTCAGAGAGACTCGCAAAACACAAGACTGATACATTACTGTTAGTATTTTTGTAATTTATATTTCTAACTTAAATTTGAGCAATTCAAACAGAACACATATACTTTATTCAATAAGTTAAGTCACTATACATGAAATCTATAATTCTAATTATCTCATTACTGTTAAACCATGTGCATAAAGCTGTTGTGTATGGGCTAATTTTTCCCTGAAAAATTATT
Organism: Cheiracanthium punctorium; assembly: GCA_038373885.1. Classification (NCBI taxonomy): domain Eukaryota; kingdom Metazoa; phylum Arthropoda; class Arachnida; order Araneae; family Cheiracanthiidae; genus Cheiracanthium; species Cheiracanthium punctorium. Next base: position 1,580,963 of record JAWZYV010012252.1, on the reverse strand, counting down.
CCAGGAATCACTTTAGAAGGTCCCATATTTTCATTCTGCAGGAAAATATTTGGCAAGGATGACTTATTTTTTGTTAAATTAAGCGTTAAATAAAACCTATCGCTCCATAAGAGAGCATGGAAATATGTGAAATTTTTTTATACCAGCTCTTAGCCCATCGTACGAAAATGGACCTAACGCCAATTCAGTTGACAAATGATATGTTACACCACCTTGCAGGTCTTTAACATAGTGTTGCTATGAAGGAATTTGCATTTTTATTTTTAAATTAGTGGTTTAATTTATTTTTCATTTTGAAATGCCCTTAATTAGTGTATTAGCATATATTTCCTATGAATATATACTTACTTGGGGATTTTATTGTATGGAGATGCCAAAAATGTACATAAAGATCAGGAATTGTTCATACCTTGAGCCAGGGGGGGGATATCGGGATATATACCCCCCCCCCAAATTTTTGGATTAGTGATGAAATTCCATCTATTTCTACGCATGTAAGTTCATATCCTCCCCCCCCCCCCCCCCCTTCGAAGAATTTTCCTGGCTATGCGCCTGCCTTGAGCATATGAGCATTTTGACTACGTAAAAAGTTATATTCACTTTAGCCAGCTCCTGAATGTCAAGCCATTATTAATATAGTTAGCAATTTGTGCTGATACCTCTGATGATGAATAAATTTTCTATATCAATAGTAAAAATAATGATTATTTTCTAAAAAATAGGTACAGAATTAATGATAATAATTAATTAAAAAATAAAATTAATTGTATGACTTAAGTATTTTGTAAAAATAAAGTTTATTTTTAAAAGTAATATAATAAGAAAACACAATATAAAGTTTTCTTTTTTCTGTCAACAGCAAAATTGCTAAAATTTGTGTATTCTCAAAATACTCTTAGTCACAAATGACTTAAAAGCATTACATTTTTGTCCATTTTTTGGGTTATTATGAAATATGAAAAAACTTAACTTCCCATTTATTTAATAGCCACTTATTTTAATAATACTATATAACAGAAAGAGGGAAATTATAAAAATAAATAAAAACTACCAAATTTTACCAGAGTAACAAAAAAGGGGGCTCAGACTGTAATGAGACACAAAAATAATACATGCATAAATCTTTAAAATGCAGTTTAAATAACTATACATTAACTTTCTGGATTGTTGCAATAACTTTAAATATGCAGATAAAAAAGCATTTTCTATAAAGTATATATGGCAAAACTTATCAATTGGATTTATCTTGAGTACATAACTCTTTTATCATTATTATTTTTATTAATTTTTTAAAGCATTGTAGTAAATTGTCTAGTTTTGAAACATAAAAATTAAAATAAAATAAATACTTCGAATAAGATTCAAGAGAAAATTTTATTTTCTGTGGAATTAGTTGCGATTATCACCGCTGGATGGCACATCAGACTTGTATATCGCGTATCTGTAAACTCAGCTTGGATCATTTTCATAGTATTGTGATCAACCTTCATGCTTCAGGCTCACTCAAAGAATTTTTTGCATGATCGCTAAGTTCAAGGCTAAAATTTCTCTGCTAGTGGTATTTACACTCACCAGCTTCCATTCAAATGAATTTAGTATCCATTTTCTAATGACTTTTTCTTCATATAAACTACTTGGATTGAGTCATTGTCTTTATGAATGAGTAAATGAAAGGTTTAATAAAAGATGATACTGCATTTCTCTTCAAAACTTTGTTAATTAAAAGAATGTTAATGTTGTAAAATTATTATGTTATTGTGAACACTGTCTAAATAGTATATTTTAAGATTTATTATAAGTTTTCTATTTTGAAATACTAAAAATACTTATTAAAAACTTTCCATACCTTTTAAAGTACGAGCTCTTGAATTGTTTTTAGTATTTAATGATTAATGATATTAAAAACAAAATCTTACATTAAAAGGGAAATTAATTTATAAAACAGTTATTATTTGTTATCAACTAATATTCTAACTTCTTTTGCTATAGTTATAATGTGTAGAAAAAAGTTTTAAATAACCATGCAGATCAAAACAAGCTAAAACCAAAACTAACCATTATCATAAGCACTCGCATGTGGTCTGGATCAAATACTCTCAATAACATCACATACAAAAAGTCCATGGGCTCTATTCTGTCATGTAGGTTTAAGCGAATGTTTGGATGTGTAGCATCAAATTGACGTTATTCACAACCTGCTAATGTATGTTAATATTCTGCTACGTACAGTGCAGCTTTAGATTTAGATTCTCTCTACCGAATATTTACATTCTAGCATGCATTTCAAATTACATCACAAATCTCAAGGTTCGCTTAAACGAATGGGGCAGAATAGACCCCAATGTTTCTATGGACTTTTTTCATGGTCTCTGTGTTCGAGGCTAAAATTCATCTGCTTGCAATATTTACGTCTACCAGCTCCTGTTGAGATGCATTGGGTATCCATTTTATAGTTACTGTTTCTTTTTATAAATTACCTGGAATGAGCTATTACTGTTTTAATACTTAAATGGAAGGTTTAGAAGATGATATCACATTTTGAATCACAACTTTGTTAATAAAAAGAATATTAAGCATTCTCAAATTATTACGTTATTGCAAACACTGTATAAATAGTACCTCTTAGGGTTAATTTTAAGTTTTTTGCATTTGAAATAATACAAATATTTATTAAAAACTTTCTGAACATTTTAAAGTACGACCTTTTTAATTATTTTTAGTATTTAATGATTAATATTATTTTATATAAAAACTCACAATGAAAAGAGAATCAATTCATCAAAAGTTATTATTTGTTAAAAACTAATATTCGGGCTTCTTATGCAGTAATTGTAGTTCTAGAAAAAAGAGTTAAATAACTCTCAAGATCCAGACAAGCTGAAACCAAAACTAATCACCATAAGCTTGTACACATGGTGGATCAAATACCACCAGTGACGTCACATGCAAAAGTCCATCCATTCCTCCCTCTCACTGAGCTCTATATTGACTGGAGCGGGACTACATATTCGTAGTGTTGAGACCAGCCATGAGAATTTTTCAGGCTGTTGTTATCCAGATGGACAGTGCCATTAGCCCACAAGCTAGTCAGACCATTGTTTTGTTTTTCTATTTACAAATAAAAAAAATAAAAGCACGATTCTAAAATATGTGATAAACATCTTTTTATCATAAACAAAGCAATGATGAAATGTTTCTAAACAAGATAAAGGCAAAAATTTAAATGGATTTTTAAAGATTTAATGCAAATTTTTAAAATTGATGTTTCGGACAAAATGTGCTTTCTTTTAGATCTAAATATACGTACAATTTTAAATGCATCATTAGTATTAGTTTAAAAATTTAAATATACACTGTAGAACGGAACTAAATAGCTTGTGGTCTAGTGGCACTGTCGGTCCAAATAGCCACTCCGGATTTTTCATGGTGTTGTCTGCTCATGTATTGAGGAGTGACAGAGAAAATAAGTTTTAAAAGAGTAGTTTTAAAAGATTAGAAAGTTTTTTATGAAGATTAACAAGGACAACCAATGTAATTAAGGATCCCAATACCCCAGATAACACACTTGTCCATTTTATGTCTATTTCTGATCCAACTCATCCATAATACATCCATGTCTATACATAGACATCCATAAGACATCTATTTATGGACATAATCTGGAAAATCCAGAATATGTCCATGAAGACCAAAACTAGAATTAGAATATCCAGAATAAGTCCATTTATGGACGTATTCCAGATGATCCACACTATGTCAGTGATGCGCAGGGCCGCAACTAGAGTTTACGTCACCCGGGGAAACCTCAACTTTGGCGCCCCCCCCACCCCGAAAGAAAAAAAAAAACAAGCATTAGAAATTTTTGAAAAGAATACACATTCAATAAATGGAAAGAAATAAAACCTGTTTCTAGCATTTTGGCGACTGAAGCAGCAGAAAGATGTTATTGTCAAGTCGGTGCAACTTTAAATGTATTTAATTTTAGTTCCAATTAATTTTACATACGATTGTGTTTATAAATTAAGGGCAGGGTGCGAATTGACGGGGGGGGGGATGCCGGGGATCGTCCCCGGCTGAAGAATGTAATATCCCTGGCTAGAGAAATATTAATTGACCCCTGCGAGGGATACTATTTATACCCTGCTGAAGAAATGTTAAACTGGTGAGTGAAGATTTGGGATTGAAGTCAAGAAGTCAAAATGAAAGTTGTATGTTATCGTTTGTTACTATACTCTAAGGCGACTGTCTTAAAATTTCGTCTCTTTTCTAAGCTAAAAACCCTCAAGGGTGGCTTCCAATACAGGTACATTGTATGCAGCTTGTGTATCTGTGATACCATAGAACAAACAATCTATGACTTTTGTTTGAATATAAGTCAGTTCCCACACGTTTCGGCGACTGCATTTGTCAAGAAATACCATGTGAGAGGAGCATTTGCATCTTCTCTCCTTTTCCTTTTCAAGTGTCCCCCCTTGGAGAATGTTTTCATACAAATGTCCCCCCCTGGAGAAAATGTTCAGTTCGCACCCTGATTAAGGGTGTAATTTAACATTTAAAATCACAACTTGAAATTTTTTATTAGCACTTATGAAGAAAAGTAACAGCAGTATCGAAATCCTCTGTTATGTTTTATTATACATAAATTTAAAATAAATTTTCATTTCAAACTTCACTTTTTCAAAAATTTCTCTTACGAGCTTTCTTTGCAGCAAAAGTTTTTATGATGTCATCGTAAGATATCAATGATGCTTTTTTGTGTTCGATTGAGATAATACTCAAATTTGAAAGTCTATTTTGCTCCATAGAGTTTCTTAAATGATTTTTTTATAGATTTTGAGCTTACTGAAACTGCTTTCACCTGATGCAACTGTCACTGGAAGAGTAAGAAATATTTTTAGGTCTGTGGTCAAATTTGGATAGTCTTCTTCCAGTTTATGCTTATGAATCAGGCTCAAAAGGGTTAATGCAGGTGCTGTTTTCATTGCGTCGTCAAGCAGTAGAGCGTGATGTTTAAAACTTTCTATTTCTCCTAAAAATTCCTCTATGCATATGTCCTGGTTATATGCAAATGCTAACTTTTGAGTTTCCAATTTTAAATCTTCTGTATCCATATGATGGATTTTAATCCCATTCAGAAATCCAAACCTGTCATTAAGTACTTCCAGAGACTGGAAACGTGTTTTTAGCTCACTCATTATTTTGTCGATAATTTCTAAAGAAATTCTGAATCAATCTTCCTCTGATAATTTCGAAATTGCATCTTCACAAGATTCGTCAAACATCAATTTCTTTTTCCTTTTCCGTTTTTCTTTAAAATCAGGAGGTAAATTATTATTTTTAGCCGTTATTTTTGCTTCTGCAATTGCATCGAACAGCTTTGTCTCTCGTTGATTCCAGAAGATTCAGAAGACCTCGAATATGCCTGACTGCTTCATCTACAGTTATATTATCTCTTTGGAGAAATTGGTTCACGCGGTCAATTTTTTTATTTTAATGTTAAACCAAAAACATGTAAAAACGAAATTTAAATTTGTAGATACATTTTTTGAAGAGTTGGCCTAGGTCTTTGTTTCAGATGTAGGGAGAAGATTAGATATTAATTCTTCCAGGACTTTTTAATGCTATCAAAATACTTATAAATCTGTTCCACAGCTTGCATTCTTGCTGACCATCTAGTCTTACTGTTAGCTTTAACAGAAAGTGGAACGTGTTTTGTTTTTTTTTAAGTTCCCACCTTGACGTAGAGGCTGAAAAAAACACGTATAAGCAATTCACTGTTCCAAAAAATGTTTGAGTTTCAGGTGATACTCCAGCAGCATGTACCCCAACTAAATTTAGAGAATGGGCCGCACATGGTACAAAAATGGCAAGTTTGTGTTCTTGAAGTATTCTAGCTTGAACCCCTTTATAATAACCAGCCATGTTAGCGCCGTTGTCATGTGACTGACCTCTACAATTATTCATGTCCAAACCATTGATTTTTACTCTTTTCAAGATTTCTTCAGCGAGTCCAAAACCCGTTTTATCATTGACCACAAAAAAATCAATAAAACTTTCAAAAATCGCTGGTCCACTTTCTGCCATTTTCACATATCGAATAATTTCAGTCATTTGATCGCTGTGGCTTATATCTGGAGTGGAATCAAAAATTAAGGAGAAATATTGAGCCTCTTTTATATCGTTCAGAATGCTTTCTCTTACTTTCTTCTGCAATGATTTCAAGGATTCATTTTGATTTTTCCATGAAAAATAACTCAATTGTCCCTTTTTATGGCGTTCATTATGTTCCCGTAAATCGTCGTTATAATGGGGTATAAGTTCTATGGTATTTAGAAACTTTCCACTCCTAGGATCACTAAAATCACACTGTTCCTCAGAGCCTCTTAACGGACTTCCTTGTTTAGCCAGAAACATAATAGCATCTATAATGCAGGTAAGAACTTTATGCCAATGGCTTTTTTCTTTTGCCAACTGATCTTGAAGATTTTTATCTAGTCCACCCTTACCAAGTGAGAGATGTAGAGTTTACAAGAACAGAAAGGAAATCCAACTTACTCTCGAATACTTTTTTGGAAGAGTGTATATGTAATATGACGCCCTAGGCTAAAGCCCACTTAGACCTAGTAAGTACACCCACCTTGCTCCTCTTCCTATGTACAAGACATTTGACAGATATAATGTAGGATATTTTTAAAGGTTCACCCCACAATTCGCCGAATTTTTCCCCAATCGGAAAATTCCCCATAAAGGAAAAAAATATTCTTGTCCCACAGGAAAAGGTGTCCCGTACAATTCGCCGACATGGTATTGAAAAATGAAACAATATTAAGACAGTGAAAAATGTGAAAGCTCACTTGTTGATCCAAGTTAGTGAATGTCAAAGTTGGGAGATTTCATCGGAATTTATTAAAAACTGTAGGATCTTGTGTTTCATTATTGATTATTGCACTAGAGTGCTGTTAATTTTTCTCTTGTCTTCCGGATCAATTTTTGTTTTTCTATCCGTATGTCTAACTTTGGCATTAACTAGGCCATCGATTTTACACATAAGTCGCCAAAGAATGAAAAATAGTCATAGGCGGCAAATATCCAAGCTGTTCTAAGATATAATATGAAATGAAACAGTTTATAAAAGTAATAAATACGCAGCTTTAGTAGTAGCCATTCCTTGGTGACTTTTCAGATTTTGGCCACGATAGTTAGACCAATCCTAGCAATTCAAAGCAAACGAAAAGTGATACGATTAGACAAAATAGAATTATTAGCACTATAGTGCTAAGAACTGCTCCCACCTCTCGAAGAATACTCCCACCTTCGGCAATCATCTCACTACATAAATGAGAGAGGATAATCCCGAAAAAAGTCCTAAAAGGGAAATTTGGAAATGTCGGCGAGTTGTAGGGGACACCATTTTTAAAATACCCCCTTACAAGCTAAATTATTACTTTCTTTCCAAATACAAAGTCGAAAATGACGCCCCCTTTAAATGGTTTCATCGTTTATTATGTATGTAAAATGAGTCCCACAGCAGCACTTATCCATCTTCCAAAACTGAATACGTTCAGTGCCTTTTCCTTTTTCTGGTTTATATATCAATATATTCTTTTTACTCTCATACTCCGTTAATAAATTCATTCAGAGACCGTATTCTTGTTACAAAAATAAGCGTGAATTTGAAAAACACATTACTTATGAGGTTTTGTTCAACGGTTTGTCTTGAAAGGGACAAAACGTTTACATCTGAACAGGGATAAGGTGACAACTTAAAATAATTAAGACTACCCTAACAAATTGGGCGGCAGGATCAGAGACTTAGTAGGGCACGAAGTAGACACCACACGTGCTGTTCCTGGAAAAGTATCATTTCGCATGATAATGGAAGCGTTTCGCGAAAATAAAAACGAAACGATTCACGGAAGTACCACTGATAATGCAGTAAGTAGTGAACTATTTGACACTTTTCAAAATGCTAAGAAAGAGTCCACGTCCATTTAAAAATGTGGCTGATGTGCCACAGTTAAAACCACAATTACGCTCTTTTCTACAAATATTTGCACCCCTGTCCTTGAAACAGAGGCGTAGATGGTCGCCTGTGGTCTGAGAGATTCCCTTCATCAATTGATACGTATATCGGGTATAAATCATTGCCAGCTGATGGGTCTCCTGGGGATTTTTCCTTTGCTTTGTGACAAAACTCTTTCAGAATATCCCTTTCAGGAAATTGTTTGTCTCTAAAGAGGTGACACAAGACAGGATTTTTCAGATTGGATACGGACAAAGTCACAAAACCAGGAAAAAAAAATCTTCATTCTGTCTAGTTTATTTATTTACTTTTTAATAAAATTCCCCGCTCTCATGGAAACATAACTCCTTTTGCCTTAGCACCGCGCCCGGGGCACGTGGCCCGTTTGCCCCCCCCCCCCCCTAGTTGCGGGCCTAGTGATGCGACATAAAATGGATGTGTGCATAAGTCCAGAAATGGACAAAATAAAATATTTAAAAGTTACTCTTTTGTCATTGATTTTCATTTTACCCAATACTGTACTTAAGAAGCATGAATTTATTATACTGCATGTTTTTATTGATATTACATTTTACCCCAAAAAAGTTTTAAAACATTTTGAATTCTAGAGATTTTTTTGTTTTTGTCAGGGAACTTTTGAAATTTAAAATACTTTTTATGTATTATTATTTCCTATAAAAGCGGTATTGTGTAAAAAGAAATTCATTTCCTCATACAAAAAAAGAAAATTCTCTAGCGACTCAACATCCAAAAACGAATAGCAGCATATTTTTTTCTAGGTTCCCCGTCCGAAACTAAAAAATCTTTACTCCAACATTTTGACACATCAGAGGAAATCCCGCTGCGTATAGTGACTAGCACACCCTACTGTGAAGTCCATGATTAAGGGTTCGAATCTGAAGCGAGGCAAATACTTAAAGGCTGGTTAAAAAAAAATTAGGCACGAATATTTTTAGAAAATTCGTTATTAAGATGTAACGATAAATTTAAATTAATCATTACATAAAATTAGCTAAAAATTATTAAATGGTTTTTGTTGGTTTTTGTCCAGCATTCGACCGTAAAAGGTTGAGGAGTTTAATAGACAAATAGAGAGTTTAATAGACAAACACATCCATTATTGCGTCCATATTCGTGTCTATAAGACGTCATATGGGCGTAAAATGGACGAGAATTGGACGAATCCTGGATGTTTAATGGACATGTCAGCTTGTCTGTATGACGTCTTCTAGGCGTGTTCTGGACAAGTTTGTGCTATCTGGGTACAATGGACAGATTCTGTGATCTTTTCTTCCTAGTTTAGAAAAAGGACTACCAGTTGTGGATTTTTAAGGGAGCCCCCCCCCCACACACACACACACATACAGTGGCAAAAAGCAGGGGTGTAGTGGGACCGGAACGACGTTCCGGTACTTTTTTGCGTGCCGGAACGGCGTTCCGGAACTCGAATGAAATTATTATTAATGTTATTGCAGATCTTAAGTTATATCCTGGAAAAAGAAAAAAAGCTCATGTATAGTCTGTTCGCACTAACAATATTTATGTTTCAAGCCTATGGATACTAGTAATTGAAATTCTCCCAGTGAACTGATAGCCGAGTTTAATCGATTAGAAATTCAATCCCCTGCTCCCTGCCCTTTCTGTCTCTCTGAGTCTTTGAAGAAAAGAAGCTTTACCATCACAGATGCAAATAAGAAGATATATAGAATAATTAGATTCTTAGACTCTATGTCGATAGCAAAAGGAACACAGATGCTAAACACGGAGGTAGCATTGCAAACTCAATTTGTGACAGTCCGCCTCAAGGGGGAGTTTTGGGGGTTCGAACCCACCCCGAAACTTTCTGGAACATGTATTATTATTTGTAAGAGGGCATTAAAAACCTGCCATATTGAGACTTAAAAACCCTTACCGAATTTTTTTCCTGGCTACGGTATTACGGCCTGACCAGCCAGTCGCGGATCCAGGGTAGAGATTACGGAGCTTTAGCCTCCACAAGAGATTATGAAAGGGAATATTCCGCTTTGTGATGCACTTTGGATAGGTAAAATGAACTTTTTAAAATAAATTATCCTATCCCAAAGATTTTTACTTAGGCTTAGACTAAAACATTGTTTTATTGTACATTTTGTTTGGGTCAGTTAAGCTTTTTTCAAAATTATATATAGCCCGCCGGGTTTTATGATGGGGTGTTAGAAACTCCCCCCCCCACCCCGAATTCATGCGTTCTGGGAAAAAAAAATTTACCACTACAACACTGGCAAAAAGGCCTATTAATCTTTTATTATTATTATTTAGCAAACGGGTAACCAGTTGCAGATTTTTTAAAGATCTCCAAAGAAGTTTCTTAAAGAGGGTGTATATTTGGAAAACATACAGTGCCGGGGCTAGGATAGGGATGCACAATATTTATAAGAGAAAAGCCACGCACAGGAGTGACCAGAACGTCAAGGAACAAACCCCCAGTTTAGTTGAAAAGTGAAACAGCTGTATTATAAACCTCTATTTGCAATTTTTTATATCACAAATGCTTGTTTTGAAGCAAGATTTATTTCTAGAAACAAAATAGTGAAATAAAAAATAGTTTATAATAAAAATACATAAACACCTATAGCAGGTATGGGCAATCTTTGAAAAGTGACGGACCAAACTTTAGTATGTTAGCGATGTCGCGGGCCAAACCTCAAGGTGTTAGCGAAGTCTCGGGCCGTATAATTGGGATTTATATGGGAGTTTGAATGGTTTATATGGGGTTTAGATATGTTCCGCGGGCCAGATCAAAAGCCGTGGCGGGCCACATCCGGCCCGCTAGCCGACGGTTGCCCATATGTGACCTATAGGAAAAAATTAAAGATTCCCCTCCCGGAAATCCTAATTTTGTATTTTTAAACACAATTCAAGAACAACACTAAAAAATTCCGGTGTTAATATCAAAGTTAAAATATATAACTTTGTATAGAACACACATACATAAAAAATAGTGCAAAACATAAGTTTGAGGTGGTACAAAAGATCTACCCTTCATATGTTACAATAAAGATCCAAACAGACTGGAAAGTGAGAATGTACACCCTCTAAAACAGTATTCGAATAAGAGATAAATTTCCTACGTTGGTTTCGTATATTAAAAATTATTTATCATAGAATATGAATTAGGCTATGTATAAATATGACTTTCCATATTTCTGTCAAGTTGTGCGTTTTTCCAAAAACGCAATTATTATTCACAAATCTAAAATAGGAAATTTATCTCTTACTCAAACTTTTTTTGGCGGGTGAACTACCTGCAAAGAACATATGCAATTATTATTGTGGGATTGTGGCCAATTGTTTACACGATATCTGGGCCGAAAACATGCAGTGCTATTTTTATGTCTGTGTGTTCCATACAAATCTTTTTACACTATTTTAATTTGATAAAATTGAACTTTCTCAACCAATCAAATTTAAACATAGACTAGCTCAAAATTAAGATGAATTAAAAAAAAAAATCTAAATAATATTTTGGTTTAAAACTGAATTAATTATCACTGCGCTTATCACTAGCCATAAAGTACTTGCATTAAAATTTAACTAGCAGAAATACACCCTCTCAAAAAAATATTCAAGTAAAAGTCAAACTTCCTCCGTTGGTTTAGTATATTAAAAATTATTTATCAAAAAATATGAGTACGGTTATGCATAATTGTAATTTTTCATATTTCTCTCGAGTTGTGTATTTTTCCAATACTAATAAAAATTCGCAAACCCAAACCAGAAAAATTCGCTTATACTGGAATACTTTTTTCAGATGGTGTACTTGAAAATTATTTTTTAGAATTCGCCCCCGAAAAAGAGAGGAGAAATCAGAACATTCTTTTAACATTTCTCTTCATATCCCAATGGGCGGGGGGGGGGGGGGGGGGGAGAGTTAGCCATAAAATTCTTGCTTTAAAGTTAATTGAACACAAATGCCTACAATTCATTTTATTTTTTTTTTTTTCGTTCATAAACGAGGGTAAAAAGCACAAACGTTGTTTCCACAGGATGGTGGCGGGCCGAAAAGTTTTTTCCTCATTTCCCTTCATATCTTAAAGGGAAAACGAGATAGCCATAAAATACTTTCGTTAGTCTGTAACTAACAGAAACACCTACAAACATATACAGGGTTAGGTTCCTCAATTAAAATGCCTGAAAGAGAATGTTTAAAAAGAAATACTGAAAACATTTTTTTTAATACCATCGAATTTCGCCTATGTGTATCATGCACTATATTTAATTTAGCATTTTCAGACACATAAATTTGTCTTAAATTAGTATGAGTGAATTAACGAAAATAAACCTATAAAAGTGTTCAAATCCGGAAAAAAAAAAAATCATAATGAAATTCACATATTGTAATGTAATACAGTTACGCATATATTTGAGCAAAATTATATTTTTGGATATAATTGACAAATTCTACTTATCTCAGTTAAAGTACGATAGCAATTTTTAGTAAAAGTGATTACAGAGCATTTTAAGGTATAGAGAGCATTGTATGCTAAACTGTGTGCGCTTCAGACTCGGAATAGGTACTATCTCAAAAATCGAAACTAACAGAGAAAGAGGGAAAAGCCGCACAGTAAAATATGTCTCTTCCGCTCTCCAGTCAGTATAGAGCTCAATGATTCCTCCAAAAGAAATGGCATGCGCTCTGCTGTGCGTCGAACCCAAAAAACCCTCTAGCAGGCCCCTGACTGAATACTGACGTCACGAAGTGTAGGTCGAAAGATCCTAGGAGCGAGCTAGCTTTCACGACGATTTATACAGAGAAACGATTTGTGGAAAACAAAATTGAAATTATACTGAATATTTAAAAGCGTTCAGAGATATTTAGTACTCATAACAATCATAGATCTTAAAAAATCATAATTAAAATATGTAGCACAAGTAATGGAAATTGTATATTTCATATGGTATATTTAATGCGTTAGATTGAAATGTTTTGGGATTCTGCAAAAAATGTTGTAAAAATAATTATTCAAAAATCAGTATTTTTATCAAAATGTTTTATAAACAAATATATTGACCTCATTTAACTAAGAAAAAAAAAATCATATCAAATGTGCTGTTTCAAGACATTCAAGTTGTTCATAAAACAAAAATAAAGTTATATTTTTTTCCTGATAAAAATAAAAACATTATGTATGACAAACAAAAATAATCACAGTGTTGGATAATAAAAATTAAAAGGATTTTTAGTTATTTTGAATGGTAAAACTTTTTACTAGATCTCTATCAATCAGAAATAAAAATTGTGTAATAAATTGTTAAAAAAGAAACAAGCGACAGTATTCATAGTTAATATAGAGAAATATAATGTATAAAACTAGAGAGCTATCTTTGGCTAAGAAAAGTAAAATAAAATCTGATTTAGTAGGAAAAGTTTAACGATTAAATACTGGTATTAAAAGACATTTTTAAAATAAATTAATTTAGAGGAAAATAAATAGGTTAGAATGTTGAATCATTGAAAATATAGTTGTATAGTATACAGATACATAAAAACACGGACTGATATGATTGATAGTTCCATAATCGTGAGCAATAAATTAAAGAATATTTAATATTCTTTGTATTATGATAATTTTAGAATTGTAAAAATTTCTGCTTCCATTAAAATATATGAAGTGTAACGTAATATGTATTATAAAGATATTATTATACACGAAGAACACAAAATTTCAGTAAAATAACTTTTAATGGAACACTTTCATAGGGGATATGTAGTATACACAGATAGAAAATTTGATTACATAATAAGTTGTTACATAAAATTAAATTTCTCTTTTATAAAAATGAACTTGGTTTGTGAGAATTAGATATTATTAAAACAAAGTTTTATGTTTTATAATTAAAAGGTCACTATAAAAATGTTTCATTATTATTTTCAATTTTAAAAATAATAAGAAATTGAGTGGGGGGAGGGAGAATCAAAATTACAACTTAATCAATTGAAAAAGCGCATCTAAGAGAGAAAAATTAAAAGCAAATGATTAAGCTTTACATTTATTATCACCAGTAAAAAACGAAAAAAAATTACCATCAGTGGCGCACACAGTATTTTAGTTTGGAGGGGGCGGGGGGCTGGAGCTACAAATACTTTATAGAAAAACAGTATTTTGAACTCGGTTACAGCGACTTCGATTATAGTTGTAATTCTCTTATAACGTCCAAATATTCTGTATCAATTGCTTATACAATACAATCCCAGTCATAAATATTTATGTGATCTTTTCAGTGGCATTGTAACCAAAATATTAACTGTATTTCATACACACAATAAGTATTTATTTAAAAATCAACATCCTTTTTTCAAATACTTTAGAAATAATTTCAAGACAATTTAAAAAAAAAAAAAATAGTATTCCTCCGTGGGTGGGCCTATTATTATCAATGTTACTTTTTATTATTCAGAGTTATACCTGATAACAATTACAAAGTAAATAAAATAAAATTATTAGAACTTTTTTAAATATTTCTTTAAACTTTAGTCAAACTCTCCAGAAATAGACAACAATTTAAATTAATAAATCCAAAGAAATTGCAGTCAAATTATTTGTAATATTGCACTCAAATGCTGTTAGGAAACAATTTGTACTATGTTATGTATTACTAAAATCTTTCAAATTATATCTATTTGGAATGTGGAATTCAAAAAAAATTAACTAAAGCATTTTTAAAGACTATAACAAGAAATCTTCGAAAGGGATAAATGATAAAAGTTAATATTTTCATAATACATTATTCTTTCTATTTATTTAAATATAAGCTTTACTTAAAAAAGAAATAACTCATTACTTTCTTTAATTTTCTTTAATGAAACTTGGAATGGAATATTCTAGCTACATTGAGCAACCTTTTCAAATTATAGTAAGTTCATATAGATTATAGTATATACATATGAAAGCAATATATTAGTTCACATTAATATTGTTGCAGAATACTCTGCTAGTTCCTGGGTTCGTCGTTCTCAAGTCCAGTTGGTGTAGAAAGTTCTAGTAAAGAGTCTACTTGTTAGGATGGAGCACAAACTTTCTTGCTTCTAGAACGTCGTCGAACAATCAGCTGTACAAAACACACAAGCACAATCAGACAGTAACGTGCTTTTAACAGTCTACTCAGTTCTGAAGCTCTCACAAATGCTGTAATGCTCAAACAAAATAAAACACTTCCAAAGGCAAAATTCAGTGGAAATATGCAAGGGATATCGTACACGATCCCTTAAGACACAGCAATGAAGAATTTACACACAGAACTTAAAAATCAGCTCCGAAAAGCAAGCGGAAACACCGCTTCTATAACGTCAATACAAAGCGTAACACAGCAAACTCAGTCGACGGGAGCTAAATGAACACTAATTGGATCGGGGCAGCCCAGTTCCTTTTATACTTTCCGACGTGCATTCTAGAAAACTCGGGACCTCTCTAACCAGTCCCCGAACAATCGCGTTTTGATTACGTCATAGAAGAGAAATATTGGGCTATTATGCATGGTAATGTAGAAAAACTATCTTTACAAGCTCCATTGATAAAATCACGCCAAACCAAAATGTCGCCAAATTTGGTGCTAAAAATAAATCCCCAAAAGTGAAGTTACCGAAGGCCTACGACCTATATTTCTCGAGATTTCTAGAACCGCCATAGAAAATCAATGGGGAAACCAAAACCTTCGTATCTCTGGTTCTAGTTGACCGATCTTGATGCAACAAAAAGGAAAATTTAACTATTTGTAGAAAAACTATCTACGAATTTTAAACTATTTTAAACCCCAGAACAGCAAGTTGCCCCGAAAATTCGTAATATAAACAGGCATTTTCTTAGATTTACTAGATTTTTCCTTCCGAATTCTTTGAAATATTCCCCGGAATAAATGATAGATCCGCCGCGAATTTTCCCACACGATCGACGGCTTTCTCTATTATGCCTCCGATTCTATGTGAGTGGACACTGCTGAACATTATCTCGATAAACGAATCCCAAATATTTCTTTAAAACGAACAACTTCTATCAATTTTGTATCAAGCACACTTATAGCTTTCTTCTAGCGTATTTTATGAAAGAATATGCTTAATTGAGATAATTTTGAAAGCATAGAACTGGATGGTGACAAAACACAACAAAGCACACTTTTCAAAAGTCCTGCATTACTGTGGCATGGGAGACGGAGAAAAGGTCGGGAGGAAGATTAACTTCCCTCGTGACGTCACAGACGAATTTTTATGGGTGGTAGGAGGCCTGTCCTTCATAGATGGTGTTGCTTGAGCTCCCATTTTCTTTTGTGTTATTTTCGAAGTGCTCGACTGCTAGCCATATAGTTAGCAAATGACTCTTTATTATGGTTATCCTTTTGTTTATTTATTTAATTACTAATTTCTTTTGCACAAAAAAACCTGCCTGACACTATTCTATTAAATTGAAAATTTAAAAAAAAGAATTCTTTCAAAGGAGGATTTTTTTTTTTTCATTGTTCTTAAAATGTCGAGCCAAACACACACACAATCAATACTGTAATAATTTTTTTTTCATAAGCCATGCGTTTTTGTAATTTGTATAATTACTTATTCCAAACTAGCCGCCTTCGGCGACCAGTTTTGGTAGTCGATGGCCGCTTCGCGTCCAAAATGTGTAACCTAGAGTACACTGGCCGCTTCGCAACTGGCTTGTGCAACCTACGGTACACGGTTCTCTTCGCAACCGAAATTTGCCACCTGCGGGTCGTTCGCCGGCTAGTAATTATAGATTTACGACAAAAGCAAAATATACAACACCAAATTAACCTAAATAAAAGCTACGATCCAACAACGTTGAAATCAAAATCCATTCGATTAAACGAATTCAAAATTAAACAGTGGCGGAACTTCAAATGTATGGTATGAGGGAGTTGTCGGAGGTGGATTAAGAGAACATCCTCTCGGCCGTTTACGTGACGTATAGTGAAATTAATATATCCATGAAGTACGCTGGGGACTTTGAAAACAGGAAGAGGACTTGAATTCAGAAAAGCTACATTTATTGAAGGTAACAGCAAAAACAGTCTTGACGTAAGCAACTTCAATTACGTACAGTACACTGTTTCATAAAATAACACCAGGAATATATCTAATTGTTCCGGCCACACGGCATGCCGGAGTTCCATAGAAAAAACGAACACAACCTCGTCTGACGGAGAGCAATCGAGAAGTGTTCAGAAATCTTCCTACAAAACTGCCAGCTCTCTACAGGTTGGCGAGTAAAATATGAACACTCATAAGCCACTGCCCCACGTGACAACCACAGTCCGGTAGGCGTAAACAATATAAAAATTTGAAACAAACGGATTAAATGAATAACGCCAAGACAGAAGTGCCAGAATTTGGCGAATGCCAATACATAAGGCTACAACCCCGTGAGAAAAGCGCAGGGGGCGACCGGGAGGCACCAAGAACTTACACAGCATATGCTAAAGCGAAATTAATTTAGAAGGGAAACCCCGAAAAATCCCAGACATAGCGTCGCGCAAAAGGAAAGAGCATTTTATCGAGCCGAAAAACAAAGTGGAGAGAGATTAAAACGGAATACGAAATTTTGATTTAGAAAGACGAAACATAGGAACATTATTTTAAGATGCGAAAAATATGTGAACTTCGTCACATATATCTCTCCACAGCCCAACAAAAATTTTGACGCCAGAAATTTTTTTTTTTAAACAAAGAACTTTAACCCTTGAATTAAACAGAAAGCCTAACATGCAGCGCCTATGAGGGCTCATCACAAAAATACAATACCAAATAACATAACAAATTATAAAATACATCACAAAATACCATTTGCAAAAATATCAACATTATTCTGCTACAAATAAAAACAATATAAAACTATTCAATTATCCATTACATATCAAAATTACACATGTGCAAAAACTGATCTTACAAGAAAAATAACCTTGAATATTCAAAATAATATATGTACATATGACGTCATAAATGTAAGATCTCTTTATAAAAACAACTTTGCAGATGACATTGCACGTGCAAAAACATTTACTTTCAAAGTCCTTTGCATTATCAACGTCCATGCAAAATAAGAAATGAAAGTTTCTCAATATTATTAACAAATCTCAAATATACTTAGTGCACTTAATCAGGTTTAAATTTCAAAATAAAGTTCAAAGCTTCTAAATAAATGAATGTCAAAGAAGATTCTAATAAAAGTCATGAGATAATTTAAATAAATCAAGTCAAAATGATTGCAATCAAATACCTGAAATGTGTCCAATGCAATTTAGTTGCAGTACAGGTATTGCTATCAACTTTCAAAACAAACTCTCTCTTTTTTTTTTAAGTTTATTTATTTATTTATTAATATTTTTTTTTAATATCAAACACAATTTACTTCATGAAAAACATAATAAAAACTTTCAATGAATAAAATATCAAAACATATATAAATATTTTTTTTTAAAACATGAGCTTCAAAACAAACTAAGATTTTTGTGACCAAAAACAGGAAATTTTCAAACAGACGAAACATGAACATAAACAATATTTGCAAAAAAATGGTAAACACAAAAGAAAAATGTATGTTTGTGTGTGTAAAGAAGGTGCAAGTTAGAAAAACCCATTAAATTGTGTAGAAAAGAAAAAGAAAAGTCAATTGTGCTGACACAGCGACAAAAGACGGATGCATGACAAGGTTGACAATGCATCAAAAGTTAATCTTGTTACCAAAAAAACGCGAGCGTAACAAGTATCCTATGGGGACACGGGCGAGGCATGCACAAGGCAGTCAAGTTCCGACAGGGGGGAAAAAGAATGTCAAGTAGCACCTATATGTGTAGCAAAACATGGAGACCAAAGTGACAGTGTCAGAAAGTGTAAGTTAAAACTTACAAAAGTGCAAAAAGCACGTGTGAACAGAAGCTAAATTTCTTCTCAACAACGGGGCGCATGGGACTTGTAAATTTGGAACGACTTAGCTTCAGGGAAAATTACAAAAAGGGACCGCCAATAAGAAAAAGCAAAGCATGACAGCAACAAAAGAAATGATTCCCAACAACCATAAGCTCACCTACAGAAAACTATTGTTCCTTTTTTTTTTTTTAATATTAACAACAACTTGATTAACAAAGTTTCATGAAAAAGAGATACATATACAGTACACTGAAGTGTACATCTTTAAAAATACTGGAACAGCCAGATACAAACAAGATATTATACAACAGTGCACAAAGCAAGGAAGTGTCTGTGGGTACCTTCACAAACACGCCATTACTAAAACGAAAATATGCATCTACTTTCTAGGTCTTAAATTATACTGATTATGTGAAGTTGTAGGTAGATTAAAATTATCTGTAAAACCATTATGGTAGTGATTATTACTATGTAAAGAAAGATATTCAGAACGTGGAGGAGCTAAAATTAATCTATCAATATGTACTCTCTGAGGTTCGAGATGGGGAGCTTGCAAACGTCTAATAGATAAAGAAACAGGTGAGTGTTTTTCAGTGATCACATAAGGACCTGTGAATTTAGGTTTAAATTTATCCAAAGACTTTTTATAAACAATGTCATTTACATTTAAATCTCTGAGCCTAGCATGTTGTGAGTGTCTCTGAAAGCGAATCGTTTGTGAAGAAATAATGTTTTGATAAGCTTTCTTATAAATAGAGTCTAATTCTTGCATTAATTTATAAGTGTGTATGTCATTAAGATTTGGCGGAGTTGTCTCAAAGTTAAATGTGTCAAAAATAAGTGATAATTCTCTGCCGAAATGTAATAAATTAGGTGTAAAAGCAGTAGTTGAATGTGTTGAACCATTATACAAAGATTTGTGAATTAAAATTGCATGTTCGAAGTTGTGGCCATCAAGTAATAAAGAATTTACAGAGTATTTAATGGAAGTATTTATGCGTTCAGCAATCGAATTACATTGTGGATGACCAGCCGAAGAATGATTAATTTTTATACCAAGTTTGTCATGAAAATGATTATAAATTTAGGCAACAAACTGTGGCCCTAAATCTGACAAAATCACTGCAGGACGACCAAAAGTTGTAAACTATTTAAAAAGAGCCTCGACTATTACATTAGCAGACGTAGAAGTAAGAGGCACAAGCTCCATATGGCGAGAGAAATGATCAGTGATTCTTAGAACAGTACGACCATTACTGAAGGGACCAACAAGGTCAATAGCAATAGTATGTCCTGGATAAGTTGGTGTGTATGTTTGTTGTAAAGGAGCAGGTCGAGTAGGATGATGTTTCACCTGTAAACATACAGTACAAGAGGCAACAAAATTGACAGTATCAGTATAAATACCTTTCCAAAAATACTTTCTTGTTAGAAATTCGTAAGTCTTTTTTAAACCATAATGTGACAGATGAGAAATTGTTAAAGCTTTTGCTTTTAACGAATGTGGAACAACAATTACATGATGATAAGTTTGATTATGAACATTATACTTTTCACACATCAATAACATAGTTTCTGGATGAATAAAAAAGGCAGGATGAGTTGCAGAGGAACCCTTACTTAAAATTTCATTATAAATGACAGACAACTCAGGATCAGCATTTTGCTCTCTGAAAAAAGTTTCATTTGAAATTTCCAACAGTGGATGAGTACTATTTGAGTTTTTTGTAACTAAAAAGTTCACATATTCATTATTTTTAGGAACATTATCAACAATTGGTATAACACCTTTATCATAAATTAACTGAGGATTACTGTCAAGAGTTTCAGTATTATTTTCAAAGTTGTCCCTAGATAAATAGTCAGCAAGTACATTTTTAGATCCAGCAATGTGCTGAAAACTAAATGAATATTCTGACAACTCAAGTAACCACCTTGTGATTATGTTAGCTGGGTTGGTAGTCTTTTTATATTTTTTCAAAGGAGCACTATCAGAAAGAATTATAAAATGTCTATTATACAAATAATATTTAAAGACATTAACAGATATATATATAGCCATTAGTTCCAACTTCAGAGCAGGATACTTTTGCTCAGATTTATTTAACGATTTTGAAAAATAAGCAACTGGAAGTAGTTTATTATCATACATTTGTAAAAGACAAGCACTTATAGAAATGTTGGAAGCATCAGTATTTAAATAAAAAGTCTTATTCCAGTCAGGAAGTCTTACCATAGGTTCAGAGAAAAATATTTGTTGCATCTTTTGAAAATTTTGTTCATGTGTAGAAGTCCAAACAAATTTAGCTTTAGGAGTAGTTAATTGAATCAAAGGTTGAGATAACTCAGAAAATGCAGGAATTAAGTGTTTGTAAAAAGTTGCCAAACCAATAAAGCGTTTTAATTGTTTTTTTGTTGTAGGAGTTGGAAAAGAAACAACTTTTGCAATGTTACATTGAATAGGCTTGATAAAATGATTTCCAATATGAAAACCCAAATAGTTTGTTGATGTTTTATGAAAAGAACATTTAGTAGGAGCAAGTGTCAAATTATATTTACATAAAACTTTTAGAACTTTTTCAAGTTTATGTACAGTGTCTTCAAAAGAATGTGATCCTATAATAAGATCATCCTGATATGCGAAAATTCCATCTGAGTTAACCTCGTCCAGTAAAAGATCCATAAAAGCCTGAAAAGTTCAGGCAGCTGATTTCAAACCAAAAACCATTCTTTTAAATTTAAATGAGCCAAACTGAGAAGTGAAAGTTAATTTATCTTGTAAATCTTTTGGTAAATCTATTTGATGATAAGCCTGTTGTAAATCTAAACTGGTGAAAAATTTATATGTTGATAGATTAGCAATAATTGTCTGAATTTTAGGTAAAGGATATGATGAACCTTGTATGACAGAATTTAACATACGCAAATCAAGGGCTAACCTATACTTTTGTTTGCCAGAAGAGTCAGGCTTTTTCTTTACTAAAATTACAGGACATGCCCATTCAGAACAGTTACGTTCAATTATACCTGCATTCAGTAATTGGTCTATTTGCTCTTTAGCTTCACTTTGAAGAGCCTGAGGAATTGGAAATGGCAATGTTTTTATTGGAAAATCATTAGTAAAGTTCAACACGGAATAACTCTGTCAGTGTGTCCTAAAGTAGACATATCTTTTGAAAAAGCAGCAAAATTGCTTAGTAATAAATTACTTAATTCACTTTGTTCATTACATTCCAAATGTGCTAAAGCACTTCTGATGAAGGCTGTATTAAATTACACATTTGAAAATTCTCAGAATCATCGGTTAGGTCTCTTTCTTTAACCCATTTATGCCTAGTGTCCCTTTTTTGGGACGGCATTTTCACTATTAGTCGAAAACGTTATTTATTTTTCCTAGCCTTTATTCATGAGTATTAATCCTCAACTCTACAAAATATTTTAACATGACCCAGTAAGATGTTGATATTTCGATTTTTATGCATAATGATTTTAAAAGAAATCATCCCTTGTTCAAGAAGTTGACATCAGAAATTTATCTATTATTTCAGTTATCAGTAAAAATCGAAGAAAGTCGCAAAAATATCCAGGCACAAATGGGTTAACTTCATCAATATCATAAATATTACCAATCTTGGTATTCTTATTTAAATGAATTTTCTGTTCAGATACATTATGAATAAATATAGAAAAATTTTGAGAGCACTTGTAACTATTTTTGTTTTGATTAAAGTGTTCATTTAAATAACAAGCCTCATAAGAAATGTAGTTTTCAGCATCATTTGGTGAAAAAAGAAAATATTCAGTGCTAGACTTATTATCACAACAAACCTGAGCATAAATATGCTCATCCGGTTATAAAATGACCTTTTGACATAGATAAACAGAATTGTCATTTACTTTAATTGAATCAGGACCTTTTTCATTATTATCAGTTGCACACACATGCATATTGCTAGAGTCTTTATTATTTAGAAAATATACCTTGAAATCATTAACCATAAGACAAGAATTTTTCATATCAATTGAAATATTTTTTTCTCTTAAAAAAGGAAAACCCAAAATACCATCAAAATGTTCATTAACTGGAATGTCAACAATATAGAAGCAGTGGTGAAAAAACATTAATTTAATTTTAAAGGTTAATTTAATACAAGCAGAGAATTTTATTTTAGAATTAATTGTAGATATAGTGACTGAAGAAGCCAGGTGTTTGTAATTGATTTTAGATTTAATTTCATTAAAAACATCCCTTGTAAGCAAAGAAATAGAACTACCAGTATCAATCAAGAATTTAAGTTTTTGTTTATTCACCATCACTTCAATTATTGGTAATAAATTACAATCATTGTTCACATTTGCAATAAAATATTCATTTCGTTTTTCATCTTCAAAAAAATTATCAGTCTGTACATATTTAGATTCAGCAATGGTAACAGGTACAATAGTCTGAGTCGAACAAGAACGAACTCTACGCTCATTAGACACTTTTGGTAAATTTTTAGACAAAATTGGGAAATTATCTGGTGTATGTATGAAAGAACGAGATGTGTTCCCACCAGTCAAATCACACCTCGAAATTAGTTTAAATTACAGTCAGAAAAATTTCTTCTTGAATTTCGGAAGATGGGTCGACGACCAAAATTATTATTTTGTGGAGTATTGTGCAAAACTTTAAATTTTCTACACAGGCGTGCAGAATGATGTCTGCCGGAGCACAATTGGCAGATAATACTACTTTGACCTCTATTTCTGTCATAATTTTGAAAAACTGTATTTCTGTTTTTAAACTGTGTATTATGAGGTCTACGTTGTCTGAAAAAATTCCGTTGCTCAGAAGCAGAAGCATTACGATTGGTGTCAGCAGAACCAGAAGTAGAATTTTTAAAAGTTAAATCATTAATTTTTGAAGCTAATTCTTCAATTTTTTCAGAAATAGCAAACACTGGGGCTTTTTGTTGATTAGCCAAAACAAGTGATTCAGATTGTGTAATATTTTGTAATTGCTGGGCGCGCACAATAGCTTTAGAATAGTCAGTTATGTTATCCTCCAAAATTTTAACTCTAATGTTAGATGGCAAAGCCGACATCTATTTAACATATTTAATATCATCAAGAGCTTGAGAATCTTTAATTTTATATACCTTAGAAACCAAAACATTTAATCGATGAACAAAAGCAGTTACAGAGTTAAAATCTTCAAATTTTAAATTATTAAGCTCGGTTACTGGAGCTAGAATTTCATTATTACAAAAATATTTTTCAAATTCTAATTTAATTACATCAAAATCTCTCATTTTCAATAAAAAACTGTAATGCTGGACCAATTAGTTTAGTCTTGAAATACAAAATTTTTTTTTTCTGACCATTTGTTCAAAGATGCTAAGTCTTCCAATATACCAAAGAAATGTTTTAATTCTACGGCATTACCATCAAATGATGGAATATTAACAGAAAAATCAGAAATTTTAGACATTCTACAATAATAAAAATAAATGACTTACCTACAAAAATGACATAAAAACATCACAAAACGCGAAAAATTATCTTCTTATGAGTGAAAATCAAAACATTTATCCTTGTGACACACATAAAAGTTCCGAATCCATTATAAAAACACACATAATTCTGAACACCACACACGTCTTTCGGTTTCCGCTAGAGTTGACTCAGAAGTATCGGCGAAATACAGGAAACACAGGACTTCGGGAACAACAAACACTGGTAGCTGAAAAACACAGGGCGGCGAAACCAGAAGCGCGAGTCGAAACCAGAAGAGCATCGTAACACCGGAACAGTCACTACGGAAAATGTAGATACGAAGAACCATACAAGTCTATGACTTTCGATTTCGGGAGCGTCATACACACCGCTGGCTAGAAGGCACAGGTATCAGCAAATTCTTTTCGGTCGCACAACGCTGGGTAATCAAAAATCCTCTCATCCCTCAGAAAAATCCGAGAAAGTTCACAGCACAAGGAGCAGTTACTGAATCACCGCAGGGAGACATCAAAATTCCGATGACATGGAGACGGGAGAGTCCGCAGAATATTTCTTAAGAACAGTTTTTTTTTCACATTCTTATCCTGGCAAAAGGAAACTCCGACAGCCGGTGATGTGCCGGGAAAAATTACTCGTGAAAACGAGCTGGTCATGACGCAAGTTTGTATGAGGGAGTTGTCGGAGGTGGATTAAAAGAACATCCACTCGGCCGTTTACGTAACGTATAGTGAAATTAATATATCCATGAAGTACGCTGAGGACTTTGAAAACAGGAGAGGACTCGAATTCAGAAAAGCTACGTTTATTGAAGGTAACAGCAAAAACAGTCTTGACGTAAGCAACTTCAATTACGTACAGTACATTGTTCCATAATATAACACCAGGAATATATCTAATTGTTCCGGCCACACGGCATGCCGGAGTTCCATAAAAAAACGAACACAACCTCGTCTGACGGAGAGCAATCGAGAAGTGTTCAGAAATCTTCCTACAAAACTGCCAGCTCTCTACAGGTTGGCGAGTAAAATATGAGCACTCATAAGCCACTGCCGCACGTGACAACCACCGTCCGGTAGGCGTAAACAATATAAAAATTTGAAACAAACGGATTAAATGAATAACGTCAAGACAGAAGTGCCAGAATTTGGCGAATGCCAATACATAAGGCTACAACCCCGTCAGAAGAGCGAAGGGGGCGACCGGGAGGCACCAAGAACTTACACAGCATATGCTAAAGCGAAATTAATTTAGAAGGGAAACCCCGAAAAATCCCAGACATAGCGTCGCGCAAAAGGAAAGAGCATTTTATCGAGCCGAAAAACAAAGTGGAGAGAGATTAAAACGGAATACGAAATTTTGATTTAGAAAGACGAAACATAGGAACATTATTTTAAGACGCGAAAAATATGTGAACTTCTTCACATATGCCCCCCCCGCAACATATTTCAGTGGGCCCCTCATCCCCATCCACAGACACTCATATACATATACGCGCGCACCCACGCACACACATACAAAAAAGAGTTTATTTGATCATTTTTATTTTAAAAATTGAAACAAATATAATATAATTATAACTATAATTCTTCATTCTGGATTTCAGATTTGCAAAATCTCTAATCAGATCATTCGTCTCCATAGTTTTTTTTTCTGTTTTTGATACAATACCTAATATGGAGAGGTTGTGCAGTCGTTCTTCGCCTGTTGAATTGCGTAAATAGTTTTCCAGGATCTTCAGTTTTGAAAAGGATCTTTCATCTGTGTTGAGACTGTGATGGGAAGAGTCAAAAAGAATAATAATGCCGTAATTACATCAGAGACATTTAAAGATATTATTGAATATTTTATCAGAAGTAACTCGGCAAATTTTTTTATGGTAGATGTTTTACCAATTTCATCTTTCAGCAGAGAACTGGCCATTACAGTTTGTAATGGAAATTCTGTTGTTGATCTTCTTTATATTTTAACTGAAGAGATTCGGCACGTTTTAAAATTCCCGCTTCCTTCATTATTGCTAACGTGGCCGGTACCAAAAAATTAAAAAGATTTAATACCTCATTCATACCTTAATCTGTTTTCTAATTGGTATATGACGTATATAAAACTTAAAAAAAAGACGTTGACGAGGAAATCCTCTTCGTGGCCAAAACGGTGGTCACTTGATAGTTCGTGTCAAAGTGATTTTATTTTTTTTGCAAATTTCTGTCGCTTCTTCAAAAAAGTTGGACTGATTTTCCATTTAGCTGCTATTTCAACAGCTTCGTCTTTTGCGGAATCGTATGTATTTCTGTATTCTTTGAAGTGTCTGCTTACAGTTTTCAAAGATTCCGCTGCTCTCACAATATCTAAATCTTTCTTTTGCAATATTTTAGGTGGCAAATTTACTTCATTAAGAATCTTTGACAAAATTCCACATAAGAAAACAAATTCAAAGTTGCTCATGCTTTTCTGAAATCTAGATGCGTCTTCGCGTTCGTCGCTTTTCCGACCTTTTAAGGATATTTTAGAAAGCGCTTTCATAATGTCCAAAAACCTAAGTTTGATTGCTAAAAGGGAATCGTACTGTCGATCCCAGCTGGTTGGGTTTAATCTTTTGAGCATAATTTGGGATTCTCCTGTAAATATTGATAGCAAATCCCATCTCTTTATACTATTTCCGAAAAATGTATAAATGCTCTCTAAAGTTGCAAATAATGTAGATATTTTATTGCAACAACTTTTAACAGCAAATTAAGGTTATGAGATGCGCGGTGTATGTATATAGCTTTGGGTACATTTTGTTTTAAAGATACTGAACACCATTATACCCCCCCCCCACTGCTCCATCGTATGCTTGTCCTCTGCATTTACTTAATTTTATGTCATTCTTTTCAAGTAGGTTTAATGTTTCTTTATACAATCCATCTGCTGTGTGATTGTGTACTTCAGCAAAACCTAAAAATGATTCTTTAATCTCAACAAATGATAATTCTTCTTTTCATTTGTAACAATTTTTACATACATAAATACTTGACTTAATTGGTCTTTTTTCGTTTTGTCCTGCGTTGTATCCATGATAATTGAATAGAAAGGTGCTTCGTTAATATTCTTTACTAAAGTTGCTTTTAAACGTGTTCGAAGATAATATAAAATTTCATTTTGGATATTATGGCTTTAAATATTTTGTGGCTCCATGTGGTATGCACAAAACTTCTTTCATAACATTATCGTATTTCGATAATAAGACAACTTGGCTTTAAAAATTTCCACGATATTCATCGTCTAGGGATTCACGGTGACCACGAAATGATAAGCAATTCTTTGAAAGTACTAACCTTATATTAAAAAGTTGCTCTAGCACTTGTACCCAAAAATTCGATTCGTATCGAATTTGTTCTTCCAAATTCTTATCTATTGTTTCATTATTCTTCCATTTTTAATGTATACAACATGACTGCACATGATTTTGACTTTTTCCGTGTACTTTTGTCTTTTTCGAAATACCTTGCCAATCTCTAACCCTTCGTATTCTCCAGTTATCTTTCGGCTCTGTTGAAAACAACCAACAAGGTTCGCAATATACTGCATCCAATTTAGGAGAATAGCAAAGCCATAATCTTTCAACACAACCATATTTTGTGGAAGTTCTGTAAAACTCTTCTGAAAACTAGCGATTATTTTGCAGAGGATCTCGCTTAAAGGGTCCCCGTGGTCGGCATGAATCGGAAAATAGAATTATTTTTTAAACATCGGCTGTCATGGGCGCCCATAAGGGGTGGGCAAGGGAGGGCAGTTGCCCTCCCCTAGAGTTTTAGTCAATGTATCATGACAACATGGCAAAAACAGAACTAAATTTGTTAAAAGTTTGAAATTTGCCCCCTCTAGAATTTTTTTTTTAAGTTTGCCCCCCCCCCACCTAGAAAAAATTCCTATCGGCACCCATGTCGGCTGTTAATATTGTGTTTTAGAAATCTGCAATGTCTGTTGAAAAAAAACCAGACTGTGTTATTATCTTCATTTGTATCTTCGTCTAAATTAGTGGTTATGTCAGTGGAAATGGTAGACGGGCGAAGTGTGAAGGTCCCGGGTTCGGGTCCCATTGCGCGTCCGTCGACCTAACCGTTCGGAGTTTTCCGTGATTTTGTCCGAAATTTAGCGTAAATACGGGTTAGGATCCCTTAGAAAGACCCCCCCCCACGGAGGGCATCCCACCCATCGGCCTAGAGCCCTCGAGTAGCTAATCGGCCGTAATCCCACAAACAAACAAACAATCGTCTAAATTCACTGTATCTTTACGTGATTCTTCCGTATCATGATGCATTTCATTATAATTAGAATCGTCTTGCGTTTTCTCTCTATTATCGGCGTTTGTAGAACTGCTTTTTATTTCTCCGTCGAAAGTATTTCTATTTTCATGCGAATGTTCAATACAATGATGCATTTCGCTACATTTGTAATAAGCTTTAGTTCTTTCTTTGTTGTCATTGTTTTCTAACTTATCTAGCCTCACCATGGCACAGTGGTTATGCCACTGAAAATGGTAGACGGCCGAGGTGTGAAGGTCCAGGGTTCGGGTTCCATCGCGCGGCTGTCAATCTAACGGTCTGGAGTTCTGGTAGGTTTTCTCCAGTTGTAACGTGAATATGCGTTAGAACCCCTTAGAAAGTCCTCCTACCAAGGCACCCCTCATCCTAGGCGGATACCCCGCGTGCAGGTTTGCCTTAAAACACAAACACAGTCTAACTTATCTAGATCTCTGTATGTGCTTGGAGTCTGCGGAAATGCAATAACTGGTTTCAGAAAATTTGATAATTTTGGAATTTTGGCTAAGCACTCTTGCTGCTTTTTCAATTTACGTTTTTTTTATGCACCACTATTTCTGCTTAGCCTTTTCTCCATTTTTAACCTTTAAAGAATTTGAAATCAATAAATTGCATTGCACGTTTGTAAAATGTAATTATGTTACATTTATATACATAAAACGATATTTGTTATTCCATCATATGTGTATCTCTATTTTTTATAATACTAATACTACTGGATATGGTAATTTGATGGCGTATTATTTTTAAAAATATATATTAGGGTGGACCGAATTTTTTTTTTTTTTTTTCGGATACACTCTCTTCCGGGGTCTTAAAAGTTGTGTGTTGTAACAAATAATACGTGTGCAAAATTTGGAGGGGCTATGATAACGTCTACAGGAAAGCACTATAGAGAAATTTCGGGGACTGGACGCTACCAAGAACAGGAAATAGTAAAATGAAACTATTTGTACTTGTGCCTGCGCCATCCGTAATCTTGTACATGTACACCTACAAAGTACCATTCTCTTTTTTCTGTCCATCTCCTTCTTATCAGCAGTCCTCAGGCAAAACGGTTCTTTACTTCTGGAGACCATGATCATTATGGTATTCGTTTCGGGGAACATTCAGTGGGAGTTGAAACATTTAAAACGATCCAAATCTCTGAACTGATTTTTTCCCCTTCAAAGTAGATTTGTATTTATTCCATGATAATCTGTACCCTGTATTTTCCCTTTTTTATCTAGTGTAAGTGCTAACAAAATTTCTGGGCCTCTTATAATTCTGGGCCCCCACGCATTGCGGGGTTCAGCACCCTGTAGTTCCGCCACTGAAATTAAACAAACGCTTATGACAAAAACATATGTCACCAAAAACAATCTAAAACACTCCAAAATTAAACAAACGCTAATGGATTTATGACAAAAATAAAACAAATGTCCTAAAACAATCGAAATAAAAGTTACGATCCAACAACGTAGAAATCAAAATGAAACGTTTAAACGAATTCAAAATCAAACAAACGCTGTCACCAAAACAATCTGAAACATTCAAACCCTTTTAAAATAGGATTTCACAAATGTCACGCCGTGAACGTCTAAAAACACAGGGCTAAGATCAATGAAAAAAAAAAAAAAAGAAAAAACCATTACTGCCACAAACAACAACAAATACGTTTTTCTCATCTCAAAGAGTGTTGCCAATTTCTAAAAAAGAATTCCTAAAAATAGGTGTTTAAGTGTTGTGCAAACAAAATTTTACACATTCTCAATAAATTTGCCCCAAATCTATCAAATTTTTCATTTAAATTAAGGTGGCCATATTTTTGAACGTAAAAGTGAGGATATGTCCCCAAATTTGAAACAATATTGGGAACATTTTCTAATTAATGAAATAATTAACAGTAATCTGATTAAAAGACAATAGAGTATTTTCACGTGACGTCACTGAAATTTTTTTTAGGTCAACTCGGATAATTAGGGATACAAAGCCACGTTTTCGGCCAATGACCATTCTCAAATGAACGAATGTTTGACCAAAAAAAGTTGGTTGCTAAGGTGTGACGTAGTGATAATGACGTAGGTGAAAGAGCTCTATGCGGGGCCGTCGTTATTAGCAACCGGGCCTGCTTCTTCGTTGCCACCGGAAGAAATGAGTGAAACATTGAGGCCTAATATTTACATTTGCGCTGTTCGATTGTATGCGATTTCGGATTATAAACGTTAATTTATTTTATAATTAAAAAACAATTTTGTTATAGTTTTGTCATAATGATTTAATGACAAGGTGTTTTAGATGTAGGGAATAATTTTTTGAAGATTGCGCTTTTTTTTATGGAAATAAATCAACGAATTCAATCATAGAATTCGAACTTTAAGTTCTGAATGTAAAGGTAAGTGTACACTTGTATTTAGAAATTCTACAAATTTATAGGATATAAAGCATGTTTTGTGAATTAATATTCATGTGTTATTTATAAATCATTTTAATCTGAAATCGTTTAACTTGGGTAGTTTATTATTCTAGTAATTAAGCGTGCGTTGTAATACTAGTTAGACATTCTTATCTGTTTAAATCTTTCAGTTGAAAATGTCATTTATCATTTATTATAAATGCAACTAAATGTGTGATATTGGTTTCAGTGCAGAAGTACTTTAAAATATGTTATTAATTTTTGCACATGTTTATGTAGAAACTTAAATTGAAGTTAATATTTTGTATAAGCGTTCATCATACTCAAATTCAAAGTTCCATTTAGATAATGGCTATAATAAAAAGTAATTAATTCAGAGATCGTTTGTTTTTAGTTTACTGCAGTGTTTAGCGCAACTTGTGAAAAGGGATCTTGAAATTTTTCAAGTCCTAGAGGTGTTAGTTTATCTTAATTTGTATTCAAAGTCCGTGGAGCAGTTTTTTTTTTTTAAGCTATAACCCTAATATACAGCAATGCAGGGACGAAAACATTTGTTTTCAATTGCCAGTTAATAATAACTTTAAAAAAAGGTGTTGGAATATTAGTGGTATTTCCTAGTATGGTTTTCTAAAATTTATATTTTTTCTTTGTAGAAGAAAAAGTATATGGAACTAACATTGAAAATTATAAATCATTTTCATTTCGAATGGTAAAATTTTCGATAAATAAACTCATTTGAACTAACCAAAATAAAAACAGTTAACAAACGTGTTTTATCATACACTGTTACGTTATTCTTAATCCTTTTGATATATTATCTCCCCTTTAAGTTCGTACTACTATTTATGGAACACCCTTTATTTTGTAATTCATTCTAAATGTTTCTCGTTAAATTAATTTAGATTATTTTTCATGTAAATACCAAGGACTTGCAATTCACAGGTTGTACTTATAATTATAGCAAAAATTCTTCTGATACCTACGCCTTACTAAAGATTAAAAATTAAATAGTATATCAGTACTTAAATTTTGTATACGTGAATTGTAAATATCAAATATTTTTAATTCTATTTCAGCTCCTCGTCATATATTTTGTTAATATATTAACCGAACAATATTTAATAAATGAAAATTTAATAACTACTAGTTAAATTTATTTTAAAAGTAATAATGGTTCTAACTGCTTTGAAAATGTGAAACTGAAACATTCAGTATAAAGAAATGCATAAAAATGTCTGTATCATTTGTGTATTCGTTTACTTTAATGTATACTAAAAGTCAGCTTAATTTTTTCATGTATATTAAAATTCAAGCTAAAATAATGAATCATGAGAGTGAGCACTACTTTGTTTTTCCTTCAAATTACATGCATCTATTTACTTTAATGTCCGCGTCTATCATAGTAAAGAAACTGTTAATGAGTTCGTGTTCGTACTTGAATTAGTAACACAATCACTACTTAAAACTACATTTAATAACGTTTCAAAGCATCGGAAAGCTTTAAAATTGCTTGATGTATACGGGAAGACGCGAGCATCCGTAGGCCTCTTTGGATGACTCATCCAAATACACGCGCAGGCCCGTTACTAATAGCGAAGGCCCCGCTCTATGTAAGGTGACCAAATGTTCCCATTTTCCGGGGACAGTCCCCATTTTCAGGACGTTTTTCAAATTGTCCCCAGAATGTAAAAATGGAACTGGGGACAATTTTTAATTATTGCATTGTTTTTCAATTAAATTACTGTTAATTATTGCGTTAGTTATAAATGTCCCCAGTTTTGTTGTCAGAATCGGGGACATGTCCCCGATTCTGACTACAAAAATCTGGTCACCTTAGCTCTATGTCATAATTAAAAATTGTCCCCAATTGCTTTTTTGCATTGTGGGGACAAATCGCAAAAAAACACAGAAATTGGGGACTGTCCGCATAGAACTTAAATATTAAATAAAACTGTCCTTGCACTTTCGTCAGCATATGACGTCATCTATTCGATGTACGCCAGGGATTATGTTCTGTGATTTTTTTTCAAAGAATCGAGGAATGATTCGACATGCGCCACTTCGCGACGGAGTTAACAATATAATTCATAGATGTCGCCACCTCTCGTTTTTCTCTCATAGATCTTTGCTTCGCTTGTGTTTACTTTTTCAAGGCGTGATACCTCGCTAGATATTTAGAGTTGAAATTACCTGCAACTTTGAAAAGGTTAATTTTTTAGAGATCTTTCGAACTGTACAAAAAGTTTTTACCTTTAATTAGTTATAAAAATGTCGTTTTTATCAAAATTTCAACATGGGCGCCAGATGCATCGGGAGCAATGACCGATGAGTCGATCCCTGCAACGTTACGAACTGGTCTTTTATTATTTAGATAAGGAACGTAAATTTTAAAAAATGTTCAAATTCCAAAATATAACATGATTAAAATCGGGCTTCTTTTCGGAAGAAATGGAGTTAAATTTGTAAAGTAATAAAGGGCATTTTTTCCTAAACTTTTTACAGTAAAGGAATTAAATTACAAATTATGTTTATATTTTAAAATGTACCAAATGCATCTATTAAATAGTGAAAGCATTAAAATGCAACTATTGCGGCATTATTGCACTATAATGACTAATTCAATTAATAAATATTTTGTGTAGACTAAGTATAGTTTCATCTCAAGGGTGAGGAACCATTACATTTTGATTTAGCATAAATGTAATAATAATAGTAATATTCTTATTTCTATCAATTTTAAAACGTTTTATACATAATAGCTTTGTTTTACCAACCCAAAAATTAGTAAAATAATTTTAATTTAGATTCAGATTAGTTGTAAAACGCAATAATTTTTATAATTAATTAATTTTTACTTTTGCTTTTATGTGTTTAAAACTAAAAAAAAAATATTTGATATTAATTTTTTGAGAAACTATGCAAATGAAAATAATCTAATAGAGAATAAATTTTAAAACATATGATCAAAATTTGTGCGGATATCAATAATTTTACTTTCTCCAAGCTCTTTAATTAAATTAAATTATTCTTTTTCTCTCTTTGTTGGCTTTTGCAAACTTTTATTTGAATTGTATCTGTTTTCTTATGTGTAGAAAAAAAAAAAATCTTTTGGCTGTAATGTAACTTTTTTATTTGGTGGTTCAGTTGTTTTTGCGCTTTATGGAGTATCACTCTTAGAATACAGGAAAGAAATACAGTTGTCTAGTTTGATAATAAATTATTTCAGAGATCTGTGTCACTCATGGAAGAGGTTTTTATAAATCCAAAGGCAAAATATTCTAATAATTATTATATAAACCATACTAATCGCGCAATAATATAAAGACGACAAATTGACAACACGGACTCAAAACAGAAATTATACAAGGCAACAAAAACTGCGAGCGCAAGACGATAGCTGACGAAAAGATCATATCCGTCTACGTCAAGAGCGCATATTAGGGTGGTCACAAGAAATCAATTTTCGATTTTTTGGAGGGGCACCCGCCAAAAAGTTACCAATAGGCAAGAAAATGAGATTGGCGAAATTTCAGCTCATTTGCATAATATTAACCGGTGCTGCGTTGAGGTTAAAGTTTGGAAAAAGCTGGATTTTTCACACACACACACACAAAAAAAAAAAAAAAAAAAAAAAAAAACAGTTTTTCCATCACAAAATGGATAAAATTAAGCCTATAAACATAATGTTGATTCGTTTGATAAAAAATACTTACCTTAATGAACCACACTTGTTTTGTAAAAACTTTCAGATTTAAACGTGTAGGCTTTTTTCAGGACTACGTATGATCCGAATCCTACAAATTGACAAAATTCCATTTCATCTTTCTTCCTTTCGTTTTTCTTTTCTTTCTTTTTTGTGTACAAGATAAAGGTTTTAATAAAAAAAAAATTGAAGTAAATTTTAAAAAATTGAAATCTAAGTAAAAGAATTAACAGATAAGAAGTGCAAAGAAGGCATAAAATTGAGAACGGTTAACTTTTAGACACATTTGATTATTAAATTTCTGTTTCAAAAGGGGGAAGCACATTATTAAGAAAATAAATAATTATTATTTACAATTTTTACGTTAAAGGGGCAATGGCTTAGACAATGTGGCTTTCGAAGAGACTGTAAAAGTGTTTTTTTTTTTTTTTTTTTTTTACATTCGGATACAACCTGTAGTAGAAAATGCTATTTTTCTTCATCCTTAGTTAAGCAGAAATTGAAATCTTGGATTACTCCCCTATTAGCTGAGTCATTAACATCCTTAAAAGCTTCCACTTTTTTTTTCTTTCTTTCTTTCTTTCAAATAATGCTGATTTTCACACCATAAATCCGGATCAATATTCAAAAATTGCGTAGTAATATTAAGTCTCTTTAAAAAATGTATTGTTTGAGATGAAAAACAGAAAAATCAATTTCTTTGTCCAATAAATGATCCACTTTGCTGAAACTTATTGTTGCTCTTACATCCCTATCATCATCATTTTCTTTTTCAAATGACATTAATTTTACAGCCAAACGTCTTGATTGGGGCTAAAGAGGGAGTGGAAGCGTTGAACCATGCCTTTACATAAATATTCATTATAAATGAACAAATGTCTGCAATACCTCCTTTTTAAAAATTTGTTAATGAGACCTGTCTCTGAAAAGAAGTATTTTGAGACAATAAATTGCCTTAGATATCCACTTGGCAAGATAAACAGCACCAGGTATTCTGAAAGAAACGTCTTTTTTTTTTTTTTTCGGAGGGGGGGGGGGGAGGACTCCTATAAAAATTAAACAATGTTGGATTAATTCTTTATAGTTACCCCTGAGCTGTTGATTTCTTAAATGCCCTGTAAGAAAACTTGAAATTTCTTCCAAATTATGTATTCTATATGCAGGGTGTCCAGTGCTAACGGTGCCCAATGGCTGTTTACTAAACCGTTAGTCAGAGACACACAGTTCCAGTTGCAAAAATGCTTTAAATGATATAATCTATTGTATCAGAAACAATCGATGTCAATTAATCAATTCCTATAAAAATTACGCAATTTAAATTTTTATACGGTCCCCGGTCCTATCAGTTATATTTAGAAAATTTTTCTATAGACAATTTCATGCACAATGAGAGAAAATTCGTCCTTCTACAACCAAAATTCACCAAGTTACAGCTGCTTAAAGTTTGAGCACTTTTCAAGCTGCGAAATAGGGGCTGTATACAAAATGAATTTGACAAAAACTAATGTACATGGTTCTGAGCCTTGTAATATTTATAAGAAATTTCATTAACTATTTTATGATTGTAGATTGCAAAGGAGGATTGACGTTTAACTATGTGTATCCAATAAATTAATATAAAAATATACCTTGTACTGAAAATAGATTTTTTAAAAAAATGTTTTAAATGAGCTGGTATTAAATAAGTTAAAAAAAAAAACACAACTTACAATGATATTACAAATCCTGTTACCGTAACATTTGCTCAAAGTAGCTTCCTTCGTCTGCAATGCAAATATGCGCCCGTCTAGAAAACTAGAAAACTCTTCCTGTACTTTGTATGCATTACTCGGTGTTACACATCTGCATGCTACACTTACATGATTTAGTAAGTCTGATCCTGGAGGGATTTTTGTAGAGCTCGACTATAACCCTCTGCTTATAATCAGCTGTTTATTAGTATTCTAAAATTAGTTTTGCTTCTTTCTCCACATTATGCCAGAAAATGAAATTAAAACCTATAATTTAAAATTTCAATATTTATAGGGTCCCTTAACGGTTTACCGTAAAGGGACATTTTTAAACATGGAAAAGTGACTTAAGTCAAAATGTTTGCTGTTTCATAATTCGGTGAATTTTGGTCGTAGAAGGGCGAATTTTCTTTTATTGTGCATGAAATTGCGTAAAGGAAAATTTTCTAAATTTAACTGACAGGACCGGGGGACCGTATAAAAATTTAAATTTCTTAATTTTTATGGGAATTGATTAATTGACTTCGATTGTTTCTGATATAATAGATTATACAATTTAAATCATTTTTGCAACGGGAATTATGTGTCTCTGACTAGCGGTTTAGGAAATAGCCGTTGGGCACCGTTAACACTGGACACCCTGTATATAGTAATTTCCTCTCCAATAGCAGTTTTTTACTTTGTCTTGTCCAAATTAAACCGCCCAATGCCAATCTGAAATTTAAAAAAATATATCTGCTTGAGGTACAGTCATTTTGCCCACTTTGCAATCAAAAGCAGATTTTAGGATAATTTCTAAAATATGGTGGCGACAAGATAAATATAGATTTCGATCCAGTAATTGCTGCCAGCAAAATGCACATTCCTCTAAGGCGACCATGAGTACTACCAGCGGCGTAGCCAGGATTTTATTTCGGAGTGGGCTGGGTATCAATTTTAAAGATAAAGTTCAATTGTAAGCTAAGTGAAGGGTCCCATTTTTTTTGGGGGGGGGCTCCTCAGCCCCCCCTCCTCTGGCTACATCCCTGCTGTGCACCAAAGTATTAATTAACCTGCAGTTAAATGCTACCTTCCTCACTAAAAATAGGTAAAGGGTACCATTTCGGGGGGGGGCAGTAGCCCCCTCAGCCCCCCCTCTGGCTACGCCACTGTTTACTACAGTGATATCAAAACATATGCCTGGATTTTTTCAACTGCTGAAAAAACAGCTTTGGCCCGAGTTATTCTCATGCTATTTTCAAGCTGAGGATGAGGAACGTCTATTAACTATTCTTCCTCGCCACAGCTAATTAAAATCGCTATTCTCTCTACATTATTCAAAATATGAGGTACAATAAAGCAGTTTTCCATCCCAGTGAAGAACAGCACCCTGTAAATCAGAAGTTTTAAATCTGCTTTTGATGAGCTCAGTTCATTGCTTTCGAACTTCTCTCTTGGTCTTCGAAGTTTTATTGCACGGCAAGGGCCTGTCCTGCATCAGAAAGATATTATATATTAGTGTTGAACCACCTCTACGGTATACCAGTACATAAATCATAACGAGAATATGGGAGCTAGGGGTGGCCATGGCCATGGGCGCCGGCAAAATATTTTCCGGGGGGGGGGGCAAAGACTACTTTAACGTATGGTTACCATGTTGGAAAGAGCAAAAAAGCAAGGGAAAACACTGCATACAAAAATCCAAGGGGATGGGCATTGCCCCCCCACTTGCTCTATGCTGCCGGCGCCCATGGCCATGGCTAGGATAACAGATAGCAAAAATAGCCTAGTAATAAAAAGAATTTGAGAGGTTTGTGTTAGATGTGCTTCAACTGAAGAACCAATGAAGATCTTTCTTCAGAAGCACAGAAATACATACCAAATAAATAAAAATATTTCACGAATTGTAGTTAAAATTATGAAAATTCTTAGTTGATTTTTGTTTTTTAATGAAAATAATACAAAAAATGGTCAAAATTATTTAAAATTCTTAGTTTGTCTTTTTTCACTAATTTTTCCAAAATGCAAATTTTGGAGGTGCGATTTTCAAACTAAAAAACACTAAATGTCATTAAATATTGGTTTTGTTGAGAGCAAAAGCTCACAGCAACAAAATTTTCTATGAAATAAAACAAGAACCAGGTTTATAGGACAATAAGTTTATACGTAATGAAGGAAAAACTAGATATTTTCGGCAAAAATCGTAATTTTTCAAGAATTCAACCTCGATGCGGCACGGGTTAATATTATGCAAATGAGCTAAAACGTTGGCAATCTTATTTTCAATTCAATTGGCAACTTTTAGGGGCGTGCCCCAAAAGATAACATTAAAAAAAAATTCCCATATAACTTGTGATCACCGCGCATTTCCGGGAATCCGATGCAGGCTAGAGTGCCTGCTGATGTTTTTCGCCAAAAGCAACTTATCCAGGCTGCAACTTTTCGTTAAATAGTGGTGCCATCTACCTTTGAAAATCCTAAACATTGTATCAGTTTCAATAATTAGTTTTTAATTTATAGCTTCTCAAACACAATGGACAGGGCCTGATTATGGCCTAGGCACAGTAGGCCCGTGCCTAGGGCCCCAGATTTTTTATGGGGCCCCAAAAAGTAAGAATTTTTTTTTTTACAAATTTAGAAAAACACCACAATTGCTAACAAAATAAGCTGAGGGTCTACGATAACTAAGGTTTTTTTTAAGGCACGATGAAAATCATCTCACAATTCTTACTTTTGATTATGTTTACGTTTGCTATGTTATTTAACAATAAGAATGCTGAGAAATCAGGATGTATAACTTGAAATATTCCATCATAGTGTTGGAAATATGGCACTTTATTGCTTACATGTAATTACAAAAAGTATTTTAATTACAGAAAATAATTTAAATGTATACAGTCCCATAAGAATTTGGATTTGAAATCATAATAATTCTTCAATTTGCATAAATTTTGTACATACTAAAAATTTCACGGGGGGGACGGGATAGTCATTGTTGGAGTTGGGGGGGGGGGCGAAATAATGCTGTGCCTAGAGCCCCGAAGTACCTTAATCGGGCCCTGACAATGGATGGTTTATTATTTTAGAAATACCACTGACTGGGGTGTGGTAGGTGGGATAAACTCTCCTATACCAAGATAAGAATTAATCATATTTATTTAGACGAACAATACTTTTTGAAACTACATTCACGTTTTTATTGTTGTTTCTTTATTTCATATATCAAAATAGGAAAAAACTCACTATATTGGAGCACACATATATACATAGAATTAAAATTTTAAATAAAAATTTAAATATATATGTATCTCACATATATCACAGACGTATCTAACTATTTATTTAAATTTTTAACTGTATTTTTGAATTTAGTTTTGTAGTTTTCATGTGGTTTAAACAGCATTTTTATGGCATTATCAACAAACCTTCAATTCATTCAAAATATGTCTTTTGAATTTTTAGTTTTGCGTCCTAGTGTTCAAATGATAACTATAATGTATTTATTTCATATAAAATGCATTTATTTATTTTGTTTCATTTTTATACTACAAATATTCTGATTATCAGTTTTAGCTTTGATCCTACTTCCGTTAAATTATAATAATCTCATGTTATCTAACTTTTAAGCCATATACAAAGTGTTTTATCACAGGATCTGTTTTCGACCGTTCTTATCCCATTACAAAATATTTTCTGGATACAGGATTTTCATAAATTGGGCAATTCAGTTATAAAAAGTCTTATTTTATTTTAGTCCTTTATTATATTTAAAATTATGGATCAAAAGTATTCATCATTTCAATTTAATTCAAACTATTTACATTGTATTTTGAATTTATTAGAAGGAACATCAATATACCTCTGAAGTTTATTTTACTCATTATTTAGACAAATTATCTCATATGTCATGTCATTGTATGCTTAAATCATCTTTTAAAATAATTTGATCTATAAAGAGAAACATTTGTGTGAAATAAAAGTATTTTTGAATGGATATTTAATCTTTATTTGAACAAACTTTAGAGAAGTAGAGGGCGGGCAAGCAAACGGATAGGTAAAACTAGTTATTGATGCCACTTAAAAAATTTAATATTTGGACATATATATAAAGGGCAACAACAACCCAACAATGGTTTATAAACCCGCATCTTTACAGTTATTTTTAAATTGAGTTACCTGGAAACTATATCTTAATGATATACTTTCATTCTTTAATTCATAAATGAAATTCCTTACGTTATTCAATTTAATTGTAAATAAAATAATACTTCTACAACTTTTAATTTTTTAAGCGTGATTGTTAAAATTATAATAAAAAAATTTAAATAAAAATTATTTAACACTGTTTAATTATTATCTTTTTAGTACAAATTTAGCAGCTCTTAAAAGGGGCGTGCGGTACAGCGGATTCCAAAATTTTAGAATGTGTCTTCATATCTCATTCTTCTTCCCTCTCAAAACGGCATTTGAGTGAAAGTCAAATTTCCTTTTTTAAATTTCATAAGTAAAGTATTGCTCCTCATTGAAAACGTACTATTAAATATATAATAAGAGTAAGTTTTGGACAAGGAGGAGGTTCGACCCCCTCCCCCCTGCTATTGTTTACAATGTAGTTTCTGTGCTTGAATTTTTTTCTCTTAAGTTGCAGAAGACAGTGATTTATTCTTTAAAAGAAAACACTTTGGATATATGTCCGTCTCCCAGTTGAGAGAGCTATGCGGTCGGCCCCTGATCGACCCGCAAAAATTTAGAATGCCTCTTTACAAGTTGTACTGTAAACTGTTGCAAACAATGATCCAGTGAGACTTACGAAACACTTGGGAAAAGGTGCTAAACATACGGAATTCAGGCCCTGATTTTCCAGTAGGCCCGGTCCTAGGGCCCCTAAAACAAAACCCCACCTCAGTTTTTCTTATCTTTTTTTAGTACCAGATATTTATCCTTTCAAATTTTTCAAACAATATTTTAAACAAATTGCTAATCTGCTCAATGACAGCATTTACAACCAGGGGTTGAAAAAAGTTGTAAATTGTTAGGCATTTTATGTACAGCTTGAATTTGTTTATTACATTCGTCGTGAAAGATAATAGACGACTGGCATTTTTTTTTTGGGGGGGGGGCGCACACTTTCGACAGCAAGGCACAGTCCGACAGTAATTTACCTTTGAAAATTTCACGCTGCCTACATTAGTGTAAGGGGGCCTCCATCCCGAGTTGTGCCTATAGTAAAAAATTTTCTTAATCGGGCCCTGACGAAATTTCGCAATATTTCCCTAAACAGGTAACTCCTCGGCTCATTTCTGAAGGGGATTTTTGTGCGTATGAATTTTTTCTGAAAATTACAGGAGACATACAGCTTTATTGTTAGTATTAGTCCATAGTGCATAGGGTGAACACGCATTTAAAATTTTTTCGAGTGTCAAAAGTCCTTTGATGACGTTGGCTCTTCAGGTGGAATACCCTTAATGCATCAATGTCTTTTTCCACAAGTGTAAAAACGAAACATCGAAGATAAGTAAATG
Source organism: Cheiracanthium punctorium (assembly GCA_038373885.1). Classification (NCBI taxonomy): domain Eukaryota; kingdom Metazoa; phylum Arthropoda; class Arachnida; order Araneae; family Cheiracanthiidae; genus Cheiracanthium; species Cheiracanthium punctorium. Next base: position 1,538,899 of record JAWZYV010012252.1, on the reverse strand, counting down.
TTTGCGTTATATGAACAGTCGAATTTGCTTTATTTTCAAACTTAGAGATGCTCTATTTCCAGCTCTTTTTATTCGCTTTAATCGTTTTCAGTTCGGGCATGATGAAAAAAAAACATATTTCCACTCCCTGCTTTTTGCAGACTTGTAGGCGGGGAGAGCAAAGCAATTCAGGGAATATCCAGTCTTACGTAATCCAAACACAAACGAAAGTGTATAAAAGTTTTACAACTATAATGAGAATTTCTTGAAAATACTTTCACTAAACTAACACGTTGTGGATCTACGGATCGGTGATTTCGCCGAAACTGTATGGCCAATTAAAATGATTACAAAATTCTATAAAAACAATTCCCCCCCCCCCCTCAAATAAATAAATAACATTGGCACATAGGATGGTCATTATTTTAAAGAACAACGAATCTTGTTCGCGGATATGTGTTTATACCTTTCGCAAAGTATGTTTCACCGATTTTTTTGAACAGAGGTTGTACTGGCAATAACTGAGAGACGAACTGGCACTGCTTCCGCTTTAGCAAAGATACTGTGAAAGCTGTTGCTGACTTGCGGACGACTGTCAGGACTACAGGGGTAATCAATGTACTGGAATACACGCTCCCCGGGGGAAAAAAAAGCCGTTGATCTTTCCATTGTATGAGGGTGGGTAGGGTTTGTGGTTTTCACGCATTAGCTTTTGTCAGTGGATCCGGACTGGTCATTGAAAGGTCATAAATTTCGCCATAAGAACACCCTTCTACCCCCCCCCCCGTTGTTAAGGCAATCACCCGAAACACAGCAACAGATTTAAGATTTTACAATCCTGTCTTGTTCGCTCGCATTGGATGACGACATATTATTCAACAGTCAATTTTGCGAGTAGCGATCTCCAAAGGAACATTTTTGACCTACAGAATTCCAGAAGTAAAACCAGGCCCGTAGCTAGAGTTAGTTTAATGGGTGGGCCTGAAAATACCCAGGGTGGGCACGATTTTTGAATCTGCAATCTAAAACAAAATGAAACTATTTAACGGCTAAAACAATACTTCATTGCCAAAAATCTTTATATTTAATTATCAAGGCAGCCTAAGGAAAGTGAACTGCGAATATTTAAAAAAAAAAAAAAGCACGGAACAGATTAAATGCGGGAATTAAGAATAATGTCTTGAAAATAAACAACAAACTTTGTAATTACTCACAGGACCTTTTAAAAAGGTATAAGAGTTTTGGAAGCAACAAAAGGTGGTTTTCTTCATCAGTACCTAATGCGCACCATCCAGCAAATAGTAAAGCATAAAAACACAAAATATATATTTTTAATTAAATTTAATTTAATTCATTTATCAATTTATTTATTTTTGCATTTTCATGCTTTACTGTCCGTTGGATGGTACACATTTAGGTACTAATAAAGAAAGCACTCTTTTGCTGCTTTCGAAAGACGTATACCTTTTTTAAAGGTCCTGTGAGTAATAGCAGAGTTTATTTATTGATTTTATCCTAGTATTTTTGAGTGTTTTTTCTTTACTCCGATTCTTTGCACCGTGGAACTGCTTTAAAACAAGCTCCACTGGAATGCTGTTCATGAGTTTATGTTCAAATGCAAGAAGGATTAGGTTAGCTTTCCTCTGGTGCAGCATGGATGACAGAAATGGAGTTAAGATTCTTTAAAGAGTGCTAAATTATGCCTCGCAGGTTGTTGTAGACTCTCCTGTTGACAAGGCAGAAGCAAGAAGGCAATAAATAGAAGGAAATGCATCTCTGTAATTAGACATAAATGCTGTCATTTCATGCAATGTGGCTGAGAGTTTCGACTCTGATATTTTCTTTTGCAAGAAATTTCATGCCGTTCCTATTTCAGCAGTTGCACCATCCAAATCGATATAGCATAAATTTGCCAGACACCTGAGGTGCTGCATGTCGAACGAATTGCTGGTCATACTCTCTAGCATTGTATCGTCTCTGGGCGGAAGCGTAAATTCAGCTCTGCTATTGTTCGGTCAAAGGCATCATGGTGCATTCTTAGTTGTTCTTGTTGCAACATTTCCTTGGATTCCTGGGAATACAGGCGGCCTCCTACAGACTCAGTCATGATGAAATCTGTGAAATAGATGGGAACCAGATATCTACGTTTTGGAGTTGGAATCTCTTCAGCTTGCCCAGAAGATAGCATTGTCATAGCCGATTTGTATAAGGTGTCAAAATGTTCAACATTTCAATGCTTTTTAATTTCTTCTACAATGCTGGCAATAATTTCATTCTCTTGTAGCAGGTCCATAGCTTTAGAATGCAGTGCATTATTGGCTGGATCAAACAGGGATAGAAGGGAATGCCAAAGAGTTCCAAGAAATACAAACCGAGGAGTTTTAATTTGGGGAAGCAGCCCAGTTGCTTCCATTGAAATATCACTAGAGTCAGCACATTTCTGAAGAACCCTGATAAGTTTTGAGTAATATTTAGTATCGCTACTGTACAGCGGTAACGCCCAGACCCATCGTTGAGGCAATAAACGATTCAGTGATTGCCCCTCATACACATTTGCAACGTGATGCTTTCTAGTGAATTAAGCTTGAAAATTCCAATCGTGTAAGCTTGATGCAAGCTTGAATCAAGTGTTCTAGTCTACACTTGCCCAGCTTACATTAAGCTTGACATTTCAAGCTTGAATCAAGCTTGACATTTCAAGCTTAAAAATTTTTCCAAAAAAATTTTTTTTTAAATACACGGGGCGCCCGCTGGCTAACGCGCCCCACATAATTTATTTTTCCGCGCATTTTCCTCCTTTACGCTGAAATTTCAATCTGTTTCCATCGAGTGTTCTCCGCTGGGATAGAACCCGGGCCCTTTGGCTTCGCAGTCGAGCACGCTATCCATTCCGCCACCGTAGCCTTGTGCAGCTATGACTAAAGTTTGAAGTGACTTACTACGCTGTTTTCTCGCCAAATTGATAAGTGGGCGATGTGTTATTTGTTTCTTTTATTTTTCCATGGGATGCATCAGAATTAAAATAATGCATCAAAATAAATTAAATTAAAATCAAAATTAAAATAAAAAAACACGTTTTAAAACTTTCAGTACCGCAACACTCATGAAGCAATACTGCTGGCCAAAATCGAGACAAACGACTGATTTTGAAATCAATTTCGTAGTATAATTGTATTTTATTTTGAAGAATTTCCATATTTGGAAATATAGAATGGGTTTACTTAACACAACTTTTGTGTTAAGTAATCTGAAATGAAAGAAACAGATAGTTAAACGTTACTTCGAAATGCTATATCACAGTTGCTAACATGTATGGAATACAAACACTTTAGTCATTTTTGTAAATATTTCTTAAAATAACAAATAATTGAAAAATTTTGCTATTTTTTAACGCTAAAAGTTCTCTTTACAAATGTGGTTATTTTCCTACATATTGATATAGAGCATTTCGAAGAATTAAAAATAAGTTAAAATTAATTTATACAAATGTAAATTTGAATTATTTTCATTGTTCATACTTTATAATTAAAAAAATTATTTAACTTCTGAATTTTTTTTTTTTATCCTTTGTAATTTTATTTTAAAATTACAAAAGTGTAAGATGTAAGATTTTTGGGCCCTAAAATCTGTAGGCCCTGGGCAGTTGCCCCGTTTGCCCTGCCGGTAATATGGCACTGGTAATATAAAATAAAACACATCTTTTACGAACTTTCAGCAAATATTAGGACGCTAGACAATTAATGTCCATTCTCTTTCACAGATGGCGCAATCAACGCTCCTTTAAATAGGAAAAATCACGCGAGTATCAATTTTTAAGCTTAAATCAAGCTGTATTTAAACTTGACAATTCAACTTGACTCCTGCAAGCTTGCTGCCAGCTTAGAATGAGTTGAACTGTCAAGCTTGCATTAATGCGTCAAATTCAAAGAAATGTCAAACTTGATTTAAGCTTATGTGCTGTCTGGGACCACGAAGTGCAATTTATGGTTGTAGCAATGAATGTAAGGAATTCTTTCTTGAGTTAACACTTGAGTTTAGCCTGCACGCCACCGTATGCTCCAGCCATGACGGCAGCACCATCGTAGCATTCAGAGATGACGTTCTTTGGATCCAGTCCCAGTTTATTAAGCTCATTGAGAATTGTACAGACCGCATCTGCATCCAGATAAACTGTAGTAACAATGCTAACTAAATGTTCAAATGGATTTCTTCTTTTACAGCCCGGATGACAATAGACACATTTTCAGTCCCATTTCTATCTTTCGTTCCATCCACTTTGACTTGAAGAATGGAACATCTTTTCCCTGAGCTCTCCTCGCAATTTCTTCTTGAACCATTTTCGCCAATATAGAAATAATTTCATTCTGCATTTCCTGAGATTTTTATGTAGCATTCTTTGGTATTCTGGTAATAATATCAGCTAGTTCGTTGTCCTTTCTAAATGTATATTCAAAAAGCTGCCTAAATAAACCTGAAGAAGAGTCATCAAATTCATCATACTCCTTATCACCTCGCATTTCATTAGTAACAAGGAATTTCACTATGTCCAACAGTGAAGAGATGTAATAACGGTTATTATGCAACTGGCTGCATATATACTCCAGGTTCCAGATGGAAGGAGTAAGAAAATCAAACAGAATATTTCTATAATATTTTTTTTCTCTTACTATTGACGTATTTTCATATTGCTTGCATTAATTGAGTTTGGAAACTCATATGATTCATTTTTAAGTACTTTTACGAAACATCCAATTTTTTGTTGTAAAAACAATAGTAAATTGATCAAAATTCTAAACTTTTGACAGAAATTAAGATTAATGGTTAGGCCATTTCTTTGTTCTCCTCGAGTTAAATAATTTTGCATTGTTTTGAAATTAACTTTCTGTAATTTCAAAATTAAACATGAAATGCTTAAACAATGGTCATTTAAATGATATGCTTTGACTGGCAGCACTTTAAGTGCTAGCGAATTTTTTTATTTTTTTTTTATTACAATGGAGAAATATTTATTTTACAAAACTTTTATGTCTAAAAGTTTTTCCTTAGAAATTTTATAATTTATTATCAAATCGTTCTACATTTATGACCGCCACGGAATTTGTAATGTTAGGGATATTTAGTAATATATAAAGTACACGAAACGTTCAATGCATTAAATAAAAATATATTGAATTTTTTATTGTTTAGTAGAAATTTACAAAGGTCGTCTTCAGAAAAACTGTGCTAATACAGTGCGTTTCAAAATTATAGGACACCCACGAATTTTCGCAGTTTTTAAACATTTATAATGCTCTAGTAAAGAAACCTATTAAAATATAAAATTATACCTTTAATAAAACATTTTTAATGTTAAACATTGCAAATAAATTTGCAAAATTTAAAAAAGAAAGAAATACTTGGTGTTGTAAAATCATAGAACTCTCTGTATATTTATATTAATATTAGTAATTACTAATACTTTTATAGTTTTGTTGTATTTCTTAGAAAATGCCAAGAGGTAAAAGGCTTCAAAAAAGAAATTGGTAAAATTGGAGTGTTACGCAAGAGAAATGTTTCAATAAAGTCCATAGCTGAAGTACTTAAAAGATCTCGCCACGTAATTCATAATTTTCTAAAAGGCCCATATGCTTATGGCAAAAAACATTCTTCAGGACTTTAAAAAGGTTTTCCAAGCAAGATGAAAGAGCAAATGCCTGAAAAGCATCGAATTTCATGAAAAGTCTCGCACAAATTAAAAGAGAATTGAAATTAGATGTTCACAAAAACCCAATTTGGAGAAGCCTTAAGAGAAATTCCTTTATCGCACATGAACGAATGAATAATGCACCTCGAATGCCACCACATCATAAGGATAGTCAGGTAGTATCATCCACCAGAACATGAACCGTGACTGAAAATTGTTCACATATATATATATGTGACGCCCCTCTTCTGTTTGCGCCCTTCTAAACTCGGGTTCTTGTTCTTGGTCATTTTCAGATGAAAAAAGTTCAATCTAGGCGGTTCTGGCATATTTAAGGGATTCTGGCGAGACTTGAGAAAAGAAATACTTTTTTTTCGAAGCGAAATTTTAGTGGCGGTAACATCATGGTTCGGGCTGCTTTTTCTTCTTCAGGAAATCTTGATATCTAGTCGATATCCAATAGAATCAATAGTTCAGAGTACATAACAGTACTCAAAACTGCTCTGTTACCATTTCTTCGGAGATTTCGACGAAATAAATTAATTTTCCAACAAAATATTGCTTTTTCCCACAAGAGTGCTAAACCAAAAAGATTTTTCCAAATATAGCAACCCTGGTTTGGCCACCTTGCTCTCCTGATCTAAATCCAGTAGCGGGTAAAATCTACTGTATAATATTGTAACTATAAAGTTATTTTTCTGCTTCAAAACGGGTGTGCGTCTATTATGCGAGGGAGGCTATTACACGAGTAAACACGGCATCTTCCTTTGAAACTATTTTTAGCACGATCCTTTGAAATTTTATACTGTTTATTACTGTTATTTCGTTTATTTACGCTCTGAAAAATCTGTTTCTCCTGGAGTGATATATCTGTTTCATTTGGAAACAAGAATATAACCCGGTGTAACCTAGCAGAACTGTCCAAATTTCGCTCCCCCCCACCCCTTTTTGCAGATTTAATGACGACTTCATAATTTTTTCAGCCCCGGGAATCAGAGGAGGCATTTCAATTTTTCATTTAGGGGTGCAAGATTTGATGGACTAAAATCCAGAATATTAAATAAATAAAATGTTTTTTTTTTTAATTTGGGGTGCGACTGCGCCCCCTATTATCCGGAATCATTATACAAATAAAATCCTGTCCTTTTCTCGCCTCTACAGATGTGCTGTATTGAAAAAAGAAACACTAATTAGAAAAATCTATATAAACCTATGTGATCCTTCTGATTTTGCGCTCCTCTTCTGTTTGCGCCCTATTACTCTTACGGCCCTATTTGGAAAACCGATTTTAGAAGCTGAAAAAACTTAGGAAGTATCCCAGAACTTTAATTCACCGGGGCGCAGAAGTGGCCAAAAATAATATTTTTGTTAAAGAGGGGCGTCAAAATCACATGCATTTTCTTTTTCCGCTAACTTGATGGGAAAAAAAAACTTGATTTTATGTGGCTTTGTTCAAAATTTTTTATAGCTTGTCCTTTTTGGCGTATATTTTTTGCGGCATTTCTTTTGAAGTATATCAGAAAGGAAGGTAACTTGAGAAACCATTTCTTTAAACATCCGGATAAGATGTGCAGTAAGGTGGCAGTGACAGCTCAAAATAATTATAAGAGGTAATGAATCAACAGGTTCAAAGACCACCCCTTCGGAAGAGGGTAATTTAGTATTACCTAGAGGTGGAGGCCTGGACACCGAGTGGACATCTGTTTGCCATGAATGAAAAAAGAAGCCATCAAAGAACGCTTCCGGACAATAAACAGCGGCAACTTTAGAACTGTTTAAAAGTATTTATGACAATAATACTGTTTAAAAGCTTGATAATATTATGAGAGTAGTCAGTGCGCTCATCTGAATAACCAATTAAAAAAAAAGGAAAATGTTTGGAAACACGAAAAAAAGTGAAATTTGGCTCGCCTCGATTGAAACTCAAGCGTAGGCGGCCGCCTACGTCACCTACGCCTCAAACCGGCCCTGGAATTAGTTATATATCGTTATAAAATCTGAAACATTACAGTTGTGTATTTCATAAAGTAATTTTCTGTTTTATATCACTGAGAAGGTTCTATTTTCAACAAATAATTTCATGAATTCAAGAGAGAAATGTTGTAAATAAAATCGTAATTTGAATCTGAAAGATCGGTGAAATAGGGAGAGACTTTAGAAAATCTTGAAGAGGTTTCAACAGAATTCGAAACAGAAAATAATGTCTCTAGTAATGACGGATAAAAAGTTTTGCAGAAGGATTACCATGTGAATGACATGAGATTATATTGGCAAGTAGGTAAGATTTCATTCAATTTTTCTCTTTCTAATTTTATTAATTTAGAACATTTTGGAGATATATTAGGAACCCATATAGAAACTCTTCGATCTATCCATCGACATCAGCACAGAACAAATGTCTCTTCGGAAAATCCCGAAGAGTATTATAAGAGATTTGTGTTTACATCCTTCATTGACAGTATAATAATGCAACTCGAAGAATGATTTATTACACATAAAAATATTTTAAATTCATTTAAAGTTCTACTGCCCCGCGATTCGTGAAGATGCAGAAAAATACAACTGCTTATCAGTTTCTATGACAGTGACATCGATGTGTCTTCATTCATTGTCAATGGGGAAATTACTCTTCAGTACAAAAAAATATTGCGTGAAGAAGCATGTCCTCAAAATGCAATAGAGTGCAGTTTGTGATAAGGATATTTTATCATCCACATACGGACTTTTACAACTTTTGGCTATTTTGCCAAAGCTGTAACAATGGCATCCACTGAAAGATCTTTTCCTAGTTCAAGAGTTTTGAAAAACTATTCAAGAAATAGCACAAGTCAAAGCCGCTTAAATGGTTGGGCATCATGGGCGCCGGCAGCATAGGGCAAGGGGGGGGCACTTGCCCCTCCCTGGATTTTTGTATGCAGTGTTTTCTCTTGCTTTTTTGTTCTTTCCAACATGGTAACCATACGTTGAAGTAGTCTTTGACCCCCCCCTGGAAAATATTCTGTCGGCGCCCATGTTTGGCATTACTGTATGCAGTGGCGGCTCGTGGGTGATTTAAAAGGAGGTTCACAAAACAAATTTCGAAAATTAAATATGCAGATACGACGCACCTTACAAATAAAAATATATTTGCGTTTCTAGCCGTTAAAGGAAAACAATGCACGCAACTGAAAGAAAACTACTCATCTTGGGTCTTACATTTCGTCACCAAGATAAGTTTTAGCAAAAATGCTGTCTTGACTCATTTTTTTTCAATTTTTTTTTTAAAAGGATAATATTGAAAAATGCCATTGCTTTAGCTAACACGTATCTTAATTATTTACACTAGTTTGTAAAAAAATAATGTTGTGAAAAATTGTAGAAATAAAAAAAATATTAATAAAATGAAATAAAAATCAAATAACTAACCGAATGTAACAAACCAAGGCAAAATCCGGAAGCTATACCGCAAAAAAGTGGCCATGGGTGCACAATGAAATTGTGTGAACGGACAGATTTCATGAGTACCGTGCTTCCTCCTAGCTGTCCAGAGAGCGGTTCAGAAGGAAAAATTTCCGTTCGCAAGTGCGACTGATTAAAGACTGTGTTGTAGTAACCTACACTACAGTGCGTTAGCTATAATAAGCCTATTTAATAATAGTGGGAGGAGGGGGGAGAGAGTAAAACTCACGTTTTAAATTCCCATAAATCTAGAAGTGTGCTTAATATTTGCTTTAAATTTAATTTGTTAATGTGTTTATTCTTCAGTTTTTCCTTTGGGGGTTCACGTGCTCATGTGCTCAAATGGAGGAGCCGCCACTGACTGTATGTACACAGAAGAATTTCAATTTCTCCAGACGAAGTGTGGGATGAAATGTCGCTTAAAATTTTTGTATATTGTTACGCGAATAAATTTCATCCATATATTTTTTTCGCCTTTTCGACTTATAAATTTTACCTTGGAAATTTTTAGAATGGAGTCATTTAAACTGCACGTATCTAAGTAAAGAAGTAAAGCTAATCGAAAAATAATATTTGAAGAAGGAATCTTACTACAAAACGTGAATTACGTTTTTTTCAAGGACACATTTTAAATTTTCTGAATCCTTTAAGCGATTAAATTTAAATTAATAAAAGCTTAACTTTTGATGTAGCTGATTTTTTAAAAATATTTTAAAATGATATTTAATTTTAAAAAGGCACACTTACAATTTTTATTTACAGTGCTCAAAATCTTTTTATTTTATTTATTTACCTGTTACAATTGGCTCAAAGAAAAACTTCAGTATCAATTTATAATTTTCAAAAGCCAGAAGCAGATAGATGATAAAATTCAATCAAAGAGTAATAGGGAATAAAAATGGTACGGACTGAACAGTCTGCTTTTAATTTATTACATTTTTATTCCACAATTTGCTCATGAGTATCTTTAATCGAATATTTTAAAACTAAAAGTAATTGAAAACAGTTTCTCCAGTTTTTTCCGCTCTTTTTTTCCCCCCTCCATATTGCTTGTTTTTCTTGATATAAATTTTTAGAATAAATGCTGAAAGCACGGACGATTCCTGCATTTCAGCTCAAAGGTTATATCTGAATAAAGGGTCTTAATGCACTCTAAAAAGGGATTTTGTTAAGTTTATAGATATACATAATATTGTATATAATACTACATACAGTGAAACTTCTCAGGAGCGAGCACCCTCCGTGCTAATACATAAGTAATTATACAAACATATTTTTTTAATTTTAACAAAATATTTAGAGATTTTAGATTATTTCATTCTTTTCTCTCTCTCCGAAAGCGCTTCTGTGTACTTTATTTTTTACATCCAACGAAAGAGCATTTACCTCTGTATTCTGAATTTGCCATAATAAAATCTATTTGCTTTAAAATTTGATTTTTGGGTTTCCCACAGCCAAAAGTAGCCGCCAACATCCTCTCTGAATTTCCTTTTTCTCGTGACTGAATCATATCAAGGCGCTGGTCCAACAGTAAAATCACTCGTTTCTTAGACATATCTCTGTTACAGAGTTATGTCTAAGTATAAGGTTACAGAGTAGGTCACATCGTAGGTTACAGAGATATGTCTAAGAAACGTCTAAGAAGATGTCTTAGACATCTTCTTAGACGTTTCTTAGACATATCTCTGTAACCTACATGATTTGTATTTGACGTGTGCAAGTACTTACATCTGCTGTCGATTTGCCTACTAACAACTGCTGCTTACTAACAACTCCAATATTGATTCTTTTTTTGTGTATAGATAGAAAAAAATATCAAAGATGGCACAGTCTTTAATGTATCAAAAATTGATAAAATTTAATATTTCCATAAAATAAAAAAATGTATCCACTAGATGGCAGCTCTTTCCCAAATATATTTTATCGAAATATTAAATATTGCATATGTTTGATACATTCAAGATTGTGCCATCTCAAACTTTGATACTTTGACTTGCACTATTTGTACACAAAAGTGGAATCAAAATCACAGGTGTAGGTAAAAAAAAGAAGAAAAAATGCAAAACAGATTTTAAGATGAAAGTCAATGGCATTGCAAAAAGATCTCCGTCTCCCTTAAGTTAAAATAAATAAATCCAAATAAAAGGGGGGACCTTTGTTCCCCTCTCTCGCTTTTCTGTATCTCTGAAGTTTGGTAATTTCGGTTGATTTCAACTTTCCGGTAAGGTGGCGATAAATATTCAGATGCAGTTACCATGACGATTTTTGTTATTTATGTGGTAACCGTACGGCAAATTTATGATGAAACGACGTGGATTTTTGAAATTCTAGGTTCATTCCTATATTGGCCTGATAATCAACCGGAATTCCAATTGATCTTGCACGTGATCAGTGATGAGCTTTGTTTTATATAGTTTTGATTTCATTCTGCTCATCCTCGCGCTTGGTTTAGAAATTTTCTATTGGCTTTTACCCTGTTCAATAAAATTTTGCCAACGCTAGATGCTATTTTTCTGTTGTATTTTCACACAGAATGTATAAATAGGAACTACAGCAGACGCTTTCAACTCATTTCTTTGTTTTGAAATTTTGAATTCATCCCCCAAAATCGGGGAGTTCGGGTCACCGTATACTTCGATTATTAAAGAAAAAAAAAATTCACTTTTCACAGAAGAATATTGTTTTTAGAATAAAAATGGCGGTTCTGAACAACCAGCAAATACAGTATTACTTTTTATTATTTTTTAGTTGCCAATTAATGAATTTTTAATAATTAAGTGCTTTCACCTAATTCCCCAGGAAGCGTCGAAACATGTGCGCTTGCGTGGAGCAGTTTGTACTATTGGAACCAGTGGCGTAGCCAGAAATTTTCGTGGGGGGGGGGGTGAGTTACAACTACTTCAACTCATATATATGTATAGGTTTCTTCATGGGGGGTATGACCACCCTAACCTCCCTCCCATCTTGGCTACGCCACTGATTGGAGCTACATAACTCCTAGAAACACTTAACTAGGAAGCTTGCCAAAGTAGGACGATTTTTTAGGTTGGCGAACTATAGGGCGAGCAGCCACCGGATTACAGTAGGAACCAACCGAAATTTCTTTTTAACATTAGTGATTTTTTTTTCTTTTCAGTGTTTCAAGTAAGCTAAGGTCTATCATTTACAAATTAATTTTAAAAAAGTATTTTGGCTGTTTTCACGTGTTTCCAGGGATACAGCGGGGCCAAGGCAAGGCGCACCAAGGCCTCACAAAATTTTCGTGAATGATCTAGATATTCTTTTTTTTTGGGGGGGGATGGAACGAATTTTTTTTTTATTCCTTTTGTTGATTATTACTCAAGCCCTTAGATTAATTCAATCTTTGAAATTAGAATGCAGCTCAGTATTTATCGAAATTTTTTTTAATTGTATTTAAGTTGTAAAAAATCCACACACATGACACAAGCCGTGGATTTTAGAATTTATATACAAGACCTGAGCATCGATGACATTTTCCTGTGGGAATTTAGGTTTCAAGCACCAATAATGATAGAAGGGAGATGTAATGAATTTCATATTTTAAGCAAGAGTTATTCTTTTAGCATTCACATTTCCTTCTATCCGTGATTGATTTTATTCAAGTTTATGTTGTAACAAGCAGAAATAGAATATGATATGAAAATATTTTTGATCACTGACCGCTTAAATGATAAACTCTCTAACATCTATTTTCAATCATCCGGTATATATATTTCACCATTTTTCTCCCTTACATCTTAAACCTGATCTTTTCTTTGATCTACAAATTACAAAATTTTCTGTTAAAAAAAATAAAAATAAACCTCTGCATATTAAGTTAGATTGGTATATTTCCTCTCCTAATAGGTAAGGACTGCTACGTACTCTATTTCCACTAAAAGAATAAAGCTATTATATTTTTAATATTACTTATTATTTAATATTATTTTATTATACTTTTATTATTATCCCTCCACTTCCTTTAAAAGAATGAAACTATTATACGTTTAATGTTATATTCTAGGAATTTCAATTAAAATACTGGTTCCACTTCGAAAAACCATTTCGTTTATATTACAAAATAAATTTGAAATCATTTTTTATTCATAATAAAGCCGCTTGCCTAAGGGTAAGATAGCTTTTCGCCGAATCTGGCTTTGTTCATTTTCTTAAGTCATTTATTCTTTTTTTTTTTTTTTGCGCTTCCTGTTGAATGTTTCTAATGGGATAGTATACCGTGCAATTCAGTTTAACTAACAATACTATTTTCGTAAGAGATGAATCATCATTATACAAGGATAGAATTTTCACGACCAAAAGAGGTCGAAGAATCATTTGGGGTTTGAGAGACATTAAAAAAAAAAAAAAAAAAATGTTAGCATGACACTCGTATACAACAGATTTCGGATTTCGTAGCTGTTACACATACAAAACCTAGTTAACAAGGAATGCAATAAAATAATATTTGTAAAATAATAATTTCTTATCTCCCTTCCCATCACGCAAAGAAAAAAATATACCGCCCGTGGAACAGAATGCAACAGAAGACTGGTTATTAGTTTGAACAACTGTGTTTATTTAAAAATATAATACAACTTTTATGAAACTCCTAACTGCCAAATAATATGTAGTATACATTTTTTTTTAATGTCTGGTAACAAAGTGCACATTGGTCAATTTTTTTTTTAAAGTCAAAAGCTTAATTTTATCATTCACCAAAAAAAAAAAAAAAAAAAAAAAAAAGAGTTTCGTCAAATTTTGCTAAATGACGTAGTTTTCTAAACAATAATAATTAAAAGTTCAGGAAAAACAATTTGTTTTTAAAGTTGAAAGTGCTATCTGTAACACTATTTGAGAATGGAACTTTATCTGAAGGATATGCGACTGTATGATACTAGAAGACAAAGCCCGCTGTGGGGGTCAATTACAACGGGCGCTAGAAAAAACATTTGACGAAAGCATGTGTAGACGCAATATATTTCATCTTCGTCCACCTACAATAAACAACTTCGTATTCAATTTTTATTATAGACCCAAATTGAATTTCATGCCCTTCTGGAAACGCGTGGAAACTTTTCGCATTCGAAAGATTTCGTTTTGTGTAGCCCCTCTTATATGAATGCTTCAAACAGACGATTATTTTAATAAAAGAAAAAACATCAAACTATGCTATCTGAAAAAAACTTTTAAACGAACTAACTTTTCTTCAAAGCTTGATGATCGTGACTTCAAATATTTATGATGACCATGCAACTGATAACTTTTTTACTCTCAGAAATAAAATAAAGCTGAAAATACCAAAAAATCGCTTTAAAATGAGGGTGAGGGTGGATTTTCATATTTTAAAGTAGCGCAGATTGTTTTCTATATTTTTAGGCATAATTTTGAAAAATTTCAAGCAGATCGTACAAACGGTGAAGAAGTTATTGCTTTTTTCGTACTTAACTTTTTAATCTTTTTGGAGTAATGGAAGTAAAAGTTCTATATCTTGGATGCATTGACCGGACTGGTTACAGAGTGAGTCAGGGATCGGCGTAACTATCAGGGCCTGTTCTAGGTATTTTCCTACGTGGAGAGAACTGGAAAAATGCGCCCCCCCCCAGCCATAAAAAAAAAAAAAGATCAGCTGGGAAAGACTGAAAGATTTCAGAGCAGGTAAAGGCTCAAATTTTGGGAATCAATGTTCTGGAATGAGGACCGATATCGCCTGGCGGAAGAGAACTTTTACTCTCTCTACGCCCCCCCCCCCCCTCCGGTAGCGTCTCATGGCCTCCCGAAATGCAAAATTCTATTATTTTAGGCCCGTTGTTCTAAATCCCTGCTGTTTCGATCTATCTCGTTCCGATTAGAGGCAAGCGAAGGCTTCGCCCTCGCAGGCACTCTATAGCAATACACTTTGATCTCTATCCATCCATTTACTTAATGCTAGTTGATGATCTGGAGATGTTTCGTGTTGTGGAAGTGTTTTATTTTGTGTGAGAAATATAGCATTTATGAAAGCCTCTGATCTAAGCGGGCTGTTAAAAGCACATTACTGTCTGATTGTGCTCGTGAATTTTGTGCAGATGATTGTCCGACGAAGTTCTAGAAGCAATAAAGTTTGTGTTCCATCCTGACAAGTGCACTCTTTACTAAAACTTTCTACACCAACTGGACTTGAGAACGACGGACCCAGGAAACAAGCAGAGTTTTCTGTAACATGTGGTGTCAGAAGTTGGATTTTAAAGAAAGACTTTAATTTTCCAGTGAATGGTGTAGAATAGAAAAATCGACGAACAATTTGAACAAAAGCTCATGAATATGCTAGAGGAGATGAAAGCCGGACAAGACGAGATAAAAGCCGCGCAAGACGAGATGAAATCCGGAGAAGAAAAGTTGGAAGTTGATTTGGAAATGAAAATTGAAACCGGGCAAAAAGAGATGAAAACTGGATTGGAGAAAATAGAGTAAAAGCAAGAAAAATTGGAGGAGAAGATAGAGAAAACCCAAGAAAATTTAGAAGAAATTAAGCAGGGCCAAGAGGAAATAGAGAAAAGAATGTCGCAGCTAGAAGAAAGTCAAGCGAGATACGAGAAAAGAATGGAGGTAACGATCGAGAACATAGAAGAAAAACTGGACAGTTTAGTATAGCTGGGAAAAATACCTGAAAACATGAAGATGCATTGATTTTGTGTTAGAAATACAGCGTTTGTGAAAGCTTCTGATCTAAGCGGACTGTTAAAAGCACATTACTGTCTCGTTGTGCTCGTGAATTTTGTACAGATGATTGTTCGACGAAGCTCTAGAAGCAATAAAGTTCGTGTTCCAACCTGATAAGTGGACTCTTTACTAGAACTTTCTATACCTAGTCGACCGAGTTGTATGGTGGGTAAAGCACCGTACTCCGGTTTCGGGTTCAACTCCCGGCGGCCGGGGTTCGATCCCCGACTGGGCGTGGTTGTCGTGTCCGTCCCTTTATAGGGGCGACGTTGGGCCACCTACTAGGTGCCCCCATAATAAAGTGGCCAACACCTTCGGGCCGTTGTAAGGGACAATGCCTAATCGGCAAAGTACCTGTCCGTTAGAAAAAAAAACTTTCTATACCTACTGGACTTTAGAACGACGAACCCAGGAAAAAAGCAGAGTTTTAGTTAACAATATATCATTTTTTAAAGGAAAAATTAATAAAACAGAAGGGAAGCGTGCGGTGGAAGGCACGGATTTGGAAAGAACTTAAATCCCAGAAAACTGGTTTTATCATCGCTAACTGACGTCATAACTAGGACCGATAGCTACAATAAGAACTCGAACGACAATAAGAACGTAGTCTGAACGCACCTTTAGTCATCAATAAAGGGAGAGCATGTGGCGCAATGGCTTGTTTTGATCTCGCGAATTCCGCATGGTCGATTGCGGCATTATCCGACTGTGCAAAATGTACCCCTTCTCCCGGCCTTCAATTGCCGAGGTGTAGCGTGCGCTGAGGCGATCTTGTGCCGCCGAAAATTTACTTATTTTAAGAGCTATGGATTAAAATTTAGGAATTTCTCTAAACATAAAGCCTATTTTACAGAGCTTTGTAATTCAATTATTATCTGATGAATATTTGCATTTCGACATGCAGTGGTGGACCCATAAAAGTTTCAAGGGGAGAGTACAATAAATATAGTGAAGCATTTTATTACCGGCAATTTTTTTCCCTACTGATTTTTAACTTAAACTCAGGTTTAAACTGTTAGTTTTAATCTTTGAAAAAACACAGAGGTGAAGAATCCTCCTTCGGTGATCTGTTGCTTTCTATCTTGTGTATTTGATTGCTGCGGTGGAAGGGTGGGGCAGTACTGTGCTTGTAAAATTCCACGATTGGGCACACAGGGCCGGCCTAAGAGCAAAATTAGTTTTGGCGCCCTTTTACAATGAAAGTGGGTAAAGAAAACCCTCCAAAAAGTGATATGGGAGCTCTGTAACTAAAATTTGTGAGAACTTAATACATGAATTTGGCATGTTAGAGGAATTAAAAACCAAAATCTAAAATTAATAAGCAGCAACAAATAGTGAAAATGAATGTAAAGGTATTTAGTACCTTTTCATCATTATTACTTTCCGAACAGGTACCGTGTAAGGAAATTATTGTCATCATGAAAAAATTCGACTTCGAGATTTTGGTATATTTTCACGTTTTGAGGTCTTCTGAATTCAATTATGCTATTTTTACGAGATGTATGTATGTGTGTGTATGTGAGTGAACCCGATAGCTCCTATACGGGGCATTCGATTGAGCTCAAATTGGGTATATGTTATAAACCACCGTCGCAAGACCGGTATTGATTTTGGTGTGTATAGGATTTATAGTTTTTATACAGGGCTACGACAAAGATTTCTTTTACATTATGGCCTATGGGAGGAAATTAATGAAAGTGCGTTAGCGTTTAAACGGCGAATTCGATTGAGCTTGTTTGGTATATATGTTTGAATTATTCATCGATTAAAATTTATTTAAATGCTTGGTAATGATCTTAATCGTAAGTGTTCGGAAAGTCGAGTGGAGCCACTCCAGATTTTTTTTTTACGATACGTTTTAGCACCAAATTTTTTCATCTGATTTTTTCTAACTTCAGTAGGCGACTGTACTGGCAAAACTGGCTATAAAAAGCAAAACTCTTAACAAATTCTTTTTTTTCAGTTTCTTGTCAAGTGAGGTAGAAAACAGATATATTTTATAACTGCAACTACAGTTTTATTTGAGTTAATATTAATGGAAAAATTAAGACCGATTTGAATATACAGTATAGAGTCTCGATTGTTCGAGTTTCCCATAAATCCGAGTTCATAAAAAAATCAATTATCTCCGAAATAATGATCGACACATACAGAACACGTGAAAGAATTATTTCGCACTACAAAATTCAAAGACCTGGGGCACCAGGAAGCCACATCAGAAATCTTCCTCCCAAACAAAATGGGTGTATTCTTCCTATTGATGCCCTCAGATATTTTTTGTGCACTGTTCAGATACTGCTTTCGCAATGGCGCGATACTGTTAAGCGGAAACGGATCAACGTGTTAATAATATTAAAAAAAAAGAGAGAATAGAAAAAAAAAATGAAGAAAATCTGAAACCCTTTCAGATTTTAAATACGCACCGAAGTACTATATATTAATAGCGAACCATAATTTAGGCATGCGTCGTCCCTATTTTCTTCCTTATTCCATAAGGTTGGAAAGTGTATCATTATTCATGAGTAACCAGTATTTTTCTTCCTTATTTTATAAAAACCATCTTTGGAATCGAAATCTATCTTAAAATCGCCTACTAAAACTATTTTACAATCTTCGCTAAGTATATTACAACTATACTTCACCGTTTTAAATTTTGTTTCGAATGTGCATCATAATCCAAGAGTGTGCCGTGTTTGTCTCTCTTGGGTTGATTTCTACTTTAACGCCCCAACTCTCGCCAAGGTGGCGATCATTAAACATATAGAGTAACCATGATGATTTTTTTGTATTTATGTGGCAATCGTCATTTAGAATTAAAATGGCGATTTGGAACAACTTGTAAGTACAGCATTCCGTTACATTTTCATTTATTTTGGGTTGCCAATGAATGTAGTTTTAATAATTAAGTGTCTTCAAATTCCTTAATTAATGCGTTTATCACTAATTTGTTCACTTTAGTTTCCATGTAGTTGTTTAGGGAGCGTTGAAACTTGTGCATAACTCCTAGAGACCCATGACTTCCATGCTCGCCAAAGGGCGGGGAATTTTTAGGTTGGCGAAAGTAGGGGCGTTAAATTAGGAATCACCTCTTTCTTGAACCATAAAGCACATCTTTGGAATCCAAATCTATCTTAACCTACGCCTATTGATACTGTTTTAAAATCTTCACCAGGCATATTGGAACTATAGGCATATTCCAAATATATCTCGTAGACATTTTAAATACTGTTTGGAATGAGCATCATAATCCATGAGTGTATAATGCTTTCCTTCTTTGTTCCATAAAACACTTCTTCGGAATAGAAATCTATATTAAAATCGCCTACCAAAACTGTTTAACAATTTTCGCCAGGCATAGTCAAACTACACTTCACCTTTATAAATACCATTTGGTAAGTGTATCAATCTATGATGTGTACCGTATTTGTTTTCACTATTCTATTAAACACTTCTACGGAATTAAAATCTATATTTAAATCGTCTACTAAAACTATTTTACAATATTCGACAGGCGTTTTCTAACTATACTCAAAATATATTTATAATAAATTGTCGCATTTTGGCACCCAGTTTAGCGATCATTTATCAAAAATTGCAAACCTTGTGCGACTTTCAACATTTTATTAACGCCTCGCCCCCCCCCCCCTCCACGTTATCTGGCAAACACATTTCAAAAGTGACTCGACGCGAAAATTGTACCAAAATCGTGTCTACACAAAAAGCAAGGTTGAAATTAATAGCACTCTGGTGCTAAAAACTATTACTATTTTCGATACAACTAATCTGTTCTAATGAGCAATAATCTAATAATACGTAAGTCCATTTTTTTCCTTTAAATAAGCACTCGAATTACAAAAATTACTTTTCTTCCATTTATTTGTTTATTAAATTTTATGATTTCGATAATTCGAGTTTTCGATAGTTTGAGGCAAGCCCGGTCTCGTATACCTCGAATTATCGAGACTCTACTGTATTAATAAGTGAACTAAACAAGTGATAGTGATTGTGACTCAATATCTACAACTGCTCAATTCTGTCCTAACGGAGATGAGTGCTTGGATCCAGTCTATGCATTTCCAATAGCATTAGTTGAACAAAATTAGTGTTTTTGTTAATATATGGGGCGTCCAGTGCTAACAGTGCCCAATGGCTAGTTCCTAAACCGTTAAGGCCCTCTTCCACTTGTGTCTCTACTGCCGCCAAGAGCGGTAAAATCTCAAATGTCGTAACTCTAAAGTAGAATTCCGTTTCCACTATCTTCTTGTAGAATCCTACGTT
This sequence comes from Cheiracanthium punctorium, assembly GCA_038373885.1. Classification (NCBI taxonomy): domain Eukaryota; kingdom Metazoa; phylum Arthropoda; class Arachnida; order Araneae; family Cheiracanthiidae; genus Cheiracanthium; species Cheiracanthium punctorium. Next base: position 1,518,822 of record JAWZYV010012252.1, on the reverse strand, counting down.
TCCTTAATCCTTAGCGATTTCGCGCATGCGGTTTAAACCTTTATCTAACTATTGCCTGTTTTTCTTTTAAATATATCATTAATTTTCTTTAAATATATCATAATAAATTTCTACTTGAAAAAGTATTGAACAAAATTTTAAATCTGGTTTTTGAAGGAATCTATTATATAAATGTGAAAGTTTGTCTGTTTGTTCGTCCGGGAACTCCTCCCACACCGTTCGACTGTTCGGCTTGAAATTTTGCACATACACGTAAAACAACATAGAATAGACCGTAGGCTGCTTTAAAATTTTGCAAATCCACCCGTTCCCCATTTTTTTTACGATTTTTCGCGATTTTCAGGGTAGAAAGCTACTCAAATGTCCGATTTCAGCACATTCGTGAGCATGCGCCGAAACGGCTGGTCGCAGACCTACCGAGTTCTGCACACGGCTTCACTAGAACAGATCCTAACACGCCCCGAAGCGATTTTTTCGAAATTCGAATTGTAAAATGTTTTATGTTTTCTCCGATTTTTCTCGCTTAATACGTAATAGCGCCAGTAATTACACTCGCAAGAGAACGATATTTATATCATCGGATAGAGGATAAAATTTTCTTTTAAAAACTGTTTGTTCAGACTGTGTAACACAATTTGCAGATTTTTGGGAAGTTTTCAAATAAAATTAAATTTGACGCTGACTTTCGTAAAATATTTTTTAAACTGCTGCATCTTGAATCTTGCATCAAGATGCTGCATCTTGCATCATCCGTCATAACTTTTTTATATTTTGTCAAATGACGGAGCATACATTTCGCCCTCTTTCAAAAGAGAAACCAGAGGGAAATATAAATTAGGAGATTTTTTACGAATTTTTAAGAAAAGAAGGATTTTCATTTCAATAGCAGCTGTTTAAAAATTTCAGTATGATATCTTGCGGTTTGGTTGTCTTGGAGACAGTAACAATGATTAAAATTGCCAGTTGAATGAAATAAATAAAATTACTTTAAAATAACTGAGTTTTCGCATGTGAAATGTGCATCATTTTGATATCACGAGTTTAAAACCCCTTTTTAAACTCAATCAGAATAACGGACTCACAAGCAAAACATACGCCACGCATAAAATAATTATATATATTTTTTAATTTTACGTTGCCAGAAAAAAGAACTGAATGCTGTTTTTTCACCAGTGAATTATCCAGCATTATTTTCAATAGAGATTTTAAACGGGTCACGTTTTCCAATCGCAAGAATTAAAATGCGGTGTTAAACAAGACTTGATTATGACCAACAGTGGGCTCCGGGCATTTATGAATTTGGGAGCCCCCATCTATGAAATTTGTTTTATTTTTCATAAAATTTTGTTATAAAAAAAAGAACAACATTTGAAATTGGGGGCCATTTCGAGCCGGGGGCCCCAGTAAAGTCCCGATTTGCCCGTGCGATAATAGAGCCCTGGTGCTAAATACGCCAATCTGACAAGAATTATGCGTAAAAATTTATGGAGAGCTGATTTAGTGGCAACCATAAAGTAAAATGATTATCGTTTATGCTAATGCGTAAATTGGAAAGAATCACCAAAGAGTAAAAAACTACATTCGTGACAAATATCTAAACCGTTTCTTTAAATTAAGCATTAACGGTTGCAAAACGAAAATATATTTTATTGGTATCAGTAACAGATAGTATAAGTAATAGTAAGTAGATATGCTAAGGCAAATATTGATCCACGCACAATATACACCATTAATAAATATTTCGCGAAAATAAGTCTTCTATTCATTTTTCCAGCCGTATTACATCACAGCTAACTAAACATTAAGTAATTCTACGTCGCGTTAATATATCCCGCTGTAGTTTTAACAGAAAATACTAACAGAACTTTCTTTTTTCTTGGCGATTATGTTTTTTCACAAGTAGTTATGATCCCATTTTAGGAAAATGTTCTCTTCTTGCCTTGCGAAGAGCGGGTACACAACTATTTTTTAATTATAAAATAAAACGGTTCTTCACATCATGTAGTATCTAAGGTATTAATGGCATAACTTAAATCTAAAAAAGAGTATGATGTAGAAATGAGATATTTTGAAAATTAGGAATTTTCACTGCAAACCGTCACGCTTTCCTTTTCTAATCGCGAATGAAACCGACATAGTTTTTTGCGTCATAATATTAACAAGGGTCTCAGGTCAGTACTTATACTAACTTTACAAATAACTAATGAGTAACTTTACTCCCAGAGTCAAATCATTTTGCTTATTTTTAGATTCCAAATCACTGGAATCAATTCGAACTATACATGTAAGAAAAAATTTCGCTCCCTACCGTGCGGAGAACGGGCACGCAGCTAGTACAAAATAAAAATGAGGAAACCTAAGATTTGTAAATATTGGTCTTAAAGTTAAAATTCAATAATTACGATAAATTTATACATGAACGGTAAAAGAATAATTATTAAAACTAGGTAGTATGTAAAATTGCTATTTCTTCCCTTTGAATACTAAATAATAATAATTATTATTAATTGTGAGAGCTTTTTTAAAAGAAAAAATATTGTCATTGAAATATTAATTATAAATTGAATTTTCTACGTCGAGTTAATAATATTAATATTAGGAAAATAATCATCTAATTTTAATTAAAAAACCATAGGTATAAAAGTACTAGAGATCATTAAAATATGACATGAAATACTTAAAAAACCTAGGAACTATACGAAAATAGTTACGTTAATTATTTTTCAATTTAAAATCTTAATTACAAGAAAATAAATTACTGAAAAAATAGGAAAAGTAATATAATAATCTGCTGGTAATTTTTAAATGAAAGTAAAACTAAAATGACAGTGACCCCCATCATCGCAAGGGAGCGTCGACGGGAAGGGAACTGGCCAGCTCAGGAATCAAAAGCTAAACGTCCGCGCAGGCGCGTAGCCAGGAAAATTTTTCGGGGGGGGGGATATGACTTTATATGTGTATAAATAGACGGAATTTCATCACTAATCCAAAAATTTCGGGGGGGGGGTATATCCCGATATCCCCCCCCCCCCTGGCTACGCCCCTGCGTCCGCGCCAGACAAACCAAGGCAGTTTTGGAGTATAAGTTAACTAGTACACTGTCACAGATATATTAGAGAGATCCCAGAGAGCTGAGTGTCAAAAGCAAAAAGAATAAGAAATATTATTAAGAGCGTCACTAATTAAAACATAAGGTATGCAAATAGACAAAAGGAAGGATGAAAATTATTATTATGTGTATATGAAATTTTTTTTATGGACTGAGATTGAATGCTGAGTCATTTTCTTTTCCCTTTAAATTTGTTAGATCAATTGCATCAATTTTCAGAGCATATTTATAAAAATTTGGAATACTGTGATGAAAATTGATAATTAATTGAACCAAAATATTATTAAGAGCCTACTTATTCTTAAAACATATAACCCTGAGACTGTGCTGTCAGCTTTTGCGACCGTCATATTGGAATACTTGACAGGGCGTTTCTTATGGTCAGTGATGGCGCCAGACTTTCCCCGACGGGAGGGCCATCTTCCCCGACAGGGGGGGCCAAACGATAGAACCCCCCAAATTTTACGTTTCAGTACTTGCACAGCCTCTCAAAAAAGTATTCGAGTAAGAGATGAATTTACTACTTTGGTTTATTAAAAACTATTATGATGAGATGGTCATTAATTATCTGTGCTTGGGTAACAGGAAAGCCCAGAGATTTTCACCAAAGTCGTAATTAAAAAGGTCGCTACGAAGGCAATTGTCAGCAGATCGGGCAACCCTGATTACCCTAGAAATGTGGATCTTGTTCGCTGGTCCTTCGAATCCCGAGCTGCAGATAATCAATATTCAGTATATGAATATCGTATAATTCCAAGCAGAATGAGAATGGAAGTGAACGGAATCTCTACGGTCGGGTCAGACACTTTGAATGGAATTTTTTATCTGGTTGCAAAACTTCCTACGTTTTTCTAAACCAACAAATTCTCTAAAAAATATCCCCGACGACACTCCCCGACAGGGGGGCCAGTGATCCCCGACGGGGGGTGCGTGGCCCCCCAGATCCCCCCGCTGGCGACACCCCTGCTTATGGTACCAGCCAAGGGGAAACTCTGATTCTAACGACAATAGGAACAGCGAATGAAAAGTTTTTAATCCGAGAAAAACCGACCTTAGAGGCAGAAACAAAGGCTTCGGTTCAGAGACATATAGTTCCAATTGCAAAAATGCTTTAAATTGTGTAAATTCTTGCAACAGAAGCACAATGGAAGTCAAAAAATCGATTCCTATAAAAATTACGAAATTTAAATTTTTATATGGTCCCTCGGTCTTATCAGTTATATTTAGAAAATTTTTCTTTATACAATTTCGTGCACAATAATAATAATAATAAAGCGTCCTTCTACGACCAAAATTCACCGAGTTACAGCTGCTTACTGTTAGTGCACTTTCCGAGCTGCGAAATAGCGGTTGCATACAGAATGAATTTTAGAAAAATTAATGTGCATGGTCTTGATCAATCATTTAAATCCAAAGACCCCGGATAGATTTTTGTAGAGCCTGACTAAACCTTCTGCTCAAAGATTAGAATTCTAAAATTAGTTTTCCTTTCTCCGAATTATGCGGCCAGAAAATAAAATTAAAACCTATAATTTAAAATTTCAATATTTATAAGGTCCCTTAACGGTTTACCGTAACGGGACATTTTTAAACGTAGAAAAGTAACTCAAGTCAAAGTGTTTTGTAACTTGGGGGAATTTTGGTAGTAAAAGGGCGATCTTTTTTAAATTTTGCATGAAATTGTATAAGGAAAATTTTTCTAAATATAACTGATAGGACCGCGGGGTCGTTTAAAAATTTAAATTTCATAATTTTTATAGGAATTGATTTATTGACTTCGATTGTTTTTTATATAACAGATAATACAATTTAAAGCATTTTTGCAATTAGCACTACGTCTCTGAGAAACGTTTTAGGAAATAGCCAATGGGCACACAAGGGCGTATTTAAGGGGGGTCCGCCCCCCCCCCCCCGAAATTTTTCTTTTTGGAACTAAAATGATAGTGGTATAGTCTTTGTGAAAAATTCTGCCTTTTTAACCGTTTGGATCCCCTCTAAAATGTTTTTCTGGATACGTGCCTGGGCACCGTTACCACTGGACACCCTGCACATAAAAGGTTAAATTGCTTTTAAAATTCCATAACATTTTTCTAGTTTTTACCAAATTATATTTTTCTCATTTCGGCGCCCCTCTCAAAGTCGTACGTGTGCGACCGCACACATAGCACACGCCTTAGGCCGGCCCTGTGGGTACATAAAGGTGTTAAAGTAATTACTACATTGATGAAAATGGTAAGAGAATAGGGAAAAAATCAGCTTTAGACAAAACTTACCTTAAAATAATGTAGCTAGTTTAGTATTGTTGAATAAGATTCGCTGAGTGCCCCGAAAGAAAAAAATATTTAAATTTAGGTACAATTCTAAATTTGCAGGGATGGAAATGACAGACATACGCTTCACAGTAGCATCGGGATAGAAAAATTCCATTTTTAAATCATTAAGTTACATCTAAAGCAATTTTTTCCCCCATGAAAACCAATTATTATTTTTTTTAAATGTTAGGGAAAGTACATCCTCCTCATGTTGAGAATTAAGCAAAAAGAATAAAAAATGCTTCTTGAGTGCAGTTTATTTACACATTTCATGCATTGCTGGTAATTGGGTGTATCATAATAAAAAGGTTTTTTATAATGCCACAAATCTAAAAAAACAACTTAAAAAAAAGAAAAAAAAAGTTAACAAGAAATATCTTGTATTTATGGCAAAAGTATTTGTAGTTGCAATAGTTTTTTAATGACATGTACAAGCAAAAATTTGCATATGGAATGACAGGGACAGTTGGCAATAGCATTTAAATAAATAAATAAATGAAAAACCTTTCTTTTTTAAATAAATTTTCATTTTACAAAATAACTATCGAAACAAGTTACACAACACATTTAGATTATTCGTTTGAATGAGAAATAAATAACTTGCAATTGATCAAAGCGATTTTTTATGAAAGCGATTATGAAAAGTCCTTGCTTCCCTCCCCCCCCCCCCTCAACCACAAAAAAAAAAAAAACAAAAAAAAAACCACCTTTTTATGACAAAGATTAATTTTGGCAAATAACATATTTGAAGAAAAATAATCTGCCTTCAGAAGAAAAGCACATATAATATTTGATTGTAGGTATTGTGAAACATAACATTTTCATTGTTCGACATTTTTCAAGTGAAATACTACAATAGGTTTTAATAACATTCACTCCAGGTATTTTTAGTTCATCCTTCATTTTTCTTTGCTGCAATACATACATTTTAAATTTATAACACATCATTTAAAAAAAGTTTTAGATATGTTATTCTTAGAATGTTTATGAGAAATCTGAACTAATATTACTGTTAAAAAAAAAAGCTTCAATAGTTTATTCATTGATAAAATTCTTTGAAAGATTTGGAATTGATGTAGTCAGAAAAAAAAATAAATAAATCTCGGGTACAATTTGTAAAGACAGGTTTAATAAATCTTTGCTTGCTTCTATTCCGGCTTTTTCGATAGAGGGCTCCATCTCCTATTTGTGAAATAGAGAACTGAATTTTGAAAGAAGGGGGGCTAAAAAACTTTCTAGGAATTAAAAATTGGACTGTGGTAGAGCCCAGAGGTTAGGTGTTCAACTGGCAATGAAAAGGTTGTTGGTTTGAATTCCGACCTATTACTGTGCACATGATGTAATGCACGTTAAGGCAGTTATTCCAAAAGTTGCCTCGGCCATTGCAAGCAGTTTTCGATGAGTGCAATATTCAGGAGTCTCCTAACTTCTGATGAGGATTTAATCTGAGGCGGGAAATACGACGAAGGGTATAAGCAGCTAAACAATATTTTTAAACATTATTTCCATCCACGCACAATATATAAAATATAGCTTTTTAGTAATTTGGGGGGGGGGTTGAACCCAGTGGCGTAGCGAGGGGTTTTTTTGGGTGTCAGAAACCCCCCCCCCCTCTAAAATTTAGCAGAGTTCTATTATTGACATGAAGAATGCGATCCACAATGTAGATTATCCGTTACATCAGTGCCTAAACCCACCTAAATTTTTTTTTTTGGCTACGCTACTGGTTGAACCCTATAACCCCTCCCCCCTGGTATAACGATGATTAGTATAACAATGCAATTAACTTTCAATACTAACATATGTGGTGGCAAACTATGGTATTTTTCGGTTTGCCAGGCGCAAATACCACTTTTTTTTTCAGGGAAACGTTTCAAGACTACTGCTGAAACACTGTCGTTCCCCAAAACAAAGCCGGAAATTTTAATTCGTATACAAAATAGCATTTATATACATACAGAATTCAATAAAAGTCACAGGGACAAGACGATCAGACCATTTCAGAATTTCTGAAGGTCAGACGCTACAGAAGTCGGAAAAAGAGAGAAATTTCCCACCTTCCCCCTCCAAAAAAAAAAAAAAAACCACCGGCGAAGTACAAGTTTTTATTATAGAAAATTTCATTTATCCCGAAAATAATTGAAATTTCAAATGCGGGAGACTTTAAAGATAAGTTAGCTTTGCATTTCCGCCAAGTAAAAATGAAATGATTTCATTTATATATATATAAAAGATTTCCTCAGTTAGCCGATGTTTCTATAGAAGGAAAAGGCGGGCAACCTAAAACAAAATATTATAAGTCATACCCGGCGCAGCTCTTTGTTTCCCGTGCTTAGTAAAAAATGAAAGCGGTTCGCTCAAAAAGCGACCATCACGATGCAGCCTTTTATTTAATTATTTATTTTAACGAAATTTTGTATTCGTGGGACAGCCGCACGATGGGACCCGAACCCGGACCTTCACACTTCGGCCGTCTACCATATTCAATGACATAACCACTGTGCCATGGCAAGGCGCTAGTAGGCAACTCTGAATCACTTAGTAATGAGGAATCGCTAGCATCTTGAGCATCAATTAATAGTCGCTTTAAAATAAAGTATTCAGCTAGTAGTCAAATTCCTTAAGTACGTTTTGCAAACAATGAGTTTGTCAGCCAAATATTGTATTATAAGAGAAATTATTCGAACATAATATTATTAAAGTCTAAATTCTAAAACAAATTATAAATTAGTTGAGCAATGATTATGGAAAATTAACTAATTTTCCTCAAGCCATGCACATATTAAAAACATTCAAAAAATCTAGTGTTAAGAACAAAATATAATAAAAAAAGTGCATTAAAAGTAGACCAGTATGCACGTTTTGGGTAGATAAAAGGGTTTACCCTTTTTCAGCTGCAAAAGTACCAACCAACACGCAGGTAGCTAAGCAGAGAAGTGAAAACAAATGTCCTCTCTTTTTGGATGAGATACATTACGTACAAATTTTGTAATTCACTGAAGTGAAAACAAATATAGTACATATGGTTTTCCTTCTGTGTCGGTTGATATTTTTGCACCTGAAAAAGGGTGAACCCTTTGCACCACCCGAAACCTGTGTACCAATCTATTTTTATGTATATGTTTGTTTTTAACTATTTATATTTTAATATTTCAAAATTTTCTAAGATAATCATTAGCTGGTACATGAAGACAACTGGCTTAATCTATACGTTAAACATTAGAAAATTTTCGACATATAGGGCTGGATGCACCCACTGGGAACCCAGGAATTTTCTTGCGAGGCGATCACTTTAATAGATATTGTATTTATATATATACTTATGTATGTGTACCAATGTCAGAAGGAAATGTAAGTGGGCCGCTGTTGACATGAATTTCCCGGGCCAGTGAGATGGGTTGTATCCGTCCTTATGGACATACCAGTTGGGGGTTCAATCCCTCCCTCATCTTTGGACACAGACCTAAGAATACACATAGACCAGACACCCCTATGCTTTCACTGTGACTAAAATAATGGGGAGCAGTAGAAGGGGCGGAAAGCTGCCAGGTGGTCCCGAAGATGGCAATAGGTGAATTCACTCCTCTTCATTCGAGGGGGGGGGGTGCGCTTTCCCCTTTCTCTGAAGCGAAAGAGTACTGATCTTTTGTTCATGAACTTGTAAACCATCTTCGGGACCATCTGTATTAACAATCCAAATCAGAAAGAGGTTTTTTTCAGCTGACAAATAAAATTTTGATTGATAGCATCATTAATATTAGAATTTATTTCCTCCAAGACTGTTTTAAAAGTTCTGTGGTAAAATTTTGTTACTCAAATATCTTAATATTTATAGAATACTGAAAAGATGAACTCTTGAACATCCTAATGCCTCGTTTACATGCAACTAATTTCCGCAGCAATAAGGAAGGGAAGTGAGAAAAACAAGAATGTAAATACCCCCCCCCCCCCCGAAAAAAAAAAACCACAGGAAAAAGCAACGTAAATTCAGAGATTCCGCAATGCAAACCTTAATAAAGAAATAAATTCCCCCCTCCCCCAACTTTCCACCTAACATACATTTTCTCTTCCTTCAGTTCATTCCTTGAAATCTGTTCTCCTATATGGATACGCCCACTTCTCCCACTTTATCTTTTCCCTCTCACAGCCTCTGGTCAGCAAGAGAAAAAAAAAGTGGAAGGGCTCTCCCTAACTTCTGCCCTCGAATGGGGAGGCTCATCTTGTTTTCCAGGGGAAATCTTAACAAATGGCTACAGATATTGTTTGCAGTGCTGTATTTGTAAAATAGGAGAATGTATATTGTACATAAATTAAAATATGAGCAGGGACTGATCTACATGCTTGGGGGCCCAGGGCACAGATACTTTTTGGGTCCCCTGCACAAAATTTTTCTGCAGAATGTTACTTAATTAAATTAAGTTAAAACCAATTACCATTCCTAAGTTAACCATACGAAAACATTTACAAATAAGTAAAATGTCACGACAAATACCACTTTATGAATACTTCAATTTTGGAATGTTTTTATGGGTATTTACAGTCGTCACACACCTTGGAAACGATAAGAGGAGGAGCATGCTGAGGCATAAGCGTTAAGTTTTCAAAATTATTGGGGGGGCCGGGCCCCACAACCACATATATTCACGTCAGTGGCGTATATACGTATATATGTGAGTTGCAAAAGTCGTAACCCTTCTCCCCCCCATGAAAAATTTCTGGCTACGCCACTGATTCCCGTACATATAACTTACTGATAGTTGCCAACTACTACGGAATATAATTAACCACTTTTTTTACATGATTTTTTGGCTTAAAAAACAGCAAAATTTTCGTGATGCGCGAGCGAGCTGGTTACTATTTTGAAAAAAATAATTTAAAAATATACTGTTTACGAAAAGTGGTTAGTTATATTCCATAGTAGTTGGCAGCTGTGACTTACTATATATATAAGTGTAACTTTTGTAAAGTTTTCAAAATTATTGGGGGGGCCGGGCCCCACAACCACATATATTCACGTCAGTGGCGTATATACGTATATATGTGAGTTGCAAAAGTCGTAACCCTTCTCCCCCCCATGAAAAATTTCTGGCTACGCCACTGATTCCCGTACATATAACTTACTGATAGTTGCCAACTACTACGGAATATAATTAACCACTTTTTTTACATGATTTTTTGGCTTAAAAAACAGCAAAATTTTCGTGATGCGCGAGCGAGCTGGTTACTATTTTGAAAAAAATAATTTAAAAATATACTGTTTACAAAAAGTGGTTAGTTATATTCCATAGTAGTTGGCAGCTGTGACTTACTATAAATATAAGTGTAACTTATTCGAGGCACTCAATCTCTATGGGTCCATAGAATTCCAGACCAATGTAAGGTAAGTATCAATGTTAGTATCTTCCTACCATGTTATAAGTTAAAAATAGAAGCAAAGTAAAAAATCCAAAGGAGGAAAAAAAAACATTTTCGATGAGATAGTGCATTTTAGACACATCTGAACTTTTCTTAATTTCATACTTTACATTACGTAATCTGATTTTAATTAACCAGAGCCTGGCGAGGGCAGCTTATAGTTACATTTTGTGTTACAGGGCGTCACAATGAATACTAAATCATGATTGAAATCAAAAGAAGAAAATTTTTAAAAGTACAAGTAAAGGTTTTTTTTTAAACATTTGTAAATGGCGTGAATACTTTTTTTATGTTAGGTATAAATTAGTTTTCTGTATTTAGTGATAAATTATTGGGTGGGCTCAGCCCCTATTCACAATTTATTGGGGGGCTCGAGCCCCACGGGCCCATATAACTCTACGCCTATGTGCTGAGGTGTCCTATCGAATTTGCGAATATTGAATTGAATGCATAATTTTTAGCATTACAAGTTACATTAAATTAAAAACTTTTAATATTTGTGATTAAATGAAATCAGTAATCAGAAATTTTACTCTAGAGATACAATTTTAGTAGCTATTATGATTACATAAAAGGAAGTTTTGGGGGCCCCTAAAAATCGGAAGCCCAGGGCACATGCCCCGAATGACCCTGCTGTAAATCAGTCCCTGAATATGAGCAGGGTGCGAACTGAACATTTTCTCCAGGGGGGGACATTTGAAAGTGAACAATCTCCAGGGGGGACACTTGAAAAGAAGAAGGAGGGAAGGTGCAAATGCTTCCCTCACATGATATTAGTTGACAAATGCAGTCGCCGACACGTGTGGGAACCGACTTATATTCAAACAAAAGTCAGATTGTTTGTTCTATGGAATCGCAGATACACAAGCTGCATACAATGTACCTGTATTGGAAGCCACCCTTGAGGGTTTTTAGCTTAGAAAAGAGACGAAATTTTAAGGCAGTCGCCTTAGAGTATAGTAACAAACGATAACATATTACCTACATCTTGACGTCCCAAAATCTTCACTTATCAGTTTAATATTTCTTCAGCAAGGGATAAATAGTATCCCTGGCAGGGATCAATTAATATTTCTCTAGCCAGGGATATTACATTCTTCAGCCGGGGACGATCCCCGGCATCCCCCCCCCCCCCCCGTCAATTCGCACCCTGAATATGAGAGGATATACTCTTTACTAATTGAAATTTTAGAGGAAAGAAGACCTACTTAATGCAAAAAATAGGTACAAACAATTTCTATTTTTCTGAAAAGATATCCAATATAACAGGGCGAGATGCAGATTCATTTAATTCACTTCCACTTTTTGATTGCATATCAGTTGCTGAAAGGTGGTTTATTAACCAAGACCTTAAATATTTTTTAGGTTGCTATGGATCAATTGGCGGTCCATTAGCATTAATCAACATTAAATTTGATACATGTGAAATAAGTAAAGATGCTCATAAATCATTTATGATATTGTTTATTAAACCAAATCCTTGTTCACACTCTGCTGTTGAGCACGGCAAAGTTGATATCGTGGTTAATAGAGGTTTTAAGTTACCCAGCACAGATTCAGAATTATCTGTGAAATCTCTTAATCCTTGGATGGCTTATGTGAGGGGACTATCTCTAGCAATAGTACGTGAGATAAAAAATGCGACACCACACTAATGAATATTTCCGTTGGTGCCACTGACAAGCAATACCTAATATGTTTTTGAAATAAATAAACAAATAAATTTCATCAAAAAGCAGAGGGTATACACTATTTCTTCAAAACAAACCAGAAGTTATATGCTGAATACCTTCCAATAAAGCCCTGATTGATTGTTTATCAGTCATATATGCAAAGTCATTTTACATTATTTATATGAGCTGAAAATAAATTAAAAAGCTGGATTACAACTTTATAAAAAAATTAATTTGGTTCATTATTGCGGGGCCCATAAGCTGCACCCTACTCAGCGTAATGTATAATCTGGCCCGGGCTATAAGTACAGTTAATTCTTGGTGCAATTACTTATTTCCTTATAAAGGTATTTTAAAATTACTTTGCATTGTTTAAACGCTCAAGAAGCTAGTATAGATTAAGAAAACAGATGTTGATATGATGCCATAAGATTAATAAAAAGATGTAACATTTTCCCTGTTATTTAATAAAACTTTAATTCATAAAATATGATTGATAAAAGATGTTAGTTATAAACAAAAAATTTCGTGTAGAACACTCAAAACATTAATAAAAATGATTTATATGTCTCAAGCAACAGCATATATAGGTTTCCATTTTGGGGGAGGGGGGGGGATCAGGTATTTTAAACCATATTCTTACAAGAGTTATTATAAATGTTTTAAAATAGCTTCCAATTTTCAGAGGGGCCCGGGTTCCCTTGCTGCCCTGGTTTGAAGTGACACAAAAGATCCACCTTTTGAGAGCAGAGAGGTATTTGTTAACTCACTTAATGTTAAGGAATTTTTAATTTATGTCAATTTTAAACTACAGCTTTTTAAGTGTTTTATTTTATTTTTTATGCATTACAGATCTGAAAAGAAAATTAAAAAATTGACAAGGAAATCCTCTTTTTAAAACAAAGAGAATAAAAACCAGGTCATTATTTACAGACATATATGTCATTCTTTAGAAGATACTTTTCATTTCAATTCAGTTTTAAAACTCCGCATTTATTTAACCCAGAGAATTCCAAATTTTGAACTCCTAAGGGTCTATTCCTTGGTTTCATAGAATGAAACTTCTAAAGCCAATTAAATTGTTTACTATTTAATGTAATCGCTTAGATTTTGCTTGTTAAAATTAATACAAGCAGGGCCGGCTCAAGGGATGTGTGGGGCCCCAGGCGAACAAGAAGTGCAGGGCCTCTTTTCTATCATGTCTTATATAAGTTAGTACTAGAACTGCTACTAAATATTAGCTTTATTTATTGGCTTTTTCCAGGATATATCTCAACCATCTACGAAGCTCGGTCTAATGTGATAACAACAACAAAAAAGACCCACATGCGTGACTGCATGAAATATGTCATCCCTATCAGAAATCCCATTTTATCTAGTGTAAATGTATTTCTTTCTGGGCTTGTGTTCACCCTCTACCTGGATCAACGCTTGATTTTTAAACTCTGATCATTTTGAGCAAATTTATTTTTATTTGTTTTTAGAGCTACATACAAATGTCCAATTTAATTACACAAAGTGCTTTACTTTTGTAGAAGTTGTGACTCTGTATACTGCTTCTACAGAGTTGTTAAAAGAAAAGATTTTGTTTCAAAGCTAAATTAAAATCGTTACTTTTATAAGTAGTATTAAAATAAATAAATAAATGAAATAAATGTATATATGCATCATATTTAATTACTACTCATTCAAGTAATTTGGTTGCATTATTATTCGAAAAGAATTTGATAAAATTAATATTTTCTTAATTATTTTAAAAATATGGGTTAAAAATTTATACAGTTTAAAACTAGGTATTACTTCATATCAGTGGTGTAACCAAGGGGGGGGGGATTAGGTGGGGTTCCCCCCTAATGAGGAATATTTTGCCATACAAAATGTATATTTTTCACTCCCTTATCACACACACGTATACATATATATGAGTTGCAGTAGTTGTAACCCCCCATGCCCCATGAAAAATTTCTGGCTACGCCACTGCTTCATATGCATTATTTAATACATGGTTTCACAAAGTTTTTGATATTTGATCTGCAAAAATGGTTATAAAATTTGCCAGTTTTCTCTACTATTATGTTTTTTAAGTAACATTTGATGGCAGTGGTGTAGTTGAGGGGGGATGCAAGGGTGCAGCATCTCCTTACTTTTTTGATAATATGCAACCCCCCCCCCCCACCACTTCTTATTTTGCAAGGGGATGCTCAAAGTTAATTTTAATGAATTAATTTGAAATATGCATTTGCATAATGAATTTTTAATTTAAAATTCTGCGTGAGAAAGTCAACCAAACAGGAACTTTTTGGACCACCTAAGTAGAATTTAAGATACAATTTTTTTGTAATGCTAAATAATGTAAACATACCCTTGAAAAGAGAATACACACGTCATCTTATTAAGCACATTCCCCCCCCCCCCCTTTTTAAGGCACTGTTGATCAAAATTACATTGCAATCAAAATTAATTACTCCAAAGTAATAATAATAAATTAATGATCTAGCTAGTTTAATTAACTTTTTAACAATATGATTGTCCCCCTACTTTTTTACTTAGGACTACACCACTGCTTGAAGCTATACAATTGTTTTATGAAATATTTTTCAGTGAATTGCAAAGCAGTTAAATGAATTTATGCTACCCATTTTGACACATACTATACAATTAATTGCTTTCGAGTACTAAAATTTTTCATTTTTCTAAATCATAATTTTCAAAATGTATGCCTGTAATCTACAATAAACTTAAAATACTGCCATTCGTTATTATTATGATTTTTTTTTTCAAGCTATGGAATGGTTTAAAATTTTAGGTTTTCTTAAATAATTGCGGTTCCGATTTTAGTGTGATGACATTAAAATATAGACATGAACACTAATTTTAAGTTGTAATTGTTTCTCCCTATTCTAATATTTGTTTCCGTATTCGAATGAAATGCAACAGTAAATATAGGCATTATACAGATTTTTTATGCAATTGCTATAGATAAAAGATTTTGTAAACATTGCAGTGAAATACTTATATTAATTAAATCTGGAGTTTCAAAAATATACAGAATGATCAAAATACAATACCGAAATACTTTTTATCGATACGATTTCTGGTCCGATCCCTTTTTCACGAATCCACTTAGGTTGTAAAAACGAAACTAACGCGCTAAGGAATCACTGGGTGATATTTTAGTTCAGAAAGAAAAACAAGTACATTATAAATAATATACAAGATGTTTTACAGTATGAAAATGCATTTAAAAATATTGAGCATTCTAGTGAAAGATGTTACATATCTCGTTTTTTCATGTAGGAAGCATTTTCAAATTGGTTTTATTTTCAAACAAAATAACTAATTTCTTTCAATATAAATCTACGTTTAGATCAATTCTGAAGAAATTAACTTGGACAGATACTTCTAGAATGAAATATGATGATCATAGAAAAAAAACTGATTTTTTCAAAAATTTAAAACCAATAAAATGAATATTTAAAGGTGACTTGTTTTAGGATTTGATCTCAAGTGTAATCATACGGTACGTCAGAACTGAAATATAGATCGGCAATGTTCGGATTCTTTCGGTAAAATAATTATATATAGTTATAAATAAATGGACCAATAGCAGAGAGGTATTTCAGTCACATGATAAGCTATGTCCAACCGGGTTCTAGTGATAGGTGTAAAGAACGTATTCGGAACTTCTCGTCCTTCCCTTCGAGCGCAGAAAAGTTTTCAGCTACCGCCGCCATTTTGTTAAGAGCAGAGAAGGCGATTTTCGAATAACATCGGCTCGTAAAATGTACTAGTATACTCATTTCAGCAAGTTTTTGTTGTTATAAAAGATTCCGAAGATGACTGTGAGTATCTCCATTTTGGTTGTTTGTGTCGTAATGCGGGCTGCATAAAATGTACACATGATGTAACTGATTCGTGATTATGGAGGGTCAACCAGAGCCCGCTCGGCGTATCAACTGTACTTGAGCAGTGGACAGGAAGACAACAGATACAGAATGACTATTGCCCTGGTGTGCCTTTACTCTTTGCATCGAACTACAGGGCATACAAGACAAAGTGTGTGGTTAAAATACAACTGCACATTACAATTACATTAAATCATCAAGTAGGCTTAAAACATGGCTGATCAACTTGTCGAAGGACCCCCTAATAAAAGACCGAAGCTTTCCGAAAACGATAATGCAGGTAAATATTGGACGATGTATACAATTCTCGTTATTGATAAGTGTGTTAACTCGCTTGCAGTAGTTTACTATGAAGTGTTTCAGTTTATATAAAGGAAAGATCTGCGTTAAAAGTTTACAAATAAAAACAGTTTTGTTTTTAATTGTCACATCAAATGTGCGATGTTTGTGTATTGTTGTCTGATAATGTGTGAATACAATAATCGTTCAGACAAGTGTGTGCGCTTCATGCATGCTTTCGTTAGTAAAATAATGCACATAAAACCGTAAAATATATGGATATATGTTTGAATTATACTTTAAGTATATTTGCATAGTAGAGTTTTGCACAAATGAGATTGCATTCGTGATTATGAAATACTGAAAGTGATCGAAAGGGCAAATATGATTTTATAGTTTGTAGGTAAAATTTCGCTGTGAATAAATTCTATTGTTCCTCAATATTTAATCCATAAATCAAGTATCAGTTTTAAATGTTTACTAGTGAACTTGAAAAATGAAAACAAAACTCCTGTTCGACATTATTCACATTAGAGTTTATAATAAATATTATACACATTTATTATAAACTCTAATGATTAAAAGAATTTAATTTTCTCTATTTGATTTCTGTTGCATAAATTTTAAGAAATTTTCGTAAATTAAGATCGTTATTTAACTAAATGTGCAAATGTCACTGATCTACAAACTTCATTTTAAATTACTGCCATAATACATCGTTTGTTATCTGTGTATTTTGCATTGTTATAGAATCTTGTTATTTTAGTATGATTTGTGTTACATAATTTGGTAAATTTGAGGTAGAGTAACCTGCCATAAAGATTATCAATTTTACGTAACTGCCATTATTATTCTACCCTACGATATTGGTAATAAGCCGATAAAGCAGACATCACACAATAATTCACTTTAAAAATATGCGAATTTTATTTCACCATTTTGAATTTTAGTAACCTAATTATTAAACTTAGAGGTTTATAATACGATTTAAATTTCATCATAAATGACTTTTAACCCTATTCTAAAATAGTATGAGATTTCATTAGATTTATTTTAAAACTTGTCATGCGTCCATGCTAATTAAAAGACCAAGTTCCGTCTCAGAAAAGTGGGGTGATTAGTGCTTTTAAAAAAACATTGAATCTGTCTCAGAAAAGTGGGGTGATTAGTGCTTTTAAAAAAACATTGAATCTGTGTCATTTAAATTGTTCACATTTATGTAACGTAATACTTCAATGAATAACAAAACAATGCTCTAAGCTAATTGTCTGTTGTAATGATTAGATTTAATTAAAATTAACGATTGATAGTGTTCATCTGTGTAAAACCAATGACTGGCCTATTTAACATTTAGTCTATTACTCATGCTAGTTCTGCAACATTTATTTAAAAAATAAAAATTAGATTACTTCCTTCTTTTGATTAAGGATTTGTTCCTTTAAAATATAGTGATATCTTCTGTTCAAGAGTTCTTTTCCTTGTCATATGCTCTTAAACTGGAATATATTTAAATGAAAATTATCCTTAAAAGTTTTTTTTCCCCCTTACAACAAATTTAAACTAATTTACTTAAAAATGGCTTCTCCAAAGGCTTTTGATTTTATAAAGTTATATTTCTTGAACATTTTTGAGCAATATTTTTCCACTTTTTCAGACTTCTGTCTGTTTGAAAAAAAATACTTTCATAATATTCCTAAAACAATTGTTTTTTTTTTCACTTTTTAAAGTAATATTTGAAGATAAGTTCTAGTTTTAGCTGAATAACTACTATAATAACAAATTCCCTTACTTCGAACAGTGTTAAAGATACAGTGTCTTTCCGGTCTGTTTCGGGTACTATGAAGTGATGATTAATCTGCTGAAAGACTTCTGCCAACACCATTTATTGCTGTTGTCATTTCCCCAATCACTTGTACAACCAATATGCAATTGTGTAATATACAATCATCAATCATATACAACCCTAAACAACGTACTCATTCCTAGGATATCTCCACAAAGGAATTTATAACGTTTTACCATGTTTATCAGTTACAGGGTGTCAATGATTTAAATGTGATTTTAATAATTAAATCAGGGATACATAATTTGTGTCCCATGGCACTTTATTTGCTCATGAAACCTGTTATTGATTAAATAGAAAAGTTAATGTGAGAATTTAATTATTTCAAATTTATTTTCAATTGTCATAAACACGATTTCAGAAAAGTTAAGTTATAATTTAATACTTGACTTATATCAATATATGCCAACTCGCATAGTAGAAAATGCGAGACATATGTCACAGATTTTTTTCATAAGAGTTTTGTGTACAGATTCTTTTTTTTATGGTCATGAAAAAAATTCCTCTTCTCAAAATAAACATTTAAACATTTTCTGTTAGAAAATTCAGAAGAATACAATATTCCCTCCCCCCTCGCAACTCTCGGGCTCTCTCACGCCAGTTTATCACGTGTTTTACATTTTGCTTGCCTGTTGATCTAATCAAGTTGCTAGCAATTAGTTTTTCAATTAATATATTGTTTCAATAATACTCTATGCAGCAAATGTATGCAGATAGCTGATACAAATGGAAATTTTGGGTTCTCTAACTGTTTATTGAAATGGCTGCACAGCTGGATAAGTTGCTTGCTTGGAATGCAAGAATTTGATGTTAAATAAGAGTTTGAAAACACATTACTTACGATTTTATGAGGGGGAAGAATTGGATATAAATCTGTTTCCAATCCAAATTGTTAAGGCTGTTAATGAGCTTTCAATGAAAATACCTGTATTTATTGAATTTTTTACACACACACTTTCAATTCCAGTATCGCAAGCTTCCTGTGAAAGTTGGGGATCAGTCATTGAGAAAATGAGCAAAATGCGATTAAGGTGTACAGATGGCAATGATGAACAAGCTGTTGGAACTGTTGATCAGAGAGTGTTTAAGTTTCTTAATGGCCCTGCATCGGGTTATACAGGAACCAGAAAATTTTTGAAAGCTGCATTAATTTCCATGTTTGGAGTCTCTTATTACAAACATTTTGATACTCAGTACGAACAAAATTATGGACAGAAATCTCTTCTCTGGTGATATCAAGAATAATGAATAATGCTAACTGTTTACCTTGCTTCATGTAATTAAAATGGCTATGGTTTTTGGCCTGATAATTCATTTCTTGCTTTTTATGCAATTTAAACTAAGAATGCCACAAAAAGTTTTGTAACTATTACGGTCTTATCTGGAAAAAGTTTTTTTATAACACTGTCCTACTGCTGATTATTGCTGTAAAATTTGACAAAACCTACCAGAAGTGTTTTTCTTAAGAATATCTATTTACATAAAGTTTTTCTCTTTATCAAAGTCTGTTAACCAAGATAACTGAAACAGGTTGTTATGTTTTATTCTCAATAAATTATATTTCTAAATTTCTATTAGTTTGATCATGTCTAATTGATTAACTAAGATTAGAGAAATGCAAGTTTGCCATAAAATATGCTTACAGAATCCTGCAACCCTTTTTCTGTTATTGTGAAATTATGCTGCAGATTTTCAGTGCCTAAAAAGCCGTCTCAGATCGGCAAAAAAAGTTCTGTTATCTTATTTTCAAGAACTTTTATTTGATAATTGGGTGCCACGCTCCTTCAATATACGTTCTGCCTTGATTTTTGGTGCCAAAATGCCTTTCATGACAGCGCCAAGCAGTGATCGCGATAACGCCTCTAGATGTGTATTTCATGCCTTAGAAATTCAGAATACGCCTTGAGAACTTCGGAATGAGTGTTTTTACCAGGGTTTCTACAGACCTGGAAAGTCAGGGAAATTAGAAGAAAGGTCAGGGAAATGCAAGAATATTTTAATTTTGCGGCAAAATCAAGAAAATACTTCCTGTTTGAACCTAATTGTAGAAATTGTTTTACTTTCACCTTATAAATAATTTTAAAATGTGTCCTTCATTAACATATCTTGTTCAGTTGAAATAGTCTTAATTTTATCCTAAATTATTTTTAAACACGGTTTTTGTTAGAATCCAGTGATGTCAAATAATATTTTTGCGTATATTGATTTTATTATTATTTGTAAAAAAGGTGCAAAATATATAAAGTTATTAATTAAAGAGTGTAATATTAAAAATAGAAATGCAAAATTCAGGAAAGCACGCTAGATAAAAAGTCAGGGAAGCAAAAGCTGTGAAATCTGTAGAAACCCTGTTTACGCATTGCTTTTCCATATAGAATTGGGCATATTTTGATAAGTAATTATTATTTTCGGATTTTAAATTTAAAAACTTTTTGCTGAACTGACATTTATGTACCTAAATGCATAAACTGTTATTATTTATGTGTCAAATGCAATTTAATTATGCTTTTAAAAATTTAGCATAATTGTTCATTGTTTAATTACTCCCTTGGAAAAGAAAATACTCCTTCTAAAAAAGTTAAGTAGTACTTTTACTAGGGATGTAAGGGATATCCGGTATCCGGCCTATTAGACTGATTTTTCAGTATCCGAAATACCGTCGGATATCTGAATCATAACTATCGGATATCTGGTACCTCTGCCAGATATCTGGCTTCTCTGCCGGTTATCCAGCTGTATACTACTAAAGTTCTATCTATAATATGCATGGGACAGGATCAAAAATTATGCTTGAACATTCTTGATAAAGTGATACATAAGACAGATGGATATATATTTTGATTGATGTCTTATTATGCAATCAAATGGATTTGCAATATCAGGTCTCTATCCAAGATTGAATTAGTGGGTGGGGCTGAAAATATCCCGGGTAGGCACTATTTTTGAATAAAATCTATGGCTTTCAAAGAGCTTTAGACTAAAATAAAAGTAAAGGAAAACTATTGTTTAACTCATCGACCATAATAATAATTCATTGACAAAAAATGTTACGCATTAATTGTGGTTTCAAGGCAACCAAAGGAAAGTAAACTGCAACTATTTAAATTTTTTTAATTGATCTTGCATGTATTACAGGCCAGTTGGTTACAGAATTCTGAAGTGGGGTGGGTATGTACCTTGTAGGTGCACACGTGACTACAGGTCTGTGCAATATCATTATGACTGACAATTCTGGATAACATACAATTTTATGTCAATTTTTAAAAATAAGTACAGCATTAAGAACATACTAATTTCTCCGAGATTCCAAGTTTTCATCAAATTAGGAAAAGGAATCGACAATATTTTACACAATAAAAAATTAAGTTTTAAGATTCTTATCTCAAATACTATTAATGTTTTACTTAATAAAATTCTTAAAATTGAGTAATTTATTAAAAATAAAAATTAAAAGAAACTATTACTAGTAAAACATTAGTGGGGATTGTAAATAACAAATTAAATTTTTTTTCTTTCCTCCAGAGAAAGCAAAAACCACAACTACAATTTCAAAATCAATTAATGAAGATTCCCTTCATCAAAATATTACAATATTCAGAAAATATTGTTGAGATTCAACTTACTCTCTGAAGGAAATATAAGTTTTTCAATCTATTAATTGCTTTAAAAGGAGAGAATAAAAAAACCTTATTTTGTAAAAGTTACTTATTAATATTTTCTTAAATATTATCATGACATACAGTTAAAGTTTTTAAAAAGTATATTCCATTGTGATTTTCTTTGGATACATCACAACCAACGAAAACGGCAGTTTTGGCTTGAATTTAATGGGGGGAATCAGAACTAAAAGAATTTCTCCAGTTTCAACCAATCAAAACAGTAGTTTTGGTTCCAAATCATAACTAAAACCTTACTTTAGTTTCACCAGGAGTTTCAAATGCCATGCTTTTTTTGTTCATGATCAGTTCTAAGATGTGCATAGCCTGATTCATGACGCTTTATTAAAAAAAAAAACAAACAAACAAAAAAAAAAAACATTTGTTAATACTAGTGTGAGTTACTACAATATGGCTAATCTTAAATCACCAATTTGGGATAATTTTAGAGTTGGTGAAAAAGACATAAAGCAATATGTCTATTGTTTCAACATTTGAAAATGTAGTTTTTGAGCACATTTATAACTAGTTAGACTAATATTTAGAGCTGATTTCATGCTGCAAAGTGCTGCTTAGTGAACATTTTCTGAACTTAACTTAACACATCTCATGTAGTGTCCATGTGCAAATTTGGAGGTGATCTTCTCATCCTTTTCAACTGTAGACTGCTGTTTATAGGGGAAGTTTAATGACAAGAACTGTGTAGTATCATTTGAAAAATAGGTGCATTCATTATACAGTTTCTCTCATTTTAATACCAAAAGTGATGTAATACTGTAATTTTACACTCTCTCCCCATCGAGTTTCTCCAATATTTTTTATTTGCTCCAGAAATCGGATAATGAACAAAAAACTCCTATTATTCTGTCTTTAAAATTTATAGTGGCAGGGAGAAATTTATTTATTTTATGAATTTGCCCTCCCCCCTTTTTGTGCCATGTAATTTTTAGTACTGTGGGAATGCTCATATATTTTAGAAGCTAAACAATTAAACAGATCTATTTTTTTTAAACTTTTAGTTTTTTTATGAAAGAAATTTAATGCATATCATGAAAAATCCTGTTTTAAGGGATTTACTTTTTATTTATTAATCTCAAAAAGTAATTTAACTTAAAACTAAAAATCACTTAATGTAAATTAATATTAAATGAATAAAAGAGAAAAAAAAAGCATTAAACCCATGTTTGGAAAAAAATAACTCATCTATCAAAGGTATCTTATCAAAATGGATATCTTATTCTTAAATAAATAAAAAAAAGTATGCATTTCTTTGTGAAAATAATCTACAATTGCAGGTATTTTAATAAATGTGTCATGGTTAAATTTATTTGCTTCTGCCAGCACTGTATACATAAAAAAAAAAATATTTTAAATGTTTACATTTTAAGTAACATTTTTTATGCACATATATGTAAAGATATTTAGTTTTTGTAAATCATAAGTCAATTATTAAAAAATACTTAAATGATGTGTTAAACATGTTTACAATTTATTGTCAATTATTAAAAAATACTTAAATGATGTGTTAAACATGTTTACAATTTATTGTTCTGATGTCACTATATTAAAAAAAAAAAATGAAAAACACACAGAATAACTAAATACACATTTAGTGCCAGATATCCGTATCCGGCAAACCAAAGGAGCTTCGGATATCTGGTATTCAGCAAAATCAATATCCGCTACATCCCTAACTTTTACTCTTCTGAAAAAATCCTAGATTGATCACTGGCACCAAGAAAACAAAGTAGCTGCAAAATCTTGTTTCCAAACGTGTGTTCCATCTGGAGACACATAAAATTTGAATATTTGTTAAAATAATGTAGGGTTAAGAATCTTAACAACATAAATTTCAAAAATATTAACTAACAACTGATTTTTATCTGAGGGGAGGGGTTCCGCAACCCTCAATCCCCTCGTTTCATTTTAATGATAAAAATAGTAGGAAAACTAAAAAATAACAACCAAAAAGAATTAAAAAATGCTAAGAAAACATTGTGAAAAAGATTGAAAACAGAATGTAGCACATAATTTATTCGCATTTCCAGAAAAAGACCAAATATTACATTTATCGTCAACTTTGGAGCCAAAAAAAATGTAGGATGTACATTTAAGCTTAGCCTTGGGTGCTTCCACAGTACTGTGATCATGTATGTCTTATCCACAATAAGTTTGATTGGTCATAACTACACAAAAAATAAGTTTGGTTACACAAATGAAAAAATTCACATAACTCAGTTATGATCCATCAAATTTATTGTGAACATGATAAACGCTCACAATACTGTGGAATCATCCAGTTGCCTTCAAGTTTTCAAAAAAAATAATTTGCAAAGAAACTTGAAAATACAGGGATCGATCCAGGAATTTTTTCCATGATCCCATTTTTGTAAAAACTGCTTATTTTTGTGAATTTCAATACTTAATTTTGTGAAATTTTATACCAATCTTTAATTAAAGTCACTTTTTTGTTAAAACAATTGATAAAACAGTTTATAATGAAGGGTAAAATGTGAGGGCTGTTTTAATTTATTATATTTTTGTGAAGGGGCTGTTTTAATCAATTGTAATTTTGTGAAGGGGCTGCAAAAGAAACCTAATTTTTGTCTGCATCGGCCCCTGAAACAGGTATTTAGAATTTTGTGATTACATCCATCAATTAGTCTTTAATATATCGTTTTTAAGACTATATTACTTAAAAGAATGCATTACTTGATTGGCCCTTGATACTGTTCATTTAAATTTGTGTGATCCACAAGCTGAAAGAAATTGTGCGTGTTTTTTGAAAAAATCATGTGATTTTGGTACAGAAGTACAAATAAACTAATTATGCCAGGCGCTTCAAAATTTTGAAACTGTCTCTTTACAAGCTGTACTACATACTGAAAGCAAACGATAAATCTGTATCTGTTTCAAAACTTAGAAAAAATTCTTAATCAGAAATTTTTGCAAAATGTGTCACTCTTCGAAAATTTTTGCAGCTAAGATCCATGTTTAAGAATTTTTTCTGAAAATCTCACAAAAGCCATAGCTTTTTTGCTTATTGCAGTGTGTAAAGTAGTTTATGAAGAACCATCTGGAATTTTTTGGAGACCTTGGTGCTATTACAGGGTGGCGACAGATCATGGAAAAATCAGGGAACTTTTTGTTTTCGCCTAGTGAAAGACACTGATTTTAGTTGTAGATCAGCATCTGACTCGCGGATCATTCAATATTCAACTGATGCAGATACTTTACACATCCAAGATTTAAGTGATGTTGGCACTATATGAGTCCGAAACCACAGGTACTCGGACTCATAAAAGATACAGATCATACAAGAAACCAGACATATGATTCATATAGACATTTGAATTAATCAAACATCTCGAATGCAAGTAGGATGCACTCATTTTGTATCAAAACTTCTGTATTTGGGCAATTTTTACCTTTTTTACCGAGAGGCATAGTTGAATTTCATGGCATAGTGACCCTTGTATCCTTATTCTACTCTGAAGTTCTCTACTGTCACAATAATTTTGATCGTCACCTGGTGTGCGACAATCAGGGAACTTTATTTCTGAATTTCTGTAGCCACCCTGTATTAGTTTATTTCAATTTGTGTACCAAGACTAAAAACAGTTTTTTTTTCTCAACATACACCCTTAGGTTGTTTGGAAAGTAATTTCTTATTCCCCCCATTTTTTAAAAGAGGACTTAATTGTAATATATTTTGACAGCTTATTTAGCAAGCTTGCTTAAAAAAATAGTTTGATTCTCCGCTGTGGTTTTTGGTTGGTATCCTTTTAAATATAGAAACTAAAAAGTGGCATTTTTGCATGTTTTTCTCTAACGCAAAGGTAAAAATACTGTTTAAAGAAAGAAAAAATATCCAATATGTAGGGAGAAGATGTATTCAAAGAACACCAGTGCCAAAACTAGTTTTCAAAATTTTGATCCGGCAATTTTGATGTCAACACACTACGCTCTTTCTGGAAGGCCAATTGAAGCTGATGAAGCATTCACAAGGTATAAATAAAGGCAATTTATTGATGAAAATCGGTGAATACTGTAATTTATAGAAGAAATGCCACAGCGTTTCCGAGTATAAAAGTTAAAAAATAGTAAGTGTGCTGTTTATGATAATAATTTTACAATTTTTTTAGCCAAACTCGACGAAAAATCTAAACAATTACTTAGCACCACCGATCACATACTTTTTAGCGGTGCACATAGCACAGTGTAACAAATCAGGATGTGAACCTATCCCCCCCCCGTAGGAAAGTGGTTTGATCCAGTTTTCGAGAAAGTGAGACGGAATGATTATAATCGACTGTCATTGTTCAAAAAATGTTTAGCAAATCTTACAGAAATACTTTTATAAAATTATTATTTCCAAACATTTTTAAAATTTGATTTCATTAAAGTCAAAATTCAATCTATAAAAAGGATGTAACATTAACTACTCACTATCTTTTAAAAAATAGGTAGTAATTGTAATCTATCAGTTCTTGTAATCGACATCATTACATTTTAAAACTATAATTAAAATTTGTTGAAGGCTTTAATATATATTTTGATGGGTTAAAGTTCCATAAAATACCACAAACTCATTGCCCTCGATTAAATGCACCCATTTTTCACATGAACTTCTGTTATACTTAAAATACTGAATTTTAGCCAAAACTAGTCTATGTTGTGCCCGGTTTCGAGTTTAACCATTTTACTTACTTCCCCCCCCCCCCCAGAAAAAAAATCTGTTATTTTTGTGTTTTTCCGCCATGCACAGGAGCATTGTACCAAATAAAAACTGCCTTATGCTTTGGCATACTCAGGAAATGCAGAGTGCTTTTAAATTAAATACCAATGTTATAAATATCAAAAGTAATAAATAGAAACATCGGGTAGCTGAAGAGAGCTACCCCCCAAAAAAAGTTTTAACTGGAGCCTCTTAATTTCTCCCCCATCCTCCTCACACTATGCTCTTTCGTTTTAACGGCACATGCTAGATAATCTGAACATTTTGTGAATGCAAGAAGTTTTTTACAAGTTATTTATTTCTATAAATTCACCTTTGTGCGGTTTTATACAGGGTTTTGATGTTCCGCAGACCAGATGGAAAGCCGTGGTAGGCTGGAGGTTGCTCATATGTGCTTTAAAACTTTCTATGGGAAGTGGGGGGGAAAATAAAGATTATTTTTTGCCGATCTACTCCCTCCCATGAAATATCCCAGTTTGGCATTTATGTTCCTTTTTATTTTTCGAGGGTGGCTGCGGTGTTTCTGATGATTTTCTAGTTAATTAAGCTCATTTTGTGGGTTCAGGGGATGTAGTGCTGGGTCCAGCATTTCTTCCATAAATTAGGGTAACTACTTGTGAGCTGAATTATTAAATTTATTGAATTCAACTATTCATTTGAAGTGCCTCAAAGCTCGACATATGGGTTCCTCATGTTCTTAAAAAATAGAATAAATTTCCGAACAACCCAATATTATTGTTATTGCATGTGATTAATATTTCTATAAAGTTTTATTTCTAAAATCTTTGCTTTTAAATTTGTAAAGTAAGTCAGTATATGATCAAATTTTCTGTTTCCTAAATCATTCACTGGGACAAAATTATTTTTTGCATATCAAAGAAATTTTTTATTTACAAATTTATACTATCAACTATACTAATCATGAATATTAAAAGGATATTTTTTAGATACAGGTAGACTGTATCCTACCTGTATCTGAATTCTAAAAGAAAACTGCAGTATCCTTAATAAACGAGTGATTCTGTTGTAAAATAACACCTCAACAGTTTCATTTTGAACGCTTTTAATACAAACATGGAGCAATAGGGATGGCGGCTGACAACAAAACTACACCAAAAAGGAAAAAAGAGAATGGGGAATCAAGTCACATAATTACAGGGTCTGTAAACTGGAAATCTTTTCTGAATGGGAAGATGCTGGTAGTTACCAGCATTGATTATAGTATTAAAAAATGCAGTTAAGGCAGATCCTTTTGAAAAGCTATCATCGTCGCAGGACTTTTGAACAGCTATTAAAACAAACCAGTGTTGTTAAACACTTAAAAAACGTTTGTTTCTTCATCTGTGACTATGGGCTAATACTAACAGTAAACTGTATATCTCATGCAACTTTCAGAAAAAATTCATAAGCATAATAATTGCCTTCAAAAATGGCCCTGTTTAAGGAACAGTTTGCTAGATTTTTATACCTGATAGTTTTTACCAGATTTTACTATCATGTCAAAACCCCTCTTTGTAAAAAACGAAAATCTTTAGTAGCATTGCATTTCTACTTTATTCAGCTAATTATAATTTAAATGAAAAGTGTACTCTAAAACAATGAGTATTTTTAAAAAGTTAATGAGATATCACAAAAAATAACTAA
Organism: Cheiracanthium punctorium; assembly: GCA_038373885.1. Lineage (NCBI taxonomy): Eukaryota > Metazoa > Arthropoda > Arachnida > Araneae > Cheiracanthiidae > Cheiracanthium > Cheiracanthium punctorium. The sequence continues at coordinate 1,490,248 of JAWZYV010012252.1, read as the reverse complement.
GGTAATGTTAAAAATATGATTAGGAAATTTGCATTTTTCCATTATAATTATTTCAGAATTTTATATATTTTAGTAAAATAAATATTTTAAAAAAATTTCTACATTTAAAGGTTTCTCTTCATGATACTCATTAACCCTTGCGAATGCCAGTCACCACTTGCTGAATGGGGATTAAAAAAATCCCTACTTGCTGTTAAGAATTTAGGTCCACAGACTATAATCAGGGATCGATGTAGGCAAAATTTGGGTCAGTTTTATGGCCCCTTCACAAAATTACAATTGATTAAAACAAACTCTTCACAAAATTGTAATAGATTAAAACGGCCCCTTCACAAAAGTAAAATAGATTAAAACAACCCTTCTTTGGCATTTTACTGTACATTTTGATTTGTTTTTTAATTATTTTATTATAAAAATTCTGTTATGAAAATTTGCATGAAAATTCACAAAAACAGATATTGAAATTATCAAAAGTAAACAGTTTTCACAACAATGGGACCATGGGAAAAGTTTCTAGATTGACCCTTGAAAATTTCAAGTGATTTAAATAATTTCTTCATCATTTATTATAGATGTAGCTTTTAAATTATTATAAGTGACTGGTAAAAAAAAAAGGCCTTACCATCCACCATGGCTGGTAGAAAATTATCACTTTGGAGAGGGTTAATACATATTCCATTATTAATTTTGAATATTATAAAACATTTCATGCATTACATCCAAAAAATTCAGATTAGATGATTTTTCATTTATATCTAAATGGGGGTAGGTGAACGAGAGTACAAATTATCCAGCTTTAGAGTTCTTCTGTAAGATCTTTTGCTGTAGGAAAGAATACACACACACACACACACACACACAAAAAAAAAAAAAAAAAAAACTAGAGAAATTTGCTGTCGCATGGTTTTTAACAGTGATCTTGATTACTAAAAATGGCATTTTGCATATATTTTGGTTTGTATTAATCTGAAATTTTAACTAAATGAAAGTTTAAATTGGATCAAGTGTAGCAGTGGTTCTACATTTAGTTTATGTTTGGGGTAGCTATAAATTTTAAATGAAGATTTCAAAATTATGCACATATCCAGGTGTATCCTAAAAAAATATAGATGCTGAAAAAAAGCTGGAAATAAAATAATATATGTAATAAAAAAAAGGGAATATTATTTATAAGGGCAGAATTTTGATTTTGAATTTCATAACCAGTCAAGACTTAAAGGTATATATAAGAAATTTTAATCACTTAAAACTTTTAAGAATTTATATTATTAGTAATTTATATTTAATAGTTTATTGAAATAATTATATTCATGCATAAAACTTTATTGTAGTTTTTAATAATAAAGAAAATTTTATATAGAAATTTGTTTGCTGTATTTTAAAATAAAGAAAAAGTAGGTTTTCAAGGGTTTTTATCTCTGTCATGTCAAAAAACAAACCATATTAAGGAAATATTGGTAAATTCTGTTTGTTTAGCAGTTTTTCTTGAGTGTTTCGTAACTCCTATAGGTGCATTGTTTATAACAGCTCACAGTGCAACTTGTAAAAAGAGATTATAAATTTTTCTGTCTTTAGCACAATTCAGTTCTTTAGAAAGCTGTTCAAAAATTGCATAATTTCTGAAAAGAACACCCTTAAGTTTTGCATAGGGTCAAGTGGAAAAAAATGATGGGAAAATCGTGCATTTTTTTAAAAAGGTCCTAAAATCAAGCTGTTACATTTATGTTAATTGAACTATTGATGTATATTACATACATTTGACTTATAGCAAATTGACTGAAAATATAGCATTCTCAGGGATCTGGTCGATGCAGACAAAATTTAGGTCTATTTTACAGCCCCTTCACAAAATTACAATCTATCAAAATAACCCCTTTATAAAAATACTCCCTATATTTTAATTTGCTTTGTAAATCATTTTAACAAAACAGGCAATTCTTTTCTATGGTGTCATTTTTAATTGGGCAAGTTTTGATACCTCCAGTCTCTACCACCATGGGGGGGGGGGAGGGAAATAGGGATGTAACTGTATATTTTAATAAAAATCATGTTAATGGTATGAAAGAAGTAAAATGCATTCAATTTAATGTATTCTTAAATATACTGAAAGTAAAAAGTGTACAGAGAAGGATTATTTCCCAAAATATTTAGCTGAAGAATAATCTACATATTATCAAATTCTGGTTCACTCAGTATGTGGCAAATGTTACTTGGTTCCATGAAATTAATTTCTGACAATAAATAGTAAATTAAGGTGTCAATTTGAATAATTATAACTATCATTTCAGGAATATTTTAGAAATGCCAGATCATATAGAACTTTGTCAAGTCCTAAAAAATTGATTATGTACTCATAGGCTACTGTTGACTCTACAAAAAAATAAGCCCCCCCCCCCCAAAAAAAAAAGCTTTAACATGTAGGGTTGTAATGTGTGTTTTGACTTACAATGCATAGTTAGCTGTTTTTTCTAGCATACCTCAGTTTTTTCTCTTTTGGAGAAAATTTCTTGTAAAACAATGTGAACAAGAAAAATTAATTTGTAGACATTATTTTGCCTAAAATATGTTATGATTAATTAAATCTGTACAAAACTAGAAGTTTACAGTTTAAAAAAAGTTTTTTTTTTTAAATACAATTTATTTATGATATAAATTTTGTCTTTAATTTTCTCTCTCAAAATTACATTACATACATATTTATTATTTATAAGAATGTATAGCACATTTCTTGAAAAAGGTTTCATGAATTTTTAGCCAGACATGATTTGTTAGCCAGAAGGGGAGGGGGGGGGTACTATTACTTCTTGTTCCTTAATTTTATCACATTATCATTGGGCCACAAATTTTCATACTTGGGCACATTCATATTCGATATTGCACCTTTATTGGTACAAACATCTAAACAAAAAAGGGCTTTCAGTGTATGTGGATTAGGGTACCTGTGTTTAGCATCTGAACTTCTTGCAATGCAGGATGACAAATTATCAAAATTAATAAAATCAATTTTATTTCAATTCTTTTGATTGCAATAATTATTGAATAAGTACCTGGCAAAAATTTTCATAGTTATCAAACAGAAACTTTATTAGACTTTATTTAGAAGTAGTGACAACAATTTAACCCCATCCATCAATTGAGAATTGGAGAAATTGTAAAAAATGAATTCAAAACACAGAAGATTGCTGGAATAAATGAGTCATGAGAATTTTGTATTGCATACAACTTTAGGATGTACAACATTAATTCAAATCCAATTACTGAAATGTATTTGTTCTTTCTCTTTCACTTCTGATTTAATATTGGTTCATTCATAAAAACTTAATATAAGTTTTTATATAGCAATATTATTTTATCCTTGAAACTAATTATCATAGAAATGTAAATTTTAGCAGGTATAAATATAAATCAAAAAATTTTTAAAGCTCACAGAAATCTCCATAGGTAAAAAATGTTAAAAATATTTGAAATAATTTACTTAAAAATTATTTTTGGGAACATACCTAGTCTTTTAAAAGCACTAAATTATCTTTCTTAACTTTGATTTAATCTTTTAGCATAAAAAAAATATTTTAAAATTGTGTTAATAAATATTTTAAAGTTTTTTGATCAGCTGATTAAATAACATCCTGCAGAAAAAAAAGTATTCATACAATAAAAAAACAAAAAGAAAACTTCCAGAATTATTTAATTTTTTTTTTTTTTTAACTGAATGTAAGCTTAAATCGATAATAGTTTGTTCGAAAGAATACCCTAACTGTTAGCGATGACTTTATTAATTTTTTGAAGACATCCTTTAGCTTCCTTTTGCTTTTTTTTTTTTTTTTTTTTTTACTTCATATAGTAAAATGCTGAGAATTTTCAAAATTTCAAATATTTGTTTTGAATATTTAGAGTAACAAATCTTGTCAATAGTCTGATCTACCAAATTCTGTGGCTGTTCCACTTTTATATAAGCAAAACAGTGGCGTAATAAGAAGGGGGAAATGGTCCGCCAAGATAAAGGAAGAATGGGGTGGCAAACTGAAGGACCGCACTGGGTGCCATTAACCCTAGCTAACCGCTGAAGCAAAAGATATATATTATGCTTTCGTCAAAATTAAGCATAATAATTTGAAATCTGTATTTGCAAAATTTCACAAATCGCTTGAATTTCTGGAAATCCCACAGAATTTCACAATTGCAAAATGTCGTGGTTAGTAAATATCTGTGATAATTATGAATAATGTGTAATAAAGATTTGATTAAAAAAAGTAAATCGTTCAGAAAGAAAAATTCAACTTAAGCCTCTCCATCAATAATTGGTTTATTTGAAACCAAGTCACCATATAAAATTCATTGAGATTATATATTTTTACTTCATTTCAAATTTATTTGGTCTGCTTTGATTCAAAATCTTTTGTTTCAGTTAATAAAATATTTTGTTAATTTATTTTATCTTTGATTTGTGGTGCATTTAATTTTAACTTTTGCAGGGGCAAAAAATATTAAACAATTATTTTAATATTTTGCAAATTTATTTGTTATTATCAATGGCAACTTTCACGCACAATTACGCTTCGAGTATATAAATTTCGATTTTATTTTTCTCTCCATCCTAATTGTCTTACCAGCTAGTGTTAACTGTAGATCAGTTTGGCAGGGCCTTTTTATCGAAAATAATGGCTGTTCACTATGGAATATTGGAAATGATTTGTAGCAACATTACATTCTTTATGAATTACGTCATGCACATTCATTAGATTATGCAGACAGGGGCAAACACTTCGGATGATATACTTTTCTGGTCATTTTTTAAGAGCTTGTTCAGGGCAGTTTTAATGCTTTTTAGAAAGTTTTATTGGATATCAGCTTTTTAAAATATAGTAATTAAAAAAAATTAATTCAATTCTGAACTATCGTATCAAGTATACTCATTTAAGCATCAGAAAATTTACAGAGTAGTTTGCAAACACGTTCGCCTCAACGGGATATGAACATGCAAACCACTGATCCATGTCTATCACAGAACCTAAGATGAGTAGGCTACAGAAGTGGTTACTAGGTCTTCCGAAATTAAATATTTGATTTGTAAGGTTGTTGAAGTGAAGCAACATTCTTGCTTGTCATACATTCATCGAAATTTTCATACTGTAGTTGTAATGAGGTACAGCGATAAATTGAGCACTAAAACATTTAAAATTGTGTATATACAGGGTATCCAGTGCTAATAGTGCCCAATGGCTATTTCTTAAACTGTTAATCAGAGACACATACTTTCAGTTTCAAAAATGCTTTTAACTGAATAATCTATTATAGCAGAAACAATTGGCGTCAATAAATCAATTCCTATAAAAATTACGCAATTTAAATTTCTATACGGTTATATAATTATTTATATTAAAAAAAAATTTCTTTATACAATTTGATGCACAACAAAAGAAAAAATTGTCTGGAAATCTAATTTTTAGTTTGAACACCCTAAGTTTGGGTACTTGCACAGAAAGAAATATTAGTTTAATCCATTTGAAATTTGTTATGTTTAAATTTTTTACCCGAAGATGGCCCTTTTCAGGTCATTTTCAGTTTTATCAGAATTTTAAAGGAATTAATTTTTTTTAAATTTATAATTTGTAATTTTTTTTTTAAGATCTTCATTAGTGACACAACAAAAACCGACATACCAAAATTTTCATGAAAATTAGTTGGGCCATGTTTTGTTAGGAGTCTCTACTCTCAAAATCCAATTTTTATTACCGTAAATGCCGGCGTATAACGCACACCTATAATTTTAAACTTCATTTTTTAATTTTTATGTATATCCCCCCATATAACGCGCACCCTTTACTTTGCAATCAGACTTGCCCTATGGAATCCAGAAATTCTTTTACTTTGGGATATGTTCAGATCACATTTAACAGATAATACAAAGAAATTAATGAAAGAGTGTAACATAGACATGGCAGATATTCCAGGCGGATTAACGCCATTAGTCCAACCTTTAGATGTGTGTATTAATAAACCATTCTAAGGAAATTTAAAACGATTTTGGAATATGTGGATGTTGGAATGAGGTAAAACATTTACGAAAGGAGTTGAAATGCGACATGCCAGTCTAGAAATAGTGTGCGAGTGGATAATACAAGCATGGGATGCAATTAAACCTGACATAATTAAAAAGTCATTTAAAAAATGTAGTATATCGAACAATCTAGATGGAACGCATGATAACTATTTATTTATGGATCAGAGTAACAGAATTTGATCATGTGCCTGAAAATATAATGGAAGATGAATATGATGAACTTTTTATGCTGTCCGATAATGAAAATTGAAGTTCATAAGGTATGTGCATTTCTTTTAAATAAACAACATTCAGGTACATTTAGAAATCTCATTTTTTTATCAGGCATGATAGTTTTCAGTCTTTCAACATTGATGCATTTGAGATTTAGTATTAAATTAGTCTAATGAATTTAGTTACACTGAATACAGTGTTATAATGAATATTAGTTAATTTAATAATGTGCACATATAAAAGCATAACAGGTAATGTGTTAAATGCATAATAGTTTATTTGTTCTGTAGGATCTTCAGCAAAGTTCAGTCTTTTTAGCTGTTTGTGCTTTCATGCCTGTTTTATGCTCATCTTTTCCTTATTTTTAAATTTATCATTTTTATAACCGGCGTATAACGCTCACCCTTAAATTTCGACCTTATTTTTTGTATGAAAAGTGCGCATTATACGCCGGAATTTACTGTATTTTAAGAACAGTCAGTCATTGAAACTTTGAGCTTTCGTTGTACAAGCTCATTTTAAAGTGTATAAAAAATCGTGAGGAAAAGTCTCTTACATTATGTGGAAACAACGAATACTTATCGATAAAAATGCATTGCAGGCATTTGCAACATCAAAGGAAAGTTCTTGTAGAGGATTGATAGCACTGCTCGCTATTCTCTACAAGATTAGCGAGCAGTCATTGTCACCATTTACTTAAGGTTTGTCTGGTTGGTTTTTTGTTTGCTTGGAGATGGCTGGCACAGCGGCCACTGTGCTAGATGCGCCTGATAGTTTTCGGATTTGACACAAACTAACCTCTACATTAAGATGACCAGATGTCATCATTTTTTATGGGCGGTGTTCATTTTGAAGCCTTTTTACTTATTTTGAAATGATACATTTATTGAAATAAAATAAGTTCAGCAGGTGGCCAGTTTATTTCAATCAGCCATACTTATGCCTTAAAACTGAACACTGTTTTTATAGAACGAGGAAATTTTCTACTATGTATTGTCTTTTGGCATTCAATTAAATTTTGTGTATGAATTTATGAAACTGAACCAATATTTTATGAATATTGTGCATTTTTGTATTTTTTCTATTTATTTCTCTATATGAAGCATTCACCTGTTGGGTAAGCATGATGCCCAATGATGATTTATATGAAAGAATATATAGTATATATTTTAAAGAATAAATAGCTAGATTCAAGAAATTTAGAATTAATATTCCATATCCAGAAAAAAGATTATCTTTCAATTGTTAAGCATTGAACTGTCGTCACAAAACAAAAACATGCTGCTTCAAATTGTGTGAACATGCTTACAGAAAAGGACCTTGTTTCTCGTTCATGGGTTCAAAATGAAGTGTCACTTCATTTTGGACCAAATGTTAGAAGATTTTATGAAGTATGATTGTTTCAAAAATGTCTTTTGAATAAGCCCATTTTTAGAAATGTAGTTGGATAAATAGTGCTAAAAACATTTTTCTGATGTTAAGTTCAGTTTGGAAAATTTTCCAATTGTTCTGGAAGGAATTTTAAGTATTGTAAATGTCAAAAGTCACAAAAGTAATATTACTTGCAGATTAGGTTGATTTGCAGTTAGTATTGATAAGTGATAGAGGGCTATTCTCCCAACTGTTTTTAACTAAGAACATTTTTTTATAACATGCCATTTATATACTGTCATTACCTTACTGTAATGCTGAAATAATGTCATATTGCACTGTGGAAAATGTTCTTATAATGAAAGCAAACATGACTAATATGTGTTTTGAACAAAAATTTGTGAGAAATTTTTGATGAAAAGCAAAATCATGTACACATGTAGAAATAAATGTTTTCCCATTTTTTTCTTCAAACTATTTTGTGTTACTTTATTTCAGGCTAACATTTTTTATATCTAACGAAAGTTGTTTATTCCCAGTATGTATGTAACAAAGAACATTGTTCTATCCCAGTAAATTGCTGTAAACATAAAATACCTGTATACAGTGTAAACATACAAGATTTTTCCGCGTTGCATATTGCTTAGTATGAAATTCATGCATAGTTCCCTGAAAGTGAATTTTCTATTAGCAGTTTAATGAAGCATGGGTCCAGTAGAGGAGTTCAGGTTCTTTTTTTAAAGCATGAGACAAATTATTTAATTAATAAATAAGACCCTTAGAACAGGTCACTATCGAGGTATGAAGATTCAAAGAGATGGCAATAGAATTTACCGTCTGCAATAATTGCGATAATATTCCACTGACTCCCAAACACATTCTCGACTTCCCTGCCATTTTAAGATCACTGGCTCAGCTCCGGGAATTCTCCCCCTTTGACATCGAAAAGAGTCTACACTCCGAAAACATCAAGGAGATAGCCAGCTGTGTTCTGCACACTCATGGTCATCTAGAGTTCTCTCCATGGACACGACACCAACCAGCCAACCAATAAATAAGACATTTACTTTGTTAGAATATAAATTTTTCTGACAAGAAAAATATTTCGAATGAAATGCTGTCAAAACAAAAGTCTTTCTTTCTGTTTCCCAAAAGGAAGGTGTGATATGTTCATTAATATAAATAAATATCTGATCTCATGACTAAGCAATAAATGACCACTTTGAAGTATCCGAAAAGTTTCACGCGCTATTCGCAGGTAAATGCCTTTGTCCCCCCCCCCTCCTCCAATAAGTACTTTCCCCCCCAAAAAATGATGAATCACTTTGTCAAATTATTTACAAAGTAGTATGTTCGATAAATGAAAAAATTATCAGTCTGAGACCAATTCAGGTGCAGACTGACTGAGCCAGTCTCTTCTTCAGGATCCAGATCTCTTATCCAAAGACTCGTTAAGGTCAATTAATTCTAATATAGAAAAAGAACTAGTTTCATTTTTGAAAGGCAATGGGATAATGAGTTTTAGCTCTGTAGCCGATGTAAAATTATGTATGAATTTTTGAAAACTGAAGATGTAGTTGACCATTGTGTGTGCAATTCATTTATAATACAGGGTGTCCAGTATTTAACCAAAAATTTGGATTGTTTAGTAAAAGAGCTTCAGAAGAGATAAAAGAAAAATATTTACTTCAAGTATAAGAACACTCATTCCGATTTAATGCACAAGAGTTTCGAAGAGCTTCCCATTACTTGCAACAATATGGCGAAGCCTATAAGATCAAAATTCTCCAAAACTGAATGAATAGTTCGCAGTGTGGCCCCGAATAAATGTCCGAAATTTCAGCAGAAAATAAAAATCCTCTGTTCGATAGTCAATTCGGCATCTTGCTACTGCGGACTGCTTGCAAAGATGCCAACTTTTACAGAAAACTGCTTGGAACTTCATATCTGTCTAGTGCTGCATCACAGCACAAAATGAAAACTTAAAAGTTCAAAGTGGTTCAAACTCTTTTCGTAAATTGTAAACCGCGTAGTGTTGCGTCATCAAATGTTACGTCAGAATGATGTCCCAATAAACAGTTATTGCAGTTTCAAATTTTCGGTTAATTACTGGGTACCCTGTATTTAACAGATTACTTCAAATGGATGACTGTTTTTAAAAGTCTGACCTTCTTCAACATAAAAAATATTGACTGCAGATGCCACAATGCAAAGTATAGCACACGCTAACACCATTAAATAACTCATTCTAAATGACTAACTTGAAACAAATGTAGGCACAGAAAAACTTGCATTCTCCTGGATTGATAGGATTTCTGAAATCTATGTGCACAAGAACAAAATTGGCATGAACTCATATGTGCATAGAAATTACAAGTCAGAGGTGTCGTAGGAATAATTTTTTGTGCTGCAAAATAAACAAAAAACAGTATACTTACATAGTGTGTCTTTCCCATGTACCCCCCCCCCCTCCCGTTTGAATAAAAAATGTATGCAGCAGACTTACTGTGATCATAAAATAACATAAATAAATAGGCTGGAAAGTACCGAAAAATGATGCGGCACATCCAGTGTTAGTCCAAGTCTTATACTCTAGGTCTAGGACCTCATTTATGTTAATTTTTCAATACTGAACTCCTGAAAGTTTTTCCCCCTAAGATTTTGCACCACTATAAATACATTCTTTTTCCTTAAAATTTAAGAAAAAGTTATAATAGTGTTTTAAACTATATACTTATACTGAATGTTACAAACAAACAAACAAAAAATAAAAAATGTACGCACATACAATTAAAAGGAAAGACCAATCTACACACTTGGGGGCCCCTGCACAAAAATTTTCCGCAGAATATTAGTTAAATTAAAACCAATTATCATTCCTAAGTTAACCATGTAAACATTCACAAATCAGTAAAATGTCACGACAAATACCACTTTTATGAATTTTTCAATTTTGAAATGTTTTTATGGGTATTTACAGTCGTCGCACACCTTGGAAACGATAAGAGGAGGAGCATGCTGAGGTGTCCTATCGAATCGAAAGCATAATTTTTAACATTACAAGTTACATTAAATGAAAAATTTTGAATTTTTGTAATGAAATGAAGTAAGTAATCAGAAATCTTACTCTTGAGAGAAGATTTTAGTAGTTAATATAATTACATATATATATATAAAATATATATAAGGAACGTTTTGGGGCCCCTAAAAATCGGGGGCCCAGGGCACGTGTCCCCTAATGCCCCGCCATAAATCAGTCCCTGGTAATACTTTTATAATCTATTTAGCATAGCAATACTAACAGGGTTTTCATTGCGGGAAAAAATGAGTGAGAATTTCTCACCCGTTCCTCAAAACAGAGTGAGATTTTTAACAAATGACTGAGAATTTTTCAGTATCGATGTGGGTTGGGTAAATTATTTTTAAATGGATATTTTACCACTGACTTGGGTAAACATTCAAAATATCGGGGTATTATGATTTTTAAATACTTTTAATGCATGTAACTAGGCCTTCAAGTCTGTTAGTCAGATCTAGTTACATCCAATAAAAATAACCCAGTTGAGTCACAACCGTGGGGGAGACCTTTTTTTCCTTCCACAGACGTTAGGAGTTCTTGAAAAACTACTATTACACTCCGTTTTAAACTTACAACGGTTTTCATTATTTTCTAATATTAAAAAAAAAAAAAAAATCAGCAATATATCCCATATAATTAATTTCATGAGTCCCTAGGACCTACAAATTGAAGAAACTTGCCCGACATGTGGGTAGACGTAACTGTGAACTCATTTACATAAACGAGTTCAGTAAACAATCACGTGATCAATATTTTGCGCATAATGAAACCGATTTGTAGGGTGCGCGAATTTCGCGCAGTAATAATATTTTAACGAGAGAAAAAGAAAAAAAAGTTCTAGGTTCTCATGCTCTAGTGAAAACACTGCACTAAAAAGTTAAAAATTACTGCTCCAGAGAGAGAAATAAAGCTTAAAGTGTCTTACAAGTCATTTGGAGATTTCATAAAACTCCAATGGTGTGGATATTTGAGCTAGCTAGATAAACAAAGTTGTACGAGCCACTGACTGAAGATACATCATTTGTCAAAGGTTGCAAGTAGACCAGAACTGTGGTTGATAAATAATTCTTATAGCTGTGTAATTAGTTTAATGAGAGTCAAAAACAGTTCAGCACCCATTAGTAAAAACCTAACACTTCTGACAGCTTTTACGTTGGAATGTTCCTGATGTATGTTTATTATTGCCATCGCCTTGATGTGAAAATTTTATTAAAAATGTAACGGTGAATTAATTGTTCTAGGAAACACAGCATATATTACTCTAACTATTGATCAGGAAACAAGGAATTTAGTTAAGAACTAGGAATTGAATAGGTGTTGCTTTTAACTCTTTGAAAGAAGACCTTTTGTATCCTTTAAAACATATGTATATAAGTTCTTCATTTGTCTTTAACAAGCACCTTTTTATAGTGGTTTACTTTATGGGTAAAAAAAGTTACCAATATTTGCCTTTTTTTTCTGTCTTAGTGGCATTTTGAGGTATTTTTCAGATATTGAAAATCTGCCATTGTTTTTCAACATTCGCATTTCTTCACCTCATTTTATTCTTAATTACATTTTACTTAAAAAATATTATTGATTTAATTATTGAATTCCTTTAAAATTGATTTGCAGTGAATATGTATATATATATTTCAACTCGCGGGCACGTGCTGGTTAGGCATGTTCAGTACAACTGCCCGAAGGTATTGTGGCCATTTTGTAATGGGCACCCGGTAGGCGGTCAGCATTACGCCCTATGAAGGGACGAGCAAGTTAACATCTTTGTGCAAGCCGGTATTCGAATCCGTACCAAAGGCGTGATATAGTGGCTCTTAAGCCACTACACCTTCTGGTCGGCTGCAGTATAAGTTGAACTCAATAATAATTAAACCTGGATATAGTTAAATTTCAGTTTACTCTATATCCAGATACATCTGAATCCCAATTAGATTGCTGGGTTATTCCAATTTTTCTTATCTCCTCGTTTATGTGAAACGTTAGCTCAAACTCATAGAAGTATCAAAAGAAATTGGAAGTGATAACTTGTTTGATAACATGTACAGGGTGCATTCCCCAAGTAATGCAACCTAATTCATATATTGAAGATATTTGTACGATTAGTTATTTTCAAAATAACACGTTTCTGCATCTGAACATTTCTGAAGGTGGTGTGTCCGGGGCCTGAAAGGCCTTCTCCCTAGAATGATCTTTAGAGCCACGGTAACATGAGCCTAAATGTTTTAAAGTGTCTCATTGTTTTCCTTTCATAACGCCTTTTAAGCAAGAAAACAAGGAGTCAGAGGGGAGCCTGGACAACACTAGAAAAGCTAGGGAAACAGTGTAATGTGGGTCTTGGGCAAGAAATTGGCAATGAAAGCTAATGTGGCCACACTTTTAAGTCTTACAAAGTTTTCCAAGTAAAAATCTGCATTACAAAAATTGTACCCTGTTGCATTAGGCTCAAAACGGTTCACAAAATGCCCATCGGAAGGGTTTGATTTCATTGATTGTAAGTTTGTAAAGTAGAGAGCCCTGAAATGACTACAAACTTTATCTGAATAAGAAACAAACACACGTTTCTAAACCTATACTGAGCGTGAGAGTTTGACTGCAATATTTTTCGATAAGCTACGTATCTTGAAAGGAAAGCAAACTATCTCATTCTCTATTGCAAATAAGTGTACTCTAACCTGCAAAAATAAGTAAACTAAACAGTATATGTGGGTAACAACCTCACACCACTCCTCATTCCTTTTGGTGGGGGGTAAGGCGTGAAAGGGTAAATGCCGCCCGAAACCGTAATTTTACAAGCAAGGCGAAAATGTTGGCAAGTCTGCAGTGCACAACCAATTTTACTTTTTAACTGCCTTTTAGTTACACAGTCGCTAAAATTCACATTAGTTCTGCTATCATCACTAACGTTGGCTGGTCGATTTTTTATAACAGGCCAAAATAGATATTGATATTTCCAAAAATCAAAAATACAGTTACAGCATATTTGAAGTTATTTCTAGATTGCTCTATGAATGCATATGTTCGAAGTAGGAATATTTCAGATTATTTTTTAAATAAATTATCAATGGAATAATTTGAAAAAAAAGGGAGGGGCAGTGGCTTAACGAGAAATTTTTCATTGGGGGGGGGGGGAGGTTACGACTACCGCAACTCATATACACTATTGGCCATTAAAATTGCTACGCCAGGAAGAAATGTTGATAACAAAATGATATTTATTGGACAAATATATTATACCAGGGTGTCTACCGCTCCGGAAAGTCTGGGAAAATTGGAAAATGGGTCCGGAAAGTCTGGAAAAAACCGGGAAATTGGATAATGGGTCCAGAAAATTCACCAAAAGAATCAATTTTTTTTCGTGTCCTTTTTTTTTTTTTAAACCCTTTCTCTCTAATTGTCAGACTCGAAAACGAAAGCAACTGCAACGCATTTTTCGGACCGCGAAAGCATCAAGCGATCTGTTTGTATAAGGAGGAAAAAATGGGGGCTCATCAAATGTGATAGGAGGGCAAAAGAAAAAATAACCTTCACATTTATTTTGATTTTTTGGTCATCAACATTTATTTTGATTTTTTGGTCATCCAGCCAGTAACACATCAGAAATGTAACATCCACTGGTCAAAGTGCCGTCAATGCAAACAAGAGGTGACCAACACGTGTATCCAATAGCACCCTATACATCACCCAAGGTGATGCGTCAGTATGATGACGAATGCACGCTGCCAATGTGTGTTCACCATGATGCCGCCAAACACGGATGCGACCATCATGATGTAAACAGAACCTGTATTCACCTGAAAAAATAACGGCCCTCCATTCGTGCGCCAAGGTTCGTCGTTGATCATACCATTGAGGCTCACCCATAAAAATTGTTTCAAAGTACAGCATGGAAAATTTTACGATAATTCAGTTGGACCGCAGCAAAATCAAGAGACAAAAGCCATCCCAACTTACAACAAAAAAAAAATTGTTTTTTTGAATAAATGAAAACCACTAGACTTTTTCAGAGTCACTAGCCGAACTTACTCTCCGTTTCAGAACTCCAAGAAATATTTAACATACAATTTTTTGGAAAAAATTAAAACATTCTAACATTTAAATACGGCTCTAAGAAATACTTTAAACAAATAAGATCATGTTTTTGAGCAACGTAATAGGATAACGAGAACTCCCCTTTTTCAGGATCACTCAGCCTGCATGCTTAATCCGTCGGCATTCCGATTCTTTTTCCCCGCCTGATGCACAATGTGAAATTGATATTGTTGTAGGCATAATGACCATCTATTAAGGTGAGTGTTCGCCCCCATCATGCGCTTTAAATAAGTAAGGGGATTATGATCTGTCTCGATGGTAAATTTTTGCACGTCTAAATAGTAGTGCAATTTTTTTTAACCCATACATAATCGTGGCTAACTCCCGTTCTATTGAGGTCTAGTTTCTTTCGGCCCTTGAAAATTTTTTGCTTAAGTACATAACGGGGTGCTCCTCTCCCTTTTTTGTCTGCGAAAAAATGATCCGCGCTATGGTCTGTCTCCATCACAAAAGGGATTTGGAAATCCGGGGCATACAGGACTGGACTTTTATCAGTTTTGCTTTTAATTCCTCAATTTCTCTTTCGCATCCGTCTGACCACACGATGCTCTCCTGCTTTCCCGTTAAAGCATTCGTTTATGGGACCGCTATCGCACTAATTTGGCACGTACCGAGAATAGTATCCGCAAAGTTATAGGAAAGCCTTGATTTGTGTTTTGTTGGTCGGATTGGGAAAGTCTTCGATTGCTTTTAATTTTATTTCACTGGGCGACCTCTCTGGGTGATCAAGCATTTTTTTAAAAATATTTTTTTATGGATATCCGCCAAAAAAAAAAAAATAAATAAATAAAAAAGCCAGATATAGTGATATTTTTAAAAACTGTAAAATTATTCTTATTCTAATAAATTCTAAATAAAATCTAATAAATTAAAAAAAAAAACTCAAAAATTACTTAATGTAGTAAAATTTTAAGTAAATGAAAAAATAGTACTTCATAATAGAATATAAAAAGCTAAATTTTCTGTTTTAGACCTTAACTACTATATATAAATTGCACACAATGGAAAAAAAATGTATTTCTAAGCCAAGCCAATGAAATCATTTATTGACTCCATTATTACTATACTAGCCACCTTCGGCGACCAATTTTGGCCGTCGATGGGCCCTCCGCTGCCAAAATGTGCAACCTAGAGCACACGGCCCGCTTCGTGATTGGCTTGTGCGACCTACGACACAAAGGCCCCATCGCGACCGAAATTTGCAACCTACGAGCCGTCCGCCTTCGGCAACCAGCTGGTCCGACGGCTTCACGTCCAGCCTATGCAACGTATGGGCTGCTTTTACACGTGCAATCAATTAGTATTAATGCACAGTTACCGGAATGAGGGACGTGGACCCTGCTTCACAAGTAGCTCCACAGAATGCAGTGAAACGGTTTGTCACAAATTACTGTTTAAAAAGGGTTTGTAACATCCGCCCTCACACTGCAAATTTAAATCCAAAAGCTGCTCTATGTATGTAAAAATTGTATAGCAAACTGCATTAACAAGACATATTCAAATAATAAATAGTAAAAACAAAATAAAAAGTATAGACCAACAGGCTACACGTATTCATTGCAAGAATATCTATAATGTAAACATAAAATAAATGAAATCTTAAAATAGAAAGCGTAGACGCCTGCCAACAAACGCTTTTATGGATTTACGACAAAAACTAAACAAATGTCCCAAAACAATTCAAAAAGTGACTTCCAAAAACAACAACAATATAAGTTTACATTTTCACACATGTCACGCAGTTAACATTTAAAAAACACTTCAAACTAATAACTATCAAAATTATGTAATACACTTAGCTTTTCTGTCCTAAATAATCCTTGTTCTAAAAAGTAAAATCTCATCTGAAAGAGTTGCCAATTTCTAAAAAAAAATTCCTACAAATAGGTGTTTAAGTGTTGTGCAAGCAAAATTTTAACATTCCGAATAAATTTTCCCAAAATCTCAAAATTTTACAGTTAAGAACTGTTCTTGCAGTGCTTGTCACGCGAAAGGAGTATTTTCGCCAGTCTCTGACGTCATCTAATCTATCTACGCAGGAGATTATGTTCCGTGATTTTTTTTTCAAAGAATCAAGGAATGTATAATGTCGCTTCTGTTTACTTTATCGAGGCGTGATATCTCGATAGATATTTAGAGTTGAAAGTAGGTGCAAGTTAAATGGAGGTTAATTTTTTAGAGATCTATCGAATTGTATAATAAGTTTTTGCTTTTAGTTAGAGATAGAAATGTCATATTTATCAAAATTTCAACACGGCCGTAGATGCACCGAGAGCGATGATCACACAGTCGATCCCAGAATTGTGACTGAAAGGGCCTTTATTATTTAGATTCCAAAGGGCTTCTATATATATATATATATCCCAAGATTAGTTTTTTTTAATGTTATAAAAAGGCATTTTACTACTTAATTGTTAAAATTTAAAAGGTCCTGCTTAATAGTGGACAAATGCTTATTTAGACCTATAGTGTATTGCCCAAAATCACAAATCCACATTTTTTTTTTTTTTTTTAACATATACGGCTCCGATAGATTTAAATAGGTTCTTGAAATCTATTTCTTAAACGTAATGTATTTCACATTTTTTTTTTCCAAAATTCATCATTCTGAAATATTTTAACATATGCAAATATTTTTTTAATTATAATCTATTTGTATATATAAAAAAATTTAAATGTCATGAATAAATACTTTATCTGTATTCTGTAGAATTGGATATTTACACTTGATCCATCAAGATGTGAAAGATAAGGGGAAACTTAGCATTATTTAAAAATTTCTCTTGAATAATCTGTAGACTGATTAATCGCATTAAAAAATTACTTTTTTATATTGTTTGAAAAAAAAGGGAGTCTGAATGATGGCAAAATGATGACTACTGAATTATCATGTGTGTCTTGTATACAATGACACTGAACATGGTAGATGGTTGAGGTATTAACGTCTAGGGTTCTGGCTTACCGCGCTTCTGTCGATATAATAGTCTGAGGTTTTTTGCGTTTTTCTCCAGATGTAACGTGAATACGCCTAATAAGACCATAAAAAGTTCTTTGACCAATACATTTCCCCTTAGGGAGATTACACACATTTCTTAACAGATTACACACGTTTCGTAACTTAATCAATCACAAAGCATTTATTGACTTCATTATTACCATAATCCAAAGGGATAACTTTTATTTTGAAGCGTTAAGACTTATTTTTTCTTTTTTAAGTCTTATAAAAAGCCATTTCATTTCTTTACTGGAATTACAATTAAATATCTTATAAGTACTTAACAGTATCAGGTCTATTTTATATGTATGTACATTTTTTTTTCACAAATTTGTAAAGGTCCTGCTTAATACTGTACAAATGTTTTTAGAAATATTGTATAGGTATAAATAATTGTTATTTAAACTATATGGCTCTGATAGACTTTAATAAGTTCCTGGAATCCAAGTTTCTTAACAGTGATACTTTTCTCAAAAGGATTTGTGAAAATTTATCCCTTTGAAATAGTTTCAACACGTGTACACATTTATAAATTAGACCATAAATTAGAACAATCCTTTAAAAATGTAAATGTCAAAAATAAATATTTGATGTACAATTATTTTATAATCTCAAATTTGCATTTTATGTTAAGCTATTCAAATGAAGCCGACCAATGTCAGAGTTGATAAAACACTGAACATTGTTAAAGGCTGAAGGTGAAGGTCTAGGATTTAGGTTTAGTGTGCAGCTGTAGAAATTTTGGGTGGTTTTCTCCAGATGTAGCGTGAATACGAGTCAGAGCTCCTTAAAAAATCCCTTAGGCGGATACCCCCCCCCCCAATGTAGTTTCCCTCAACCCAAACCTATTAATCAAAAGTTAGTTAGTATTAGCATTATTTAATATTTTTGATAACCCCTTTACATCTTTTGCAATAAAATATATTCCCCCGTTCTTCATGCGAGGCACTCAGCTAGTCAATAAGTAAATGATAATGATACAGTTAATTTAAATTGTTATTTTCAGGAATAATTACATCACACCAATTTAGTTTGTCTTCATAATTGTCATAAATAATAATTAAAAATAAAAAAAATCTCAAAATAGCTATGAAAACTACTAATCCAAACATAAATAAAATATGTTACTACAATTTCACTAGTTTTTAAATATAAAAATTAAAATCCGAAAAATTCTCAGAAAAACACATTATTCTCCCCAAAGTTGAAAGCAAACGATCAATCGCTGTGTCATTTAGTCACAGCCCATAAAAACCAAAAGGCGAGAAAATTCCACGCCGGTTTGGCTGGAAAAAGCTTCGGTCTCCAGCTGACTATCCGTTAATTTTTAGTCAAAATATTTTAGAAAAATAAAAGTAGACGAATTTCTTGAATTTATGGAACAGCTGAAGACAGTAGATCACCCCATAACGAATTTTATGCTTTGACCTTCCCCACTCACTGATATCTCCCTTTGAGGATTTTCGAGGGCACAAATGAATGCCCGTGTGTGGAGGTGCGAGAGAAGAGATGTAAAGCTGAATGTGAACCCTCACTGCCTTTAGGAGCAGTAAAATACCCCCCATGGCGAGCATTTCCTGGTCAATGAGAAAGACAACGCCAGTTGTTGAAGGTAAATGGGGTTTAAGAAAAATAAACGAAGTAGACGAATTTCTTCAAGATAATGACTAAAAATAAACGGATAGTGAGCTAGCGACCGAAGCTTTTTCGCGCCAAACTGGCATGGAATTTTCTCCCCTTTGGGTTTTTAGGGGCTGTGACTAAATGACAAGAACGGTAGATCGTTTCCCTTCAACTTTGGGGAGAATAGTGTGTTTTTCTGAGTTTCCAGTATAGTTTTTCGGATTTTAATTCTTATATTCTTTAAAAACTAGTGAAATTGTAGTGATATTATTTTTCATTTGTTTGGAATAGTAGTTTGATAGCTCTATTTTGAGATTTTTTTTTTTTTAATTATTATTTATGGCAATTATGAAGACACTAAACTAAATGCGTTAATTTGTATAACGTAATTCTTTCTAAAAATAATTTAAATTAATTGTATCATTATCATTTACTTATTGACTGAGTGCGTCGCACGAACTGGGAAATATATTTATTTGCATGACATAAAGAGGTTACCAAAATATTAAATAATGCTATTACTAATTAATTTATGATTTCTTCTTCATTTGAATAAGTTTCTGTTTTGGTTAAGGCAAAGCTACATGGGGGGGGGCATATCCGCCTGAGGTATTTTTTAAGGAGCTCTGACGCGCATTCACGCTACATCTGGAGAAAACCACCCAAAATTTCCACAGCTGCACGATAGGCCAAAATCCTAGACCTTTAACAATGTTCAGTGTTTTATCAACTTGGACATTGGTCGGCTTCATTTGAATAGCTTAACATAAAGTGTAAATTTGAGATTTAAAAAAATTGTACATCAAATATTTATTTTTGACATTTACATTTTTAAAGGATTGTTCTGATTTATGGTTCTAATAAATGCTTTGATTAAGTTAAGAAATATGTGTAATCTGTTAAGGCTGAAATACACGAGGGATATCTCCCTAAGGGGAAATGTATTGGGTAGAGGATTTTTAATGGTCTTATTATTTGTATTCACGTTACGTCTGGGAAAACTGCAAAAAATTTCAGACTGTTATATCGACAGACGCGCGGTAAACCAGAACCCTAGATCTTAATACTTTATCAATCTACCATGTTCAGTAGTCATCATTTTGCCATCATTCGGACTCTCCTTTTTTCAAACAATATAAAAAAAGTAATTTTTTAATACGATTAATCAGTCTACAGATTATTCAAGAGAAAATTTTAAATAATAGTGTTCCCCCCTTATCTTTCACTTCTTGATAGATTAAGTGTAAATATCCAATTCTACAGAATGCAGATCAAGTACAGTAACCCCTCGTTATATAACGCTCCTCGATAATCACACTCTGTCTCCCTCCCAATTTTTCTTTCTGTACTCTTTTACTTAACATGAGAAGCATAAGTACATTTAAAAGATACAACTCCATCCATACAAAAGAGATAGGATTTAATGAATTTTCGCCCACTACTGTTTGCTGAAAAACAAGTTATGAGAGAAAAATTAAATCAAAATGACTGGATAGTTTCTTCAGCAGGAAATGGCATGGCGTATTTGAACACAAATTTAAAATGTAGATTAAAATTCTAAGTTTATTGTTTAAGACTTAAACAATAAACTTAAAGTGAAAGTTAAGTGAAGTCACTTAAAGTGAAAGATAATCACTTAAACTTTAAGTGATTATCTTTCACTACAGTACTTATAGTATTAAGTTTATTATAGTTTTAACTGCTTGTGACCATAAGTAACAAGAAAAAGTCGTTAACAAAGAAAGTCGGAACAAGAAAAAGTCGTTAGACGACAAATCAGGAGAACATAGGCAAAGAGACATTAATTTGATATTTTATTTTGATATTTTTAGTCAACACTGCACCGAGTATAAAAAACAGTAAGGTATGGAAAAAGTATCTTCAATGTGGGATATGACCCCGCGCCGCCGCAATACAGCACCAACAGCCATTGCTCTTGCAAGGCAGTTGGAAGGATCGCAGTAGGAGGATTGAGAGCTGCTATCAGTCTTCCTAAAGCATCCCAGACATTCTCGATAGGATTTAGGTACGGTGATCGAGCTGGCCACTCAATGCGCTAAATTGTTTGCTGCTGAAGATAATCATCAATGTTGCGAGCCCTGTGCAGTCTAGCATTGTCGTCCCGAAGCAGGAGATTATCGCCTATTGCCCCAGCATAAGGGCGCACAAGCAACAAGGATGTCATCTCTATAGGTCTGAGCATTGACGGTTCCACGTGGAAAGACATGGAGATCTTTTTTTTTTTCCCCTAACTTCTTAGTTTTGTGTAAAGTAAAAGACAAAGAAGTTAACGAACATGCAGGTTTTGATATTTACAGTTAAAGCAGAAAACAGCATAATTTATGTAGATTAATTCGATGAAAATTCTTATTTAACTTATATTTTAGGTTTATAATTACCGTTATAATTAAAAAACACGCTGTAATGTTTACGTGTTTAAATATGCAAATTTCATTACCTGAAGCGTTTGCATAGCAGCTTTTACATAAAACATTTGTTCTATGAGGCCATACCTTATCTTCCTACTCACGTTTTTAATTGATCACTTTGTTGCCAGAATGAGTTGTCTACAGCTGAACATGGTCTTGTATATAGTTGAGAGCAGACTGGATGTCAACACATCGCGGATTGTGAAAATTAATGTTTTTGTAAATTATCAACATTAATTCAATTAAACGAACACTTTTTTGGGGGGAGGGGCGGGAATGATTAGTTTATAGCTGAATATGGAGCTGTAGACAGCTGAAATTATACCGCATGTCAGCTCTCAAAGTATGGTTAAACTTACTGTAAAAAAAAAAGTCACCAGGGATGAAAATTTTCCTTTTTGACATGCAATTATGTTTATTATACTTAAATAAATAAATAAATAAATAAGAGTAATAATCGCCGGTCTCCGTGTTTCATAGACGCCTACTCAATTTAAACTTTTTCTCATCTTTTGGTAAATGAATATCCTTTAAGGTATCTGCCTAGGTATAAAAAGCCATTTGTCCAAAAAAAAAAAAAAAAAAAAAAAAAATCGATTTTTGTTTTATTTGAAAGAGCATTTAAGATTCTAAAACTGTTTTCCTTTAGTTTCTACGATAAGTAGAAAGGAAGGTATAGCTGTTTGAATGTACCTTCTAGTTGAACATCCATGTTAAAATAACATATTTAATGAGTTTCCTGGAAAACTTGCTTTTTGTTACCTTGCGTCACGATAACAGTAACTACTCTGAAAGTTTTAAAGATACCTTAATGAAACTTTACATAAACATTCCATTGATGCAAAAGTTAAGTTATACGTATGAAATTAATAAATTTACCGGCACTTTTAGATAAAAAATTGAATTTTTTTCAAAAATTTCAACGTTGTACATAATTGGCCACATTTCAGTGAATTTTTAAAATACCATATAACTTTTGGTACAAAACACAGAAAAGAGTTATAGGAGTATACTGTGCAAAGGAAGTTATTAAATATTGAGAAAAATGTAGTGCATAGTAGTTGGCGTTAAGTGGTTAAGTATGAAATTTTGCCAAATTTTTCTTCGAAAATGCTTTTTTTTGAAAATTATGAAACTTTTGTAAAATAAATTTTTGTTTGACCTTTCAAATAAAAATGCTTAAACCACATCTAAATTTTGCATTTTTTTTTTTTTTTTTAAAGTGCTCCGCACGTAGGCAGATACCAAAAGTATTTAATCTGTCATATCTCTAATGCAGTAACGAAGTACACGAATGCCTTTGTCAGTTCGCTTTGACAAAGTTCTTGATTTTAAAATGTATCTTTAAAAAATTTGTATGTGAAGCTAGCTAAGAAATATCATCACCCTAATTCTGCGATTTCAAAAGCATACATATTTGCATGAGATTTTTTTTTTTTTTTTTCATTTAGCCAGTTAAAATCAGATGTGCTTTATTTTTTTTATGTTAAAAAAATAAATTCAATTTCTAGGTCCGACATTTTTGTTAATTTTACTAAAAAATATAAAATTGTTCAATTTCTAATTAAACAAGGGAGATTTTAATGGGACAGTTTACAACAAATTTGGTCAAAAAATCGATTTATTTTTTTAATTATTAAATGAATCTCTTAAATTGTGAATATTTTGACACCTCATTTTTAATCATGCGCCATTAATATCACGAGATATTGAAGATTTTGTTAATACATCCAGCGCAATTTCATTGGTAAACTTTTAAATGGCTTTTTCTCCATGTTCATATTTTCTAAACTTCCATGATTTTAAAATGCTAAGTCTCTTTTGTATTTGAGATAATGATTCAATTTTTTTAAATGCATTCTTTATTGTCTATCTGATGAATCTGTGCATGGAATTAGCCTTCAGTTCTTTCTTTTTTTATTTCAGAAATTGGATGAAAATATATTATTTTTTTATTCTTTTACTCTTTCTCTCTCTGTATATATAATATATATCAGTAGAAAAATTACATTAAACGTTATATTAGATGTATTTAAAAATCCATGCACAGTCTTGTATAATATATAGTTGAGAATCTTTTTTAAAAATCGGCTTTTATTTTAAAAATAGTAGGGATTTAAAAAAACCAGTTTTTTAAATTTTTTTATTTAAATTCTAATTAAATGTGCAATTTAAAGTGATTTAAATTTTCAAAATGTACTTTTAGTTGAACATTGAAAAGCACCCAGTTCATCATTTGTACTATATTTTTTAAAATAAAAAAAAATGCTGTAAGGGTCCCTTAATTCAAGGTGCCCCTTAATTATAATTTTTTTTTTTAATGTATAGGAATCAAGAAAATCCCCGTGCATATGAGTAAATTTCATTCCATTTCTAATCAGGATTGTCCTTGGGGGTGGGGGAAGACACTTAAAATTAATTTTTCTCTAGTAGGACTTTTTATATTTACGAACGTCAAAAGATTAGTTTCGAATTTAGACTCCACATTTATAACTTGTCTTGACTTCGCAGTTCATAAAATTGTGTATCGAACGTTTTCTCCCCCCTATAAGTACTTACGTAATATTTCGTTCAGACAAGAATTAAAATCAAGCACACACACTTTTTCTATCTCTATTTTGCATTTTCATTCCGTAACTCAAATTTTTGATCAAATTAACAATGAATCAAGTAAGATTTTGTTAGCTTGTCTTGATAAAAACCCTAATGATTTGGGGAGAAGTAGAAATGGAAGTGCAAGAAAAATGACCTTATTAACAAAGGGGGGGTGAGGATGGGTAGCTGTAAAGTGATATTAGTTGGTAATGCATTATTGTTAAATACTTTTCAGTAGCCCAAATATAATAATCTTTACAGATTCTTGTCACAAGATTTAAGAAAAAGTACAATAAACAATGCAAATAAAAGTGCATGCAATGAAAACGTTCTCACTCGCCCTCCCTAAGGCCTTACCCATGGAGGTTAACCCCCCACCCCCCTCTGAACTTTCAGGAATGTATTACTATACGTTAAAGAGTAGTAAAAACTTGCAACATCAAAACATAAAACTTAAAACATGCACCCCCCCCCCCCGAAAACTTTTCCCCGGCTTCGGTATTTCTCACCCCTGTGTTGAAAATTAATCATTAAATGTGAATGAAAATTTTAAGACTTCCTGCATGTTAAAATCATCTGCTTTCTTCAATCGTAAAACAAACGAAGAATAGGATTTCGTAGGCGATCAGAAAATAGGTAATTCAATTAAAAAGATAGGGCTGTTGAGAGATTCCCTGATAAGGCATAATGACTATGTATATCTTTCAATCTAGTCTGGGATCTCTTTTAACCCATTTGTGCCTGGATATTTTTGCGACTTTCTTACATTTTTACTGATAACAGAAATAATAGATAAATTTCTGATGTCAACTTCTTGAACAAGGGATGATTTCTTTTAAAATCATTATGCATAAAAATCGAAATATCAACATCCTACTTGGTCATGTTAAAATATTTTGCAGAGTTGAGGCTCAATACTCATGAATAAAGCCTAGGAAAAATAAATAACGTTTTCGACTAATAGCGAAAATGCCGTCCCAAAAAAGGGACACTAGGCATAAATGGGTTAAGTAGACTTCTGTAAAATACACACATTCCATTGAACCTGAGTGAAAAAATCGCTCATGATGAATGAAACACAAAGAAAATGGTAAAAACTTTTTGATGAACGGTAGTTTGCTTTTTCTTCTGTAAAAATGAGGGAATTCGAATAAAAAATATTTTTATTTCTAAATTTCTAGAATGTTCTGTAAGTGAAGAGTGAGTGATCCCTGCTATGTAGGGATTTTGCGAGACGAGACGGGTCTATTTTGCATCTCGCATCCACCCCTGCTCTTGACAAAGCTTTCGATGACGTATGTAGAAGAAATTTTTTTAAAAACTATTCAATACATTAAATTAATTTTTGTCTCATAATTGTGACGTAAACAAAGGATAGGATTTCTGGAGCAATCTGAAAGAAGGGAATTGGCGTAAACTTGAATTAGAGACGCTTTGCCATTGCTGATTAAATAATCCCCTATTATATCATTATTCAATCCAACCAAGAATCTTGTTTGCTCAAAATTTTCATTGAATTACGGAAAGTCTTTTGAAACTGACGAGGAAAATACCCACATGGCGGGTACTCACGAAACAAATGGTAAAAAACGTTTGTTGGTGAAATGAAGCTTGCGCATTTTTTAGTAAAATCAACAGAAATCGAATCAGATATTTTTATCTCTAAATTTATAGAAAATTCTTCACTTTAAGAGTGAGTGGCGTGTTTATAGCATGACAGATGTCTGGTTGAGTACACAGTTGTGAGTAGTATCTATTCTTTTATAATTAGTAAAATACGTAGAGGAGAGGAGGTGATTATGGAATAATCGGGAAATAAGGAATACCGAGTTTTTGGCTCTGTTAGTTGCTATTGCCACAAGGGAATACCATGAAGAACTCAAGAAAGATTCCCTTCTTACAATGCAGTAAGAGTTGACCGCTCTCTGTTGCCGTACCACTCGCTACAGAACAAAGTATGTTTTGTGATTTTCAAGAGTTTTTGTAGATAAGTTTTCAAACATTTTAACTTACTAGTAAACACGTGACATGCACATTGATGTTACGCATAATGTACACTAAGAGAATGGTAGTTTGTTAAACTGTGGCTATTTTTTAGATGACAGTGTTTTGCCAATTAGTTTTAAAGGTTCGTTTTCCGAGATGGCGTGTCGGGTATTATGGAATACTGGGTAATATTGTAATGTGTTTCATGTCATCCACTAAAGACCCGGTAAACGAAGACGCTGAATGCATCTTTTGTCACGAAAAATTCTCTAATGATGAACGACGATAAGTTTGGATTCAAAGATACAGCTGTTCTCTGTGGGCTCACCATGACTGTATCGGAGCAAAGAAAGAAAATTATATCTACAACTTTTCTAAATAGACTCGAAGCAGAAATGACTCCAGTATAATAATTTTAACTACAAAACATAAAAATTTGTTTTATAGTAACAAATAACTATATATGAAGCAATATAAATTGCTTTTCATCGGTTTAAACCATCTATTCCATATTACCCGACTATTCTATATTATGCTCCATTCGTAACTTTTTTTAAAAATATTTTTTTCTATAACAACAAAATAAATTGTGTATTTCTTTGCAATGGACATTTCATTACGATTAATTATAGCATGTACTCATGCTGTTTTGGGGGATTTATGTAAAAATCTATGAAGTTACAGTTAGAAATGTAAATGGTATTCCATAATCACCTTCTCTCCTCTATAACTTCTCATTGTGCACGCCTGTACTCTCATTTTCAATCAGCATACAGCATGTACTCAAAACAGAAGAGTTCCAGGAAAGCATTATCCAAATCTGTTTTTTAGAAATACAAAACAGTTGCGCATGGTTCATTTGAGTACAATGTTCATTACATGGTCATTTTTACTCGAAGAAAACGTGTTCATGATCGATTCAATATATGCGTAAAAAAAAAAAAAAAAAAATATCATTAATAGTTTTCTCCCAGCATAATTCCTGTCATGCGTTTTTCCCAAAACATAGCTTAGTGGATTTCATTGTGTAAAATCTCGTTACAATAAACTTTAATGCTACAGATACAGTGAAATCCCTCTGTATCTTTATTTTGGGAGTCAAAGTAAAACATATCGCAGTAAAGAGAATTATTTTAATAGAGAGAATCGACATTTAAACGGTAAAATTTTTGCTCTTCATATATACCATACCCTGCGGTGTCACCAGGAAGTGTTCTCTTTCATTCAGCACACCCTCGCAAGTAATAATATATAATAAATGGAAGAAAAAAAATATGTTTATAGTTTTGAGTAATTTTCACAACACTCACAAGTTTTAGTTAAATACTCTTGCAGCCTTGCCCGGGATTTTAGCGGCGATAGAGCTTATAAATACTTATCGCATGTTTAAAAATAACAAATACATAATGTTTAAATAAATGATGCCTGAATGCCGCAAAAGCGTTCTGTAAAATGTATTGGATATTAAGAAAAAAATGAAAATACATACCCATTAATTTATCCTTATTTTTGAATTTTGCGCTAAGAAATAGAAAGGTTTTGCTTGCTTATTCAGAGATAATCTAAAGAATGCATCTAAAGAATTTAGATGCTCCTCGTGTGCATTATGTAAACTTGAAATAAAATTATGAAGCGCGTCAATTTAGGACACGCCACTTCTCCGGAACATAAATATGGCTTTACAGTTGTGGAATCATCTCTTTCATTCACATCACCATCGTCGCCTTCTAACTCTTCTTCAGCGTTATCACTTCTTATTTCAGAAGGAATGCCTTCGTCCGTTAGTTCCGGAAAAGATCTGCACTTCATCATGGATATTTAAAAATAATCATGAACAGATGTTTCAAACATTTTCCCAACATTATCTTCGTAATCTTCCAGAGAATTTCACGACTTGAAATCGTGTTTTCTTCCTCCGTCAAAGTGAAATTTTTGCGGATATTCTAACTTCGACATTTTGAATGCAGCCAGCTTTTTCCCAACAATTACGTATGAGCTGTGGCTTCATCTCTCAGCAACCCATTCACACGCATCTTTAACAGTAACACTAAGTGCCTCGGTGTAGTTTTGATCAATATTAAAAATCATTTTATTCACTAATCGCATTGTAAAAAACAAGACACTCAAAAATAAGCAGAATATATTATTTTTGAGTACATTCGGATCTCATAATAGCTCCGAGTAATGTGTTCTTAAATTTAAGAAACTCATACTCATTTTTTTGAGTTCATGTATGCACTCAAACATGAGTACGTATGCTCGAAATTTTCGAACACATAATGTACTCATTTTTGAAAAACGCATGAAAAACCCATTTTTGAATACATACAAAAATTGGTATTTAATGTATTTTTGTGATATGCATTTGCTATATTTTTATTATATTTAATACGAATATATCGACTGTCGATTTTTTGTATGCATTCTACAAGAATCAATATTTTTGCAGAATACTCCAATTCCTGGGATCGTCGTTCTAAAGTCCAGTTGGTGTAGGAAGTTCTAGTAAAGAATCCACTCGTAAGTATGGAATATGAACTTTCTTGCTTCTAGAACTTCGTCGAACAATCAGCTATACGAAATTCACAAGCACAAACAGCTCGAACGTGATGATAACACTCCGCTTAGTACAGAAGCTTTCACAAATGCTGTGCTTCCCACACTAAATAAAACACTTCAACAGGCAAAAATTCAGTGGAAATATACGAGGGATATCGCAAGCAGCCCCTCAAGGCATAGCAACGAAGAATTTAGAGAGCACTTAAAGCTTCAAAAAGGCAAACGAAAATAATACTTCTATAGCGTAAGTATGATGCCATAAGCTTTCACGGGCATCTGCTCGCTGATCAAGCAGACACACGACTGACTGAACTGGGCAACCAGCGCTACTCTAATAGGTTAGGACGAACAGTGGGGAAGCTTCCAGAAATGTAATAGAACAGACTCGATTATGATTGCGTAATAGAAGAGTAGAAATAGTTTTTCTGCATTAACATGCATAATAGCCTAATTTTATAAGCCCCATTGGGAAATTCGTGCTATATGACCAAAATGTCGCCACGCTTGGCGACCTTTGACGAAATAGCGCCAAATTTGGCTCCATAAATAAGTACCCAAAACTGAGGTTAGCGAAGGCCTACTACCCATATTTCTCGACATTTCTAGAAATGCTATAGCAACCAATGGAGCAATATAAAACACAATATATCGCGTTCTAGTTAACCTAGTTAATGCAACAAAAAGCAAAATTTAACTATCTGACTCGCAGAACACTAATTTTAAACCATTTTAAACCCCAGTACAGCGGGTTTCCCCGAAAATTTGTAACAATATATTCTTATTAAATAAACTATTTTTTAACATGTTGATTGAAATTTAGGAATAATCATTACCTTATGCGCACGTAAAGCGTATACATTATTTGATTGCTTTGTGTAAATTACTTCGTTTTGTTACAATTTTTATTAATATTCAAGACACTAATCTGACATACAAGAAAAACGGTCACTAATACAGTGACCGGTTTATTCCTAAGCATAGAGTCTATGCTTACGAATGTAGCTTATTGTTAGGTGAGTGTACAGAATAAATAAGCAATGAAAATTAACATAAAAATAGTTAAAACATAAATATTTCTCTGCGAAAGTATTGTTATGATATCAAAATAAAATTAGTTTGCTAAACTAATACTAGCGACAAATGAAATAACAGCTATTAAGTTACACGACCGATCTGCGTCTTAAATGTAAATAAACAAAAACAAAATGAAATAACTGTACCTTTACAAATAATATAAAAGTTTCACTTACGCATAAGATGAGGGCTATTTGTGATTTTTAACTTATTCCATCATTATATGTGATAGATTATTTCGTCCATTTTAAAGCAGCGAACGCCACATGCTCTTTACGGCTTTATGGCGTCGACCCCGTTGAGCGGACTCTTAGAAATCTGGATAAACTCATTTTCTCGGCATTCTTTTTGAGACGCCCGTTGTAATAAGATATAGTTTGTAAAATTTAAAGTACGCTACTAATTTATTCTTGTAACCACGGAAACGAAATATTTCCGAACACTACATGAACGTTTATTAAATAATTTACCAGTGTGCAAGTGACGTAATAAGGGATTATTATTATGTTTATCCACATGCTTATTTTTCAGTTCGAATTGTTATTTATATTTAAGACGTCATGTACTGTTTTATGATGCAAATGTCTTTAAAAAATATATAAGTACATTCAGGTACTCATTTTTAAGTAAATCATTTTTAACAGTGCGTTTTCAGTAATACCCTTTGAAGCATTAATGCCCTTGTCGAAGGGTTGTAGAGCTGCAGTAGTGTTTGGTTGGAAGAAGTAAATTGGTATATTCTGCAATTTTGGAATGGGTTTTCGTGCAGAGCAGTTTTCAATTCAAAGAACGATATTTTTCAACCTTTATCCAGTTTCGATAACCATTCACTAAAAATTTTTGAAGTCATCCAAGCTCGCTTATTCGCAGTGTAGTCTACTGCGAGCTCTTAATGTTTTTAAAACATCTCGGCTTTAGGGATCATCCAATTACAAGAGGTTTTAATTTATCCTTTTCTGACATAATTGTTCTCAGCAATAGTGTTAACCTTTGTTTCGATTTCTTGCCCCCTTTACAGGTTTCTCCTTTGAAAGCTAATGTTTTTTCAGGTAGCATCTGAAAAAATAACATGGTCTCATCTGCGTTATGAACAGTATCAATAGAATGTTTTTCCAAAATTTTACACATTTCTCTACTCCATGTAACACATGGACAGACATCCCATGTGGGTCTCGAAATCTTTCGGTTTGCTCGCAAATAACAGGAACATTCAACGCACGCTTTTCTCTGAACCATTTCAACGTAGCAGCATCTATTTCGTCATTTACAGCTGTCTTTATTCTGTTAATTTGTAGATGGATGTCATTTGAGTTGAAAGTATATTCAATTTCTGTCCGTTTCTTTGAAAACAACAGTCGACTCTGGAAGTTGCGAAATGTTGATTGTGAAATGTTGAATTTCATTTCGATTTGTTTTCTTTTAGCCATTTCTTTTCGATTTTCACCAAAATAACTTCAAAATATACAAAACTCATAAATATATAATTTAAGTATCGTCGTGTGATAATCGATCTCGTATAGTATTTATCGGAGCCTAAAATTCTTACTCAAATTTAGACGAAAGAACGTATCGCTTCGCACGGTTTAGTTTAATCTTTAAACATTTCGGCTTTTCATCTGTTTTCGCCAGTGAAAGGATTCCTGGACTATTTTCCTAAGAAGGAGGTATAGGGATCAAAGATGTGTCTTTCAAGGAATGCCAACTGTACTACCCCTTTACGAGAAATGCACTCTCTCGTTACCATAGTTACATCAGCAAAACGAAACTTTGGCAGAGGGTATAACTTAAAGAGCACCGTCCAACGGTCCAACCACACTTTACCTCGACTTTCTTTGTGTAGCGTTTCATTCGTATGCATCAGTTGGGCTTCTGATGCATTATAGAAAAAACTATCGTAGTAGAGAGAATTATTTGGGTGCAAGGGATAATTATTGGTATCCTTCTAGAGGGAATTATCGTTCTAAAGAAAATCGATATACAGAGAACTTCGCCATTAGCTCTTAACAGCTGTATGGCGTTCTCTGCATAACGATATTCTTTAGAACGATAATTCCCTCTACAAATATACCAATAGTTGTCCCTTACACCGAAATAATTCTCTCTACTACGATAGTTTATACTAGGATGTATCAGAAACCCGATGCATACGAATTAAATGTACACAAAGAAAGTCCAGGTAAAGTGTGGTGTGACCGTTGGACGGTGCTCTTAAAGTTATACCCTCTGCCAAAACACTTCTTCAAAGTTTCGTTCGAAAAAGTGCATTTTCCGTAAGGGGGGGAGTACAGTTGGCATTCCTTGGAAGACACATCTTTGATCCCTATACCTCCTTCTTAGGAAAATAGTCAAGGAACCCTTTCACCGGAGGAGAGGGATAAAAAGCCGAAATGTTTAAAGATTAAACTAAACCGTGCGAAGCGATATAAGTTCTTTCGTCTAAACTTGAGTAAGAATTTTAGCCTCCGATAAATACTATACGAGGTCGATTATCACACGACGATACTTCAAATTATATATTTATGAGTTTTGTATATTTTGAAGTTATTTTAGTGAAAATCGAAAAGAAATGGCTAAAAGAAAACAAATCGAAATGAAATTCAACATTTCACAATCAACATTTCGCAACTTCCAGAGTCGACTGTTGTTTTCAAAGAAACGGACAGAAAATAAATATACTTTCAACTCAAATGACATCCATCTACAAATTAACAGAATAAAGACAGCTGTAAATGACGAAATAGATGCTGCTACGTTGAAATGGTTCAGAGAAAAGCGTGCGTTGAATGTTCCTGTTATTTGCGAGCAAACCGAAAGATTTCGAGACCCACATGGGATGTCTGTCCATGTGTTACATGGCGTAGAGAAATGTGTAAAATTTTGGAAAAACATTCTATTGATACTGTTCATAACGCAGATGAGACCATGTTATTTTTTCAGATGCTACCTGAAAAAACATTAGCTTTCAAAGCAGAAACCTGTAAAGGGGGCAAGAAATCGAAACAAAGGTTAACACTATTGCTGAGAACAATTATGTCAGAAAAGGATAAATTAAAACCTCTTGTAATTGGATGATCCCTAAAGCCGAGATGTTTTAAAAACATTAAGAGCTCGCAGTAGACTACACTGCGAATAAGCGAGCTTGGATGACTTCAAAAATTTTTAGTGAATGGTTATCGAAACTGGATAAAGGTTGAAAAATATCGTTCTTTGAATTGAAAACTGCTCTGCACGAAAACCCATTCCAAAATTGCATAATATACCAATTTACTTCTTCCAACCAAACACTACTGCAGCTCTACAACCCTTCGACAAGGGCATTAATGCTTCAAAGGGTATTACTGAAAACGCACTGTTAAAAATGATTTACTTAAAAATGAGTACCTGAATGTACTTATATATTTTTTAAAGACATTTGCATCATAAAACAGTACATGACGTCTTAAATATAAATAACAATTCGAACTGAAAAATAAGCATGTGGATAAACATAATAATAATCCCTTATTACGTCACTTGCACACTGGTAAATTATTTAATAAACGTTCATGTGGTGTTCGGAAATATTTCGTTTCCGTGGTTACAAGAATAAATTAGTAGCGTATTTTAAATTTTACAAACTATATCTTATTACAACGGGCGTCTCAAAAAGAATGCCGAGAAAATGAGTTTATCCAGATTTCTAAGAGTCCGCTCAACGGGGTCGACGCCATAAAGCCGTAAAGAGCATGTGGCGTTCGCTGCTTTAAAATGGACGAAATAATCTATCACATATAATGATGGAATTAGTTAAAATTCACAAATAGCCCTCATCTTATGCGTAAGTGAAACTTTTATATTATTTGTAAAGGTACAGTTATTTCATTTTGTTTTTGTTTATTTACATTTAAGACGCAGATCGGCCGTATAACTTAATAGCTGTTATTTCATTTGTCGCTAGTATTTGTTTAGCAAACTAATTTTATTTTGATATAACAATACTTTCGCAGGAGAAATATTTATGTTTTAACTATTTTTATGTTAATTTTCATTGCTTATTTATTCTGTACACTCACCTAACAATAAGCTACATTCGTAAGCATAGACTCTATGCTTAGGAATAAACCGGTCACTGTATTAGTGACCGTTTTTCTTGTATGTCAGATTAGTGTCTTGAATATTAATAAAAATTGTAACAAAACGAAGTAATTTACACAAAGCAATCAAATAATGTATACGCTTTACGTGCGCATAAGATAATGATTATTCCTAAATTTCAATCAACATGTTAAAAAATAGTTTATTTAATAAGAATATATTGTTACAAATTTTCGGGGAAACCCGCTGTACTGGGGTTTAAAATGGTTTAAAATTAGTGTTCTGCGAGTCAGATAGTTAAATTTTGCTTTTTGTTGCATTAACTAGGTTAACTAGAACGCGATATATTGTGTTTTATATTGCTCCATTGGTTGCTATAGCAATCTAGAAATGTCGAGAAATATGGGTAGTAAGCCTTCGCTAACCTCACTTTTGGGTACTTATTTATGGAGCCAAATTTGGCGATATTTCGTCGAAGGTCGCCAAGCTTGGCGACATTTTGGTCATTTAGCACGAATTTCCCAATGGGGCTTATAAAATTAGGCTATTATGCATGTTAATGCAGAAAAACTATTTCTACTCTTCTATTACGCAATCATAATCGAGTCTGTTCTATTACATTTCTGGAAGCTTCCCCACTGTTCATCGTAACCTATTAGAGCAGCGCTGGTTGCCCAGTTCAGTCAGTCGTGTGTCTGCTTGATCAGCGAGCAGATGCTGTTGAAAGCTTATGGCATCATACTTACGCTATAGAAGTATTATTTTAGCTTGCCTTTTTGAAGCGTTAAGTGCTCTGTAAATTCTTTGTTGCTGAGCCTTGAGGGACTGTTTGCGATATCCCTCGTATATTTCCACTGAATTTTTGCCTGTTGAAGTGTTTTATTTAGTGTGAGAAGCACAGCATTTGTGAAAGCTTCTGTACTAAGCGGAGTGTTATCATCACGTTCGAGCTGTTTGTGCTTGTGAATTTCGTACAGCTGGATTGTTCGACGCAGTTCTAGAAGCAAGAAAGTTCATATTCCATACTTACGAGTGGATTCTTTACTAGAACTTTCTACACCAACTGGACCTTAGAACGAAGAACCCAGGAATTGGAGTATTCTGCAACAATATTGATTCTTGTATGGATGTATACAAAAAATCGTTAGTCAATATATTCGTATTAAATGTAATAAAAATATAGCAAATGCATATCACAAAAATATATTAAATACCAATTTTTGTATGTATTCAAAAATGAGTACTTAATGTGTTCGAAAATTTCGAGTATACGTACTCATGTTTGAGTTCATACATGAACTAAACAAAATGAGTACGAGTTTCTTAAATTTGAGAACACATTACTCGGAGCTATAATGAGATCCGAACGTACTCAAAAATAATACATTCTTCTTATTTTTGAGTGTCTTGTTTATGATGATTTTTAATATTGATCAAAAGTACACCGAGGCACTTAGTGTTACTGTTAAAGATGCGTGTGAATGGGTTTCTGAGAGATGAAGCCACAGTTCATACGTAATTGTTGGGAAAAAGCTGGCTGCATTCAAATTGTCGAAGTTAGAATATCCGCAAAAATTTCACTTCGACAGAGGAAGAAAACACTATTTCAAGTCGTGAAATTCTCTGGCAGATTACGAAGATAATGTTGGAAAAATGTTTGAAACATCTGTTAATGATTATTTTAAATATCGATGATGAAGTGCAGATCTTTTTCCGGAGATAACGGATGAAGACATTCCTTCTGAAATAAGTGATAACGCTGAAGAAGAGTTGGAAGGCGACGCTGATGATGTGAATGAGAGATGATTCCACAACGGTAATGCCAAATTTATCTCCCGGAGAAGGGGCGTGTCCTCAATTGACGCGCTTCCTAACTTTATTTCAAGTTTACATAATATAGCCGAGGAGCATCTAAATTCTTCTTTTACTATTTCTTCTTACTCAACCTCTAATTCTTCTTACTCAACCCGCACGTACTTCTTTTTTGCTGCATCAGATTATCTCTGACTAAGCAAACAAAACCTTCCTATTTCTTTGCGCAGAATTAAAAAATAAGGTTAAATTAATGGGTATGTATTTTCATTTTTATATTAACATCTAATACATTTTACAGAACGCTCTTGCGGCATTCAGGCATTATTTAAACATTATATATTTGTTATGTTTAAACATGCGATAAGTATTTATAAGCTCTATCACCGCAAGAATCCCGGGCAAGGCTGCAAGAGTATTTAACTAAAACTTGTGAGTGCTGTGAAAATTACTCAAAACTATAAACATGTTTTTTCTTCCATTTATTATATATTATTACTTGCGTGGGCGCAAGGGTGTGATGAATGAAAGAGAAGACTTCCTGGTGACACCGCAGGGTATGGTATATATGAAGAGCAAAAATCTTACCGTTTAAATGTCGATTCTCTCTATAAAAATAATCCTCTTTACAACGATATATTATTTTGACCCCCAAAATATAGATTTAGAGGGATTTCACTGTATCTGTAGCATTAAAGTTTATTGTAACGAGATTTTACACAATCAATGGATAGTGCTTTCCTTGATGTCTTCTGTTTTGAGTACATGGTGTATACTGATTGAAAATGAGAGTACAGGCGTGCACAATGAGAAATTACCCGTATTTTACTAATTATAAAGAATAGATACTACTCACAACTGTGTACTCAACCAGATATCTGTCATGCTATAAACACGCCACTCACTCTTAAAGTGAACACTTTTCTATAAATTTAGAGAAAAAAATATCTTATTCGATTTCTATTGATTTTACTAAAAAATGCACAAGGTTCATTTCACCACCAAACGTTTTTTTTTTTTTTTTTTTACCATTTGTTTCGTGAGTACCCGTCATGTGCGTATTTTCCTCGTCAGTTGCAAAAGGCGTTCCGTAATTCAATAAAAAATTTGAGCAAACAAGATCTTTGGTTGGATTGAATAATGATATAATAGGGGATTATTCAATCAGCAAGGGCAAAACGTCTCTAATTCAAGTTTACTCCAATTCCCCTCTTTCAGATGGCTCCAGAAATCCTATCCTTTGTTTACGTCACAATTATGAGACAAAAATTAATTTAATGTATTGAGTAGTTTTAAAAAAAATTTCTTCTACATACGTCATCGAAAGCTTTGTCAAGAGCAGGGGTGGATGCGAGATGCTAAATAGACCGGTCTCGTCTCGCAAAATCCCTACATAGCAGAGATCACTCACTCTTCACTTACAGAACATTCTAGAAATTTAGAAATAAAAATATTTTTTATTCGAATTTCCGCATTTTTACAGAAGAAAAAGCAAACTACCGTTCACCCAAACGGTTTTACCATTTTCATTGTGTATCATTCATCATGAGCGATTTTTTGACTCGGGTTCAATCGAATGTGTGTAATTTACAGTAGTCTACTTTAAAGATATCCCAGACTAGATTGAAAGATATATAGTTTTATTATGCCTTATCAGGGAATCTCGCAACAGCCCTATCTTTTTAATTGAATTACCTATTTTCTGATCGCCTACGAAATCCTATGCTTCGCTTGTTTTACGATTGAAGAAAGCAGATGATTTTAACATGCAGGAAGTCTTAATTTTCATTCACATTTAATGATCGATAATTTTCTACCCAGGGGTGAGAAATACCGAAGCCGGGGAGAAGTTTTCGGGGGTGGGGCATGTTTCAAGTTTTATGTTTTGATGTTGCAAGTTTTTACTACTCTTTAACGTATAGTAATACATTCCTGAAAGTTCAGAGGGGGGTGGGGGGTTAACCTCCATGGGTAAGGCCTTAGGGAGGGCGAGTGAGAACGTTTTCATTGCATGCACTTTTATTTGCATTGTTTATTGTACTTTTTCTTAAATCTTCTGACAAGAATCTTAAAAAATATAAAGATAAAAAAATATAAAGATTATTATATTTGGGCTACTGAAAAGTATTTAACAATAATGCATTACCAACTAATATCACTTTACAGCTACCCATCCTCACCCCCCCTTTGTTAATAAGGTCATTTTTCTTGCACTTCCATTTCTACTTCTCCCCAAATCATTAGGGTTTTTATCAAGACAAGCTAACAAAATCTTACTTGATTCATTGTTAATTTGATCAAAAATTTGAGTTACGGAATGAAAATGCAAAATAGAGATAGAAAAAGTGTGTGTGCTTGATTTTAATTCTTGTCTGAACAAAATATTATGTAAGTACTTATAGGGGGGAGAAAACGTTCGATACACAATTTTATGAACTGCGAAGTCAAGATAAGTTATATATGTGGAGTCTAAATTCGAAACTAATCTTTTGACGTTCGTAAATATAAAAAGTCCTACTAGAGAAAAATTAATTTTAAGTGTCTTCCCCCACCCCCAAGCCCAGAAGACAATCCGGATTAGAAATGGAATGAAATTTACTCATATGCACGGGGATTTTCTTGATTCCTATACATTAAAAAAAAATCAATTTGTTAGAATTAAGAGGACAAGTTTACCCTTGCAACATTTTTTTTTATTTTATTTAAAAAATATAGTACAAATGAACTGGATGCATTTCAATGTTCAAGTTAAAAGTACATTTTGAAAAAATAAATCACTTTAAATTGCACACTTAATTAAAATAAAAAAGAAGTTTTTAAAAACCGGTTTTTGAAAATCCCTACTATTTTTAAAATAAAGATTTTAGTCAGTTTTTTTTTGAGATTCTCAAATATATATTATACAAGACTGTGCATGGATGTTTAGATATGTAATATAACGTTTAATGTAATTTTTCTACTGATTTATATGTGTGTGTGAATATATATATATATATAGAGAGAGAGAGAGAGTAAATAATAAAAAAAAAAAAACATTTTCATACAATTTCTGAAATAAAATAAGAAAGAAAATACTGAAGGCTAATTCCATGCACAGATTCATCAGATATACAATAAAGTATATATATATATATTTTTTTAATTATCTCAAATGCCTTAGCATTTAAAAAAAATGAAAGTTTAGAAAATATCAACATGGTGAAAAAGCAATTTAAAGAGTTTGCCAATGAAATTGCACTGGGTGTATTAACAAAAACTTCAATATCTCGGGATATTAATGGCGTATGATTAAAAATGGGGTGTTAAAATAGTTACAATTTAATTATTAAATGAAAATCTCTAAAAAATAAATCGATTTTTTGACCAAATTTGTAGGAAACTGTCCCATTAAAATCTCCCTTGTTTAATTAGAAAATGAATAATTTTCATATTTTTTAGTATAATTAACAAAAATGTCTGATCTAGAAATTGAATTAATTTTTTTAAACATAAAATCAGATGTGCTTTATTTTTTTATCTGGCTAAACGAAAAAAAAAACTTATGCAAATATGTATGCTTTTGAAATCGCAGAATTAGGGTGATGAGGTTTCTTAGCTTCACATACAAATTTTTTAAAGAAACATTTTAAAATCAAGAACTTAGTCAGAGCGATTTGATGAAGTCATTCGCGTACTTCGTTACTGTATGAGAGATATGAAAGATTAAATACTTAAAGGGTATTCATTCACCAAAAGGATGTTAAAAAATTGAAATTGAGTTTCCGTCAATGAAAGACGGAGACCGTTGATAATTTATTTATTTATGTATAATACGCATAATTGCATGTCGAAAAGGAAAATTTTCATCTCTGGTGACTAATTTTTTTTTTTTTAAACAGTAATTTTAACAATCCTTTAAGAGCTAACATCCGGTATAATTTCAGCTGTCCACAGCTCCATATTCAGCTATAAACTAATCATCCCCGCAAATATATATATATATATATATATATATATATATATATATATATATAATATAAATATAAACAAGTGTTCGTTTAATTAAATTATAGTTGATAATTTACGAAAGCACTAATTTTCATAATCCGGGATGTGTTGACAACTAGTCTTCTCTCAACTATATTATGCCTCACCATGGCACAGTGGTTATATCACTGGAAATGGTAGACGGGTAAAGTGTGAAGGTCCCGGGTTCGGGTTCCATCGCGCGTTCGTCGACCTAATCAATTGGAGTTTTCTGTGGTTTTCTCCGAAACTTAGCGGAAATACGGGTTAGGACCCCTTAGAAAGACCCCCACGGAGGGCGCCCCACCCTTCGGCCTAGAGCAACGCGCGTAGCTAATCGGCCGTAGTCCCACCATCAAACAACTATATTATACAAGACTGTTCAGCTGTAGACAACTCATTCTGTCAAGAAAGTGTTCAATTAAAAACGTGAGTAGGAACAGAGACGGCCCGAGGGGCGTGCGGGGCCCCAGGTGAAGCGCAAGAGCGGGGCCTCTTCTCTATCATGTCTTATGAGATAGCAATAAAATAGCCCAGGAGCGGGGCCTCTATAAGCGCGGGGCCTTAGGCGATCGCCTACATTCGCACCCCCCTTGGGCCGGCTCTGGTAGGAAGACCAGGTCTAGACTCATAGAAGTAATGTTTTATGTAAAAACTGCTATAGAAAAGCTTCAGGTCCTGAAATTTGCATATTTAAACACGTAAGCTCTACAGCGTGTTCTTTAATTACAACGGTAATTATAAACCTAACATTTAAGTTAAATTCAATAAGAATTCTCATCGAATTAATCAACAGTTCGAATCAATCATCAAGTCGTGATCATCAACTGCTCTTTGTGTTTTACTGTACACAAAACTAAGTAATAGAAAGTGTGAGCCGTTTCTTTTGATTATAAGGGTGTGCTGAGTTTAAAATGGATGTTATAAAAAGAGTACCAGGTTGGATTTTTTGTAACGGAGAAATGACATCGTAGCCATTTTTTTTTTCAAGTTTTATTTCACTTCAAAGGCACAAAATTGCCGATAAAAGTTAAAAATTAGCACTATATTACATTTTTAAAAAGAAATTAACTCATAATCTGTTTCATTACAGTTTTTAATTGCGGAAGTTACAACTCGTCAGTAGGATAACAACATGTCGTGGGACAAAAGTGTGATCTTTCTAAGACTTGATTAAATGCTACCTGTTTGCAGGCGCGTAGCCGCCCCCCCCATGAGAAATTTTTCGTCATACGAAATTATATTCTTCACTACATTATCACACATATGTATACATATATATGAGTTGCAGCAGTCGTAACCCCCCCCCCCCTCCCACGAAAAATTTCTGGCTACGCCCCTGCCTCTTTGTTTACACTATGAAAATTCTGAAAAATTGTAACAATGTTCATTTAAAAAAAACTATTTAATGTCCTTTTGAGATAGTTTGCGTCTTATTTTTCTTAAACTAAAATTTTAACATGTCGCGAATTTTTCGGTCAATCGAATGACACTTCTTTTCCATTCCAAAATAAAATCCCAAATGGCGTAATCAGCCACATTTCTTTCACTTTTTATCCGTTTGGATTATTGTTTCTCGGTTAACATGAAAGTAATACAGAGATTTCATCTATATTACTTTCAAATGAGATAAGGCTGAAAACATCGGGACTTTTTGATTTTATCCCTGTCCGTAAAATGACGGCCTATAAATACAATTTTTTTGTTAATTAATTAGACTGACTGATTATTTGTTTAAGCATATTGAGTTCTTAGATTAATATTATCGTTCAAAACAAGACTCCGCTCGAAATACGAACTTTCTAAGATTTACTATTTGTCTATTGGGCGACGCTCAATAGAGTTATTTTATGGCGTTGTGCGAATGAACGACTCCCCTCCTCTTTAACGACTCTTGAAAGTTATTCTTAAATGTATAATCAAGGGTGCAGTGGGGCCAGGGCGCAATAGGGCACTGTCCGAGTACCTTTTTTGAGGAGGGGCGGCGCCCTGGTAAATACAAGTATCAGCTCATAAAAAAAAGAAAGTCCTCAATTTCAAATGAATTAAATTTTGGGGGCATTGAATCAAAGAACTTGGAAATTAGATGTTGGGCAAATTAGTTGCTGTTCCATTTCCTGCGAGGGAGACACTTTTGTGCTGCTTCATTTATGTCTTTTATTCTTTTCTTTTCCCGATTATTCAGTATTCTGAGAATACTGATTATGCAAATAGATACATTTTACACTTAATAAGCACTTGAGGGGTGGGGGGGAGGTTGGCCGGCCAACTTTAAAATTATTTTCGTCTGCGACGGGCTTTATTTTATAGCGTTTCGTCACTTTGTATTTTAGGATTGCATCCCAGTGTATCATTTTTAATGTATCTTTATTCAAATGAAACGGACCACTTCTTTGTTCACCAAATGTCAATTTACCAATTGCGGTTCTCAACGACGCGAAAAGTAAACACACAATATCTTGTTTTGCATTTCTTTCGCTATTTACTAACATCAGATTGCTCACAATTAAATTTAGTCTTATCAGATTTTAGAGCGAGCTCTTCTATATATGTTAACAGGGAGTCCGTAAGATAAAGAATTAAATTGCAAAAAAGAGAGTAAAATAGAAATATTAACTAATGTACAAAACTGAAAAAGAAAGAAGCAGAGGTACATAAAACTGTTTTGTTTTTTCAGAAAGTTCTTGTGAAATTTTAAAATTTCAACAGGTCTGTTTTAACATCTGAACCTGGGAGTAAATTGCTTTGCGTTTTATCGTATTCTGTACTAAAGAATAATGAAATCTGTGTGAAATATTATCTGCTTTACTGTAACTGGAAATAGTAGCACTACTAAAAGGACGAATGTTGTTGGAGTATTAGTTGGAAATGTAAGCAGTCTTCCCTCAGAATTATTTGAGGCTAATTTTTCTAAATTCTTAAAATGAGAAATGACTGTACTTAATGGTTTTTAAGTTTACAAACTTTTATGTGTTTCGAACTACTTTTAATTTTACGGGAAAATAGTGTGTCATAATTAATTTTAGAAAAGAAGTGTAATGAAGTTATTAGAAGTAGCTTTCAGGACACGCGTAGTCGCACACGTTGTAAAATAAGATGTTATGTACGCGTTTCTATAGCGACTTTGTGTAAAAGCCGCTATAGAAATGGCTCAGGTACTGAAATTTGCACATTTAAACACATAAACGCTACAGCATGTTCCTTAATTATTACGTAATTATGAACCTAAAATATAAGTTAAATTTAAAGAATTTTTTTGAATTAATCAACACAAATTATGTTATTTTCTGCTGCAATTGTAAATATCTGAACCTGCCTGTTCGTAAAGGGGTTCTCTGTTTTCATTTACTTTTAACAAAGCAAAGAAAAAGAGGTGTAAACAGTTAATTTTGGTTAAGGATATGGTGAGGGATGTTAGAAAGAGTACCAATGTCAGAGGTCGATGCTGACGAAAATTAGGTCCGTTCTGCGGCGCCTTCACAAAATTAAAATCCATTAAAACGGCTCCTTCATTGGCACTTTACCATACATTTTAATTTGGTTTATCAATTATTTTAACAAAAATAGTCGGTTTTATTAAAAATTGGTATAAAAATTCACAAAAATAAGTGTTGAAAATTCACAAAATTAAGTATTGAAATTCACAAAAATGGGACTCTGGGAAAATATTCCTGGATCGACCCCCCTGAACGTTTATAGCATAACAAATGTGAATTTCAGCGATTGTGGTACAAAAGGACTGTTAAAAAGCAATCTGTAATGCTTTACATTCTTGCTAACTTTTACGTTTTGCTTCTAAAATTTACGGCTGTCTACCGCTTTTATCCTTTTATGCGTAGTATTGTTTTGTTCACATTTCCGAATGCTACCGCTTAATTTTTTTTCTTAAGAAAATTAATACAACTAATATATGCAGGGACAGATACAGATGAAATTTGTGTACAGCAATGAAATCCGATCACCACTTCCTAAACGTGGTTCAAAATTGTGTTGATCGGAAATGTAAGCTCCTGGGATGTTCCATTTCTCTGTACCGCACTGCAAAAGCCCAATTGAAATAGCTCAAAGTGTGCTAGAGAATAAACATTTTAAGGAGTTAGGACACATAACCTTTTTCTATCCCGATAATTACCTTCTTGCAAACTTCTATACAACAATAATTATCTGGACTTTCTGCCGCTTTTGCAAAGCTGTTATCGGCGCCAACGATGGGGGTTACTGACGCTCTTTGTGTTTTGACTTGATATTTAGCTCCCGTGCAAATTTTTGTTTGGGGTCACTTCTTGGCATGGCTGCTACTTCTATTACTGATTATTTCTAAGTATTACGCATATACTGCGAGATAATTGCGGATAATAGCGAATATATAAAGAACACTGACTAAACCGAAATGTTAATGATCATTTTCGGCTATGTAAATTTGCGCGATTTTGAAGAATTCGTCTATAAATCGAAACATTTGCACCATTTTGAGAATACTAAACTGAACTTTCAGATGCATATCACGGACGCATGTAAATAAAAGTTGGGGGGAAGGGGAATTAGGGGGCATGCGACCCCCCCCCCTCATAGTCTATGCAAAAATGCTAATTTTGGCTGAATATCTACCTTCTGTATCCTAACTCAAATATATGGTAAAAATATTTTTAATTTTCTTTAAATTTCGATAATTTTATATTTAAAGTAGTTACATTAATTTTTTGCATACTCTATAATTTAATGAGTATGTAATGAAGTTATTTTATAAAGATTAAAAATTTGTAATGCAATTGAAATTTTTTACACAATATTCATAGCAAAATGTATTGCCAAATTTTACACTAAGAATAGACTCCCCTTCAAAAGTTGGATTCTTCCCATGTGAAAACTCTGGACTCTTAACTACACCTGTGCAGAGCATATTGATGATCCTATAGTAGTATAAAATTATAGTGTTCAATAGTGTATGCTGTTTGGGACTTAAAGATGCAAATCATACCACTT
Organism: Cheiracanthium punctorium; assembly: GCA_038373885.1. Classification (NCBI taxonomy): domain Eukaryota; kingdom Metazoa; phylum Arthropoda; class Arachnida; order Araneae; family Cheiracanthiidae; genus Cheiracanthium; species Cheiracanthium punctorium. Next base: position 1,445,300 of record JAWZYV010012252.1, on the reverse strand, counting down.
AAACATATATTTAGTGCTTGTTAAAATGTACATTCCTTTATCCACCAGAAAATGAAGTAATGTTTTTTTTTTTTGTTTTTTTTTTCTCTTTAATATGAGTAATTGTGGCAAATTGTGATAATTTTTAAAATATGAAAATTCTCTGAAGGCAACTTATTTTATCCCAATTGCTAGCAGCTTTTGCTTGAAGTATTAATGCAATATTTGCATAAATATTTGTTATTACTTTTTAATAAGTCATAATATCTGCACTGTATTGAACACACAAATTAAAATGATACTTGATAATTGTATTAAATTTAGTTTTCATGAGTTGTAAATTTACATTTAGTAGTAAAGAAATGAAAAAGGCTCAGAAGTAGGGCTGGACGATATTGGAATTTGAAATATCGATATCGATACCATCGTATATCGCGATATTATGATATATTGATATTTTTCACACCTAATTTTAGTATTTTTGAAATGAAAGCAATTAAATAAACAAACCGTAACACCACTTGCTATATTCAAAAATTAATTAAAATAGATTTTAATGAGTAATTGCTGGTACTTTATTTAATTAAAATTAATATATGAAGGGTCCAGGGAAAGAACGACTTTACAATAAAATTTTGCTTCTGAGAAAAACGACTTCGTGGGCCCGCACTAAAGTGGTTTTCCCCATTATACTAAAACTTGATCTTGTTTCTTTTTTCTTGTTTCTACCCAAAAGTAATTCAAGTGGTGATAGTGTTCACTTAAAGCTGGAAGATGGCATCACTATCTCATTTTCGAAAAAAAAAAGGCTGTAAAGTTGTTTTACCCCTGAACCCTTCATATATCTCAGTCATAGCCCACTCACAATGGCTCGGAAGCGAAACCGAAACTAAAAGGTCATGTGATCATCGGAACCCCATCTGAATGGCATGCTTTTTGTAGCATTTTCGCACTAAAACAAAACGCAGCGGTCCTTTTTCAATTGATATTGTAGTACAACACTGGGAAATAAGGGAAAGAGGGAGGGAGTTAGAAGAATATTAAAAATAAAAACCGGCTCATGAGTCGTTTTTTTTAAAAAGTCCATTTTTGTTGCATGAATATATTTAAATGTTTATATTTGTTTACTTTCGTAATTTAATCTACTATTACATTTATATTGACAAAAATATAATACATAATATACATGATACTGACAAAATTATGAAAATTTTGACGCATTTTTTCGGGGGGGGGGGCAGTGTTTATAATTAGAAAGCTCGTAGCAGATTGCATTCATTCTTATTAACTAATTTTTTGTCAAAAATCGATTTAAACACTTTCAAGGAAAACAGTTTATACCAATTAAATTAAAAAATTCCATTTTTCCCCGTTATTTAAGATTTTAGTAGAATTAAAAAAAACTTAAATGATAATTGTAAAAATAAAAATATTCTTATTTAGAAAACAAATATACAAATATCATTTGAAGTTAACTTTTAAAAAGAATCCACACAAAGTCTAAGAATTCAGGCAATGAACCAATTTAATAGTAAAAACAATAAGATTTAAACATGTACATGAATGGTTATGGGTCCCCCAGCATATTCTGGTTATCTCATTAATTTTCAAATGCTGTATTAACTGCTCAAAGGGCAGGAGTTTCACTGGAGCTATCAGACTCATTGTAGCCCACTTTATGCATGTAAATTGAATATAAATAAATTCAATTTTAAAACAATACGTTAACATATATGCATACATATATTTATATACATAATTTACATATATACACACATACTATACATAAGTAAACAAATTTCTACTACATTGCAACTACATGGTACTATTCAACAACATACAACTAGCTAGGCATAATAATAATATAATCACCAAATTAAGTACAAATTAATTGTTAAAATTTTTAAGCTTTTTAACTGAACTTTATAAATTTTGCATAGAATCAATTTTATACTTGGTGAAATTATTTAGCATTACTTTAGAAAAAAAATTGTTTAATTACTTTTAATCGTGTCTGTAAAAGAATATTACATTAACACATAACAGATACATTTACATTAAGATCAATGTAACTAAGTTGTAAGCATGATAATTTATAAAGTGTACCTAACTGTTTACCTAAGCAAAGGAATTCATTTGATATTGCTTATCGTAATTTGATTTGCATCCATACACACTGCAGTGACGACCCATTTTAAAAAATTAGATTTACAGAACGAAACGATTTGTTTAGCCAACTGCCAGTTACTCACTGCAAAAAGGTTAATAAACGATAATGTATTTCTACAACAGTCATTAAAATCCTCAAAATAGAGGAATTTTTAAACATAAATTAAAATGTGCTCACTAAATAAATACGTATATATACAATAAAAAAAAAAATCTAAGTGCAGCTTACCTGGTTTTTGAGAACAATTATCCACAGTAAAAATCAACCTGAGAAAATCAATGCTTACACTAAGCATAATTCGTTATATAACACATCACCACACACAAATATCTGCACTATTCAGTAAAATGTGCTCGAAATAGATAAACATTTTGAATAAAATGAGACATAGTTAATACAAGCACCACAAATCAACGCAGTTTTACTGACTGATTAGAAAAAGTTGAGTTCCGATGATCACTGGACTTGCGCACTTTCAGGCCATTGTGAATGGGCTATGATCTCAGTTCATATCATTTAATGGTAGATTAATATAAACATAGTTTGAAAAGTTTCAGTTTAAAAAAAAATATAAATACAAATACTGTCATCAAAATCTGAACTCGCCGTCAAGGGCGAATTAAAAGGAGGGGGGGGGGGCAAGAAAAGAGAAATTAATGTAAAAGATCCTATTTTACTTCCATAAAATGGATGTATATGTTAATCTTCTAACTAATCGCCCCCACCTACAGACTAACCTCCCCCCCCCCTCCTTGCATTAATCCGCCACTGCTCGCCATAAACAACAACAAAAAAGTCAGCTGTTCCCAATTAAATGAAATATGCCGACCGACAGCTATGGATTTGCAGGCTCCATTCGAATCCCACAAAGTTCTTTATTTGGTATTGTAATTGGACTCAGGAATGCTTGATTGACGTGTTTGTTTTTAGTAGCATTGATCACTGCTGGAAAACGCACAGAATTCAGTTTCTATTTTTTTTATCGGCGGCCGCTATTTTTGGAACTTCATTTTCCAGATTTCACCGAAATGAAAATGGGAAGATCGAATTTATTATGCTGCAATAAATCAGATAGTTTGGTAAATATTGACTTTTGGCCCAGCCCTATGCCAACATGTGGAAATTTGCTCTGGGACATTTCAAGTAAAACTAGTGTTTAAACTGCCTGAAATGAAAATATAGGGGAGCTTCGTATGACCCCCCGGGCCTGTAAGATTAAAAGGTTAAGTTTGGTGTCAAAGCATTCGAAATTTTATGTAACGATGGGGGTGTGGAGTCTAGGGGGGGGTCGAGAATCGATAAAAATGCACTCCGATGGATAGTTTCCGAGATATACGTTAATTAATTATGGTAATTAGACTAATTAACCATGATTGAGGCGTAAAAGCACTGCAAACATGTAGAAATTGGCTCTCGGACGGTTTCCAGGCTTTGGAGATACCCCTAGAGGAGGCTAGTGTTTAAAATGCCCAAATTGAAAATATAGGGGAGCTTCGTTTGACCCCCTGGGCCTGTAAGATTAAAAGGTTAAGTTTGGCGTTAAAATATTCGATATTTTATGTAATGATGAGCGGGTGGTCTAGGGGGGTCCAGAATCGATAAAAACGTGCTCCGATGGATAGTTTCCAAGATATACATTAATTAATTATAGTAATTAGACTAATTAAGGAAATAGATTTCTTTTATAATTCAATACATTAATAAAAACAAATGATGAGGTGGGAACTTATTTGTTTAAATAAGAAACAAGTGACACATTTGGCAGTGTGACTACAATATAAAGACAATTTAAAATTTATTACAGAATATTTACTTTATCATGAATGCCAGCACGATTATCCCTATTTAAGATTCTTTACAAATTCAGTATCTTATTTTCTTCCATTCATATTTACCTGAGCATTTTCCTGCATTTGTTTGCTTCAAAAAATATTAAACTAAAATATTTTTAGCTGAAATTTCTTCCTTAGACATATTCACTAACATACCCCCAACACAGAAATAGCTAAAATCGGCGATGTGAATTGCAGAATATCTTTGCTGCATAAGTAAGATATCTTTGCTGCAGAACAATCACGGATGAGCACTGAAGATAGGGGCGAATGTCAGAAGTTGTGTTTAGAGTAATTACAGGATTGAGAATTATTTATTAAATACTTATTAGAGATGTAACAAATAGTCGAATACCGAATATTCAGCCAATAGTTTAGGCCGAATACCGAATATTTGGCGGCTGAATATTAAATTTTTTAAAAATCACTTTAATTGTAAATAAAATATTGCTTTTCAAATTTGTAATTAAATACTAAATAAAGGCTAATTAAAATTCATTTTATATTATTTGTTAGTACTTAAAAACACACAACAGTATATTATCTGTAAAACTAAAAAATCTTACTCATGAAAAGATATCTTTACCAGTAGTATATGCAAGTTTCCATTTCGGGGGAGGGGGGAGACCAGCTATTTATTGTTAAGTTAATATAAATGTTTTGAAATAGCTGCTTTTTAATAGATGCTTTACATTTTTGGAGGAGCCCCCGCGACCCAATATACGCCCTTGTCTTTTTCAAAGTTAAATAAACACTAATAGCAGCATAATAATATTGAGATATTCATAATTTAATAAAAATGCTAGGGTAAATGCGATTAGTCTAATTAATATGCATAATCAATTCATGCTTTGGGTTTTTTACAGCCTCTGGGGAAAACATATTTAGCAGCTTTTCAAAATTATGTTTGTAATTGAGGATCTGTAAGATTTCCCCTACCCCCACCCCATAAAGAAAAGCAGAAAATCAAGACATGTAGTGTCACCATGTAGAAAAGTCTGCATTTCTCTAATATTATTAAATACATGAGATCACGCTTCACTCAGCTTAAAATTCAATGACTTAGACTATTTTATAATATGAAATTAACATATTGAAGTATAACTAAGCAATATTATTTGTAAATGCATTTAAAAATATATGTTAAAAATATTTTTTTCCCTTTTTTTCCGAAATTATTCAGCTGAATATGTAGTTATATTCGGCCGAATATCTGTTCAATATTCGGCTTACTGAACATTTAGCAATTGATAAATAAAAAGTGAATCTTTTTAAAATCTTAATAATGAAATCATAATGTTTTCTTTTGTAGTTTTAAACAGGTATGAAACAGAATTTTTCAGGTTGTGCTTTAAATTTCTTTAATCAAATATTTTTTTTTTTTTTAACTACACATTGAAAAACAAAATTAGATCTGTTTAATTGCTTAGCTTCTAAAATATATGAGCATCCTTTCACAGTACAAAAATTTATATGGCACCATAAGAGGGGGAAAATTGGAGAACGGGGCACAAATTCATTAAAAAAAAATCATTTCAAACATTAGTTTACAAATTTTAGGACAATTTCACTTTTTTACTCTTGATTTCGACATTCCCACGTGCGCACACACACACACACAAACACAAGATTCGTCAAAGTACTTTACGTATGGTGTGATAATCATACACAATTCTGTAGTAGTAACTAAAACAACTATTTTAAACTAGTAAAATACCATGTTACAACATGGCTGTCTGCACAAGCAGCCATGCTATAATTTTCATTAATAAATATTTCACAAATACATTTTAAATGTACATATTTTAAGTAGACTTAACTTTAATAAGCAATTGAAACTTGCAGAAAATCGAATGATTTTTAATAACTGAATTCAATTAAAAAAATATGTAAAAAAAGGATTAATTTTTAATCATTAGGGTTTGGAGACTTCAATAAAGGAATGCTCAGTAAAAGATTGTTTTTCTGAAAAAGGATGAAGATTGAAAATTTCTCCCTGCCTCTGTAAATAAATTTTGACGCAAGAATAATCAGATTTCCAGAGCAAATTAAAAATATCAGAGAAAGTCCATGGTTAGACAGTGTAAAATTACATTTCTGGGATTACAATGAGAGAAATCACATATACTGAATACACATATTTTTCATTTAAACTTCCCCCTATAAACAGCAGTCTACACCTGAAAAGGATGTGAAGATTGCCTCCAAATTTGCGCATGGACACTACATGAAATGAGCTTAATTTTATTTATTTATTTATATTTATTTATTTTTTTAAAAGAAAATGTCCGCTAAGCAGCACTTTACAGCATGAAATCAACTCTAAATATTAGCCTAACTAGTTATAAATGTGTTAAAACTACTGAACAAATATTGAAATTGTGTGTTTATTTTGAATGATCCATTTCTAGTGTTAAATTTGCTGTTTTTTTTTTCAGTTAAAAATATATATTCCTCTGCTTTATGTATCACTAAAGTGATCATTTTTTCTGAACAGAAATTCAGGACATTTCTAAACCACAGTCGGGAGGGGTAAAAGTCAACCCCGAACACCTCCCTCTCCTCCCCAATATTTTTTTTTTTTTTGCTACACATAATTTGATTTTCTAAAATGAGTTGAAAAAATATAGCAAATATACAAATAAAATAGGCCTGTTATAGACTTAGGTTTTAAATAATTTTATTATCAATTTTTGGATTTTTGTCCCGCCAAAGTCCTGCTTTATGAAAAATAAATAAATAAATGTAAAATAAGTGAATAAATTCACATGAAAATGATTGTTTTATTTAGAAAGTTTTTTTTCCCCTTGTATTTAACACTGGTTTCTTTTATTGATGAAAATGATTGTTTTATAATATGTATTAATACATACCTATAATCAACGAAAGGTGATTCTATAGTTGTTAGAATGAATAATGGAAAAGCGGACAATGGAACAATTTAATGGAAAAGCGGGACATTTTAGGGTTCTGTAGGGATAGCAGGACATATGGTAAAAATCAGGACTGTCCTGCCAAAAGTTGGAAATCTGGTCTCTTAATGTGTCACTTTATCACATACACACATCAATGTTAAAGTATAATTTTCCATTTTGTCCCATGCATATTATAGATAGAACGTTAGTAGTATATAGCAGGATATCCAGCAATTACGATTCGGATATCCGACGGTATTTCGGATATTGAATAATCAGCTGGATATCAGATATCTGTTACATCCCATCAGGGGCGTAGCCAGGAATTTTTCATGGGGGGGGGTTACGACCCCCCCCCTGGCTACGCCCCTGCATCCTATGTATGGGCAACCTATAGAAAGTTGCAGGACGAACTTAGGATGTTAGCAAAGCAGAGCTGCCAAGTCTCCGGCTTTTTTCAGGAGATTTTCCACCACCAACTTTTACTTACAAATTTACCCTGAAAATAAGTCCAAATATTTAATCAATTATAAAACTGTCTAAAATTTCCGAATTGTTTTATATTTGTAAGATTTCCGGTGGGAAATCTCCCGGAAAAAGCCGGAGACTTGGCAGCTCTGGCAAAGTCGGGGGCCATATAATTGGGATTTAGAATGGTTTAAATGGCTTTTATATGGCGTTTTGATATATGTTCTTTGGGCTGGAGTTTGCCCATATGTACTTTAGGTAATTATGCATAATTTTGGAATGCAAAACGGCTTCAAGCAGATTCGAAAATTTGCACGATTTCCAAAACATCAGTCTGAAAATCGTGAGAATTGAGTTATTTTGCGAATACATTTGAATATTTTATGATTTTTGTTGCAGTTAAGAATATTTAGTCTTATGTAAAAATAGAGCGTCTATAGCCTATGGTAAATTTAAATTAATGGCCCAACTACTTTTTCTAATTATCTCTTCTGAAAGATAAAAAAATTAAAATCCAGCATATTAATGATTAAGAAAAAGAATTCAAAGCAAAACAAGATAACTATAGGAAAAGGTGTCTTCAGGAAACAAATTGTGTCATAAGCTGTAAAAACTTAAAAATAAATAAATTCTGGAATTGAAAAATTAATTTATTATTTATTTATATGTCACTATCGCAAATGATTAACCAGTGTGTATATTTTATATTAAACTAATTCCTTTCTTCATTTATATTTTCTCAACATATATAAAAATTTTTCAGTTTAGTCAATGTTTCATTTGCTTATCACTTTGATAATTAAAGGTTCCTGTTTATTCCAATTAATATTATACGTTGTGCTTACTAATATCGTAATCTAATAACCATCCATACATAAATGTATATTTATTGCAGAACATTTTTGGTCAGTTAAGAGAGCATTGCAGAACATTGCAAAACATTCTGCTTTGGGGCTAATATCTGATAAAAATGGTTTAAAATAAACTTTGATGTTTTTGAATCTCTTTGTTTATTAATTTCTTACTGAAGATTCAAGATGATGCAGTGTTTCTATGTGTAATATCTGTAAAAAATATTCCTGTCAACCATTATTATTATATTCATTTAAATACATCAAACATTAGTCAAAGCTTAATTTTTTTAAGCTTTTGAACTGTTTAAGTTTTTACTCTCCCCCACCCTCCCCCCTCCCCCCAAATATATATTTGTTTAGATGTAACAGTTACTTATGAGTGTTTTTCCTTTTCAGAATTTGCATTTGGCAAGTCACTTGTATGGGATATTGAAAATGAGCTACCAGATGAGCTCATTGAAACATCTATCGATCCACAGTCTGCAACAACCAATACTCAACAGAATTTATTTAATGGCACTAGTGAAGCTGTTCCAATTGAAAGCAATGTTGTTGGAAGTGTTGCATCCCAAAGGCATCAGCAGTTGTCACAACTTCTACAAGCAAAACCTCACGGCAGTACAACAACACAGCAGAGTCATGCTGGTTTACCAGCTACCCAACAGATTCCCAGTCCTAGTGTGTCTTCAATAACATCTGTAAAGAGTCCTCTTACAAATAATTTAAATCCTAATGCTAATGTAAATAAATCTGGAACAGTATCATCAACAGCCCATATAAATGTTAGTGATGGCAGTATAGCAATCACAAATATACCAAACAGTACTGTTAATAGTTTAAGCAATACATCTGGGACAATGGGTATGAACAGTAATTTGCTCTTAATGCAGAGTAAAAGTGGTACATTAGGCTCCCAAGGTAGTTTAGTATCACTTTCAACCTCTGTTACTGGCAACAATAGTACAGGTAGTTTACAGCATCCTTCTGTAGCAGTGGTCTCGCCACAGCTTACACAGCAGCAAAATGCTGGATCACTTATCAATGGTAATCTTATGTCTCTTGGGAATGCTAGTTCCTTAAGTATAAACCGAAGTGTTAACCCATCTGCTGTTCTAGCACCACATTCGCCTCACCAGAATATTTTAGGACATACTTCCAATCAAGGTGCTAATTTAAAGGTATGTAATACATTTCTTAATCTTTACCTTTTACCAAAATTCATACCGTACTTAAATGCTTAAATTTTGTTGTTAAAAGTTAAGCTGCTTAAATTTGGAGTTCTTGATAATGCTTAAAATTTTTCCTAGTACAGAGCTATTTTGATATGAAAGCTGTTGATCTTAAACAAGAAAAAAAAACCCTTTTGCTACTTAGCCTCTCAATTCCCTATATCATCCATTTTATTCTCATGAACAAATAAATATCCCAATCCCCTCAATTCTGACAAGTGGTGTGTATTGGGAGAGGGTCGGGGGGGGGGATATTATTTCAGGGATTGTTCAAAAGGGTGTTTTTAGAAGAAGCAAACAGAATTTTATGGTTCACATTGAAAAAATAAAATTTTGTCACATGTAAGAAATTTATCTCAAAACTCGATATGCCGTTTTTTTTCAGTGTTTCTTCGACTTTGAGAAATCGGTGGTTTTACTCTAGAAAAACAGGAAGAAACACATGAGAAATAGGCCGTAAGATTAAGGATTAAGATTTTTCACACTATTTTATCTCAGTTCTAGTCTTTACACCCGAATGCAGAGAGTTTCTATTCTGTTTCTGCAGTTTCTCTTTGTTTCCAAAGAATTTTACATTTCTTTTTTCTTTTAAATCCACCCTTAAAACGGAACCCCCAAACAGTTTTAGACAGGCCAAATTCAGTGGGTCAGATGTTGGACAGCACTGCTCTTCAACTTTCACAAAAATACTTTTGGTCTCTTTCACTATACAAAAGTTGTATTTCTGTAAAATATGCTTGTAAAAATGTAGAAAATTGTTTGTGTTATTAGAATCTTTTTAAGTTTTGAAGGAATCAGTAGACAACATCAGTTACATATCTGAAAAGATGGACATAAAGCAAGAAATTCTGCCCTTTTCTTTGAACTGGTATATATCATCTGTTTGTGTCTCCTTAATTAAAACTTGCTCTAAATAGATGCATGCGAGGCACATAGAGGATTGGTCTTCATATTTTTTTCAATTTTCTTGCTATGTGTTTTCATGGAAGTACAGGTGTAGATAATGATCCATTAGTTTGGGATGTTGGAAAGATTTTTGGCATATACATGGTTGCTAGTGGTCGAGGAAAACCTGAATAGTCAGGAAATTTTACTTTTAACAGAAAAAGTAAAGGAAAAATTGAAACCCCTAATGCACATCCTCTTGAAAAAGTCAGCACTGCTACATTTTGCCTGTAATGATTCACACTTATTTTTGGCTAATGCTAGTCATAAGTATCCCTTATTTAAATACAAAGTGGCTCCTCAAAGAATTTACCTAAGCTGGTTTAAAGAATCATAGAATTTTAATTATTTATTATATTTCTGTATGTGTGTTTTAGGATGTGATCAGTAATCAGGAAAGGCTTCTTTTAATTGTATTAAAGGTTGAATACGATTCCTGCTCAAAGCACACCCCCCCCCCCCCCCCCCATCTCTGCCGTAGGTAGATACCCCTTGTGTAGGCTAGCCATAACACTAAGCATTCAAAGACAGTATTTTTCGAGTAAAATATATTGAATCTAAAGTGTTAACATTATTTTATGTTAGACATGAACAAAAGTTATACAAAATGATAGTAATGGTAATGAAATTGAAATGAAGGCTGTTTTGATGAGGAAAAATAAAATATTTGTGAAAGCAATCGACTTCGAAAGTTTGTTTTTTTAATTCTTCCTTTTCAGGTGTAATTTTAGAGCACACTTTTTATGCATTACATAACTGCTTCCCCCCCTCCCCCTTCCCTAATGTGTTTAAAATCATATAAATTTTGTGTCCAATATGAATTATTTTTTTTCTTTTGTTTAAGAAATATATAAAGTGTGTGTTATGTAAATTTTCATATTTTATACTATTTAAACTATGCAAATTGACAAAACTTATGTCTTTCATGTATTTATTTCATGGGAAAACATTAAAATACTGTTTGTATGCTATTTATAAAATTCCCTTCAAATGTCATTTACATGTTATTTAGTAGAAATCATCGAAAATAACGTCTGCCAAATAGTTGTATATTGAACTGACAATAGTTCAATATGTCAATTGCACGTTGTTTTACACCTTGGGAATTTTCAAAAGTTGGCTAGTATGAATCTTCAAAACTTTATCAAGTATATCAGTAACCCACCTTCCCTGCTCAAAAAAAGAAAAAGAAAAAAAAAAGTTAAAATTGTTGGAAATTCAGTGTTTTGATTCAGTGTTTTAATTATTTTCCACATTTTCTTTTTTAAAAACAATTACTTGGATTCCACCCAAAACTTATTAATTGGTGGAAATAAGTTTTGGGTCAGATCAGCGATAATTATCGCTGATCTCCATGTTTCATAGCTAATAACTTCAATATTTTTGCATCCTTTTTGGTAAATTAAATCACTTATCTACACAAATGCATATTTTGAATTTTTTTAAAAATGTAAATTTCTTGATTTTTTTAATGCATCTGAAAGTTTGTATGCAAACTTAAAAGCTATCTCATCATACTGATCTGTGATTTTGAAAGGACACAGGTTTGGATTAGACTGATTTTACATGGCTAAATGGGGAAAGAAAGAAAGAAAATAGCTGATTTTATTAAAACTTTTCTTTTTTTAACTGCAGTTTTTAATATTTGACTGTAAATTAAGTCATTTTTGGTAATTCAACCCAAAAGCTTGAGTACTCAAACTATTATTACAGTGTGTACATTGCAATTGAAGTAATTTAAAATAAATTTTAATTAAGAGGCTTTTTATATAAAACTTTAAAGAAATAAATTTGTTTAAAATATTTTTTAATTTTACTATTGTCGGCAATTAATTATGTTTTAATTTTGTGTCGCAAGAGTGTGTCAAATGTGTCGCAAGAGTGTGCCACCTTGTGGTGATGAAGGAAAGGTATCAGTCTAGCATTTGGCAGTGTGAGAGTTGCATGAGAAAAATCTGTTCCTAGCAAAGCGTGATTATGTCCGACCTCTCTGACCTTAAAAGAGGTATGATAATTGGAGCTTGCCTCACTGGAGCGTCCGTGTCCAGAACAGCGAACCTTGTGGGTGTTTCAAGGACTCTGTCGGCATACACAAAGTTGATTAAGGTGTCTTCTGCGAAGCACAACAGCGGCAGGAAGTCGAAGTTGTCGGACAGTGATAGGCGGGTGTTGAAGAGGATAGTCGCTCGAAAACGCACGACTACACTGCCGGTGATAATGTCAGAGATGAATACCCACCTTCAGAACCCCGTATCCATGAAAACTATTCAACGGGAGTTGCATGCTGCTAACATTCATGGCAGAGTAGCTATTCCAAAACCGTTAGTTTCAGCGCGGAATGCTTTGAAGAGACTACAGTGGTGTCAAGACCACCTAAAATGGACACAACTGCAATGGGAACAAGTCATCTGGTCTGATGAATCCTCTTTTACACTATTCCAGACCACCGGACGTGTGTTCATGTGGTGAACGCCAGCAGAAGCATTTCATGTTGACTGCCTGGTTCCAACCATAAAACATGGAGGTGGGTCTGTGATGGTGTGGTGTGCTATGTCTGCCCGTGGATTGGGGCCTCTCATTGTATTGAGGGGGGTGATCAAAGGTAGAGATCCTTTATGGGTAGAGATGCGACAATGAAGGAGATTGATCACCTTGCGCATGCTTAGCCAGCCTTTTTTTTTTTTCCAAGTTAGGGGTTGCTACTGGTGCCAGCCCATCGGTAATATCACTTCATCGGCGATTTTTTTCGTCCGCCTCGCGGGTTTTTTTTCTCTCCCCCTCGAGTCTAGAATTACGATAGTTTTGAAACAACCGGTGATTCCAGATACAGGTTCAATATTTTATTATCCCCTTACGCAATCAGCTGCGGTAAAACTCACATGTAGAAGAATGATTGCTTTTAAGAACACTCTGGACAATAGTGATTAGTTAAGCTGTATTTTAAGTGTTTTTTTTTTTTAAGCATTGCCCAGTTTTCTGTACTTCCTCAGATTGAAAAATATTTAAACGTTACTAAGCTTTTCTCACAGCAGTTAAACTTTTCTTTGGAGAAAAAAAAAAAAGAACTAATAAATAAAGACAACATCAGACATTTTTAATAACGTTTATTGATTTATACAAAGTAAGTAATTTTACAAAGTAAGTCTTCACTTTAGATAAAAGCAATTCAAAAGTTTTCAGTAAATTAGCCAATTCATAATTCTAAGATTGCATACATACATACATACATACATACATACATTTCTTTGACTGAAACAAAATTTGAACTTAAGGGAGATATATTAAAATGAAAGTAAAGCAAACCGCTCTTGAAGAAATATATACTTACTTTTGTTAACTATCAATACAGTTAAATTTTTAGTGTATATGCCAAAGATTTAAAGATGTCTTAATTTATTATTATAACTAATATTTTTTTTCAATTTAAAATTATTTTAGAAATTCTAATTTTGAATTAAAAAAATAAGTTATGAAACAGGAACAATGTATAAATTATTTGTGCTGCCCTGTTCACATGTCTCACTGTGTTCAAACATGGTTGCATGAACATAATGATGAAGTGGAATGTCTAACGTGGTGTCCTCAGTCCCTTGATCTAAATATCATTGAGCCTTTGTGGGGGGTTTTTTAGAGAAAAAAGTCCGTGCTCGGTTTCCTCCTCCATGCACACTCTCTGAACTCGAGATGGCTCTGCAAGAGGAATGGTTGCAAATTCCGATGAACTTTATTCAAGAACTTTATTTGTCAATCCCACGTCAAATGCAAGCTGTTATTCAGGCCAAAGGTGGCCCAACTCCTTATAAATTAAATATGTTCATTTTTTTCACAGGTGTTCCTATTATTTTGTCCTATACTATTAATAGTGTTAAATTTAAAAGTACAATTTTACTTCATTCTATCAGCATGTTACAGGGGGGCAGAAAATGTTTTTACTCTCAACATTTCCCTCAATCCATATGAAAATTCTCCAAAAATTTTATGATATGTTGTAGACTTGCATAAGTTCTGTATTACCATAAATGTAAAAAGATTTGCAATGTACATGCAACATACATGTTTACTAAGTAGCAATTAGTTAAAGTTAACAGAAAGCAAACAGCTGATTGGTGAAAAACTTGGGGGAAAAATCTCTTTAAAAGTGGGAAGGGGAAAGAAAAACTCTTTATTTTGTAATTCATTGTTAAAATCGAAACAGTTATATATTATTAGGCAAGTTGGAGTGTATAGGCTGATTAATTTTATTTTTTACCAACTATGCGAAAAATTCCAGAGCTGGGAATCGAACCCAGGATTGCCACACAACGTGCGGGTACTACTACGGGTAATTGAGCTACTCTGGGACGATTCCCAGATGAAATTTCTCGCATTAGAACCATTGGCATTTATCATCTTCCTCTGCAAACCATAGATAGAACAGATGAAACATTTTAGGTTGTCGCGAATTGTTTCATCTGTTCTATCTGTGGTTTGCAGAGGAAGATGATAAATGACAACGGTTCTAATGCGAGAAATTTCATCTGGGAATTGTCCCAGAGTAGCTCAGTGGTAGAGCACCTGCACGTTGTGCAACAGTCCTGGGTTCGATTCCCAGCTCTGGAATTTTTCGCATAGTTGGTAAAAAATAAAATTAATCAGCCTATACACTCCAACTTGCCTAATAACTTGAAAGGTTGATGGAATCACTTTCTAAAAAACAGTTATATATTTTTCTGCAAAATTTCCCCCGATCGTAGATCACCGGATCGAACATATTCTGCATCCCTGGCACGATCTATTTTTGATATTGGGGTTTTGTTTTTGTTATGGTCAAGAAATCAAGCTTACATTATGTGGTAGACACCCTGTAAATGCATTTAATAATTTTTGCAAGCTGTTGACAGTAGTGTGAGATCATATTGGCTTCTTAAAATTGTGTGTCCCAGGACTCATTAAGATTAACTTGCTGAATTTTTTTCTTTTTTGGGGAGGGGGGGGGGTGTCCTTTCAATAACATTTGAAAACAATGAAAACATTTAAAAATTTTACGTATAATCCAAGAGTGAATTCTAATGTTACCTTATGGTGTTAAAAAATTAAGTCCTGGCGACCTACAGTTTGAAAGAAAAATAGATGAAATATGCACTATAGCATGCCAGCACAATTCCTGGTAGTGATTTAACATTATTGTATGCTAATTTTTTAATTTAAAGTGGAATTTATTTGAGAATATATATAAAATATCGGAATCAATAATTTTTAATAAAAATTAATAATGCTATATATTTAAACTTAAAATCTGCATGACTAGTATTAACCTTTAACCCTCTGAGCATCCTGGAAATGGCAAATAATGTAAAGATGTTTTTACCATAAAATTTTTATGTAGTTTTAAAATTATACACAAAATAAAATTTTGATAGGAAGATTTGTAATTATTAAAAAACAAGTTCCTAAATTACTTACAAGCTTTAATATCAGAACATATTTTATGATACCTGACTGTTCTAATTAATTTAAGTTATAGATGCATTGCAGTGAAAACTGAAACGAAGTTGATGGGATTTTACGTCTCAGCCGCTTGGAGAGTTAAAGACCGGCTGGTACTGCAGTTGTATCTCAAAATAGAAAAAAAATCAATGTGTTCTTAAATATTTCACAAATGCATCATCTGAAATCAATGCAAGTGATTGTAAATGTTCAAAATAAATAAATAAATAAATAAATAATAATAATAATTATACAAAGAACGTAGGAAGATGAAAAATTTTGCTCATGCTAAGATGGAAAGCCATTGCTTGTTTGAATAGTGTTGCGAAAAAACCATTTTATTAGTTTCACAAGTGTGTGTACGATGGGGGACAGTTTTATCGTAGCTTGGTCATGCCAGTTTTTACTCAGTGTGAGGTGGTTCCATTACAGTAAAATGTTGATAGAAATTCCACTTCTGTGTCTGGCATGAGTTGTTGATTCTTTTATTCTAGTTTGCTGCATTTAAAATAAGTTCTGCTACTCATGTAACAAAAAAGCCATAGCACATCTCACAGAAAGTTGCTACAAAGCTTTTAAATGCGTTGACATTTTTCCAAATTTTAAATATCAAGGCATTTATGGCTATTTGAAGTTTTATGAAAGTCCAAACTCATAATATTTTGTCTAATTTTAAATTTTAGAATTCATGGCTACTTGCAGTTCAAGTTATCAACATTTTGTTATGTGTGATTTTTCAGACTTTTACAGCCTGAAAATTCCTAATGTATGCAACTGTAAGACTTTAATCATATTTCATAGGAAAAGTGCTTATTTATGAAAGCCAATGTTTTCTGTGGCCTTTTCAACCAGGTGCATTGCCTAGGAAGGATTTGGGCTAGATGTCTTATCCAGGGGATGTGCAGCAAGACACACACTCACATAATTATACATGTATAGTACATGTTATGAAAAAGAGAATTAATCAGTCAAAAATATGTATGTGGGCAATATCTCTAAATTTTTAAAATTTAAATAAAATGGTAGCAAATAAATTTAAACATAGGTCTAGACACCGAATTTAATGTGACAGTTAGAAGCCTGTGACAAATCTGAGTATTATATTAAAAATATCACTCTCTTATTTTGTACTTTCAAATAAAAAAAAAAAAGTTATGAAATTAATTTTCATGTCTTTTTAATTCGAAATTCCAGAAGGTGCAAGTGCACCCCCTTGCACTCCCCTCCCGACATACATGTTCCCTAGCACAAAAAATTCAGTTATTAATGTTTTAATTTCAACCATTTGCACTTGGTTGCTTCATATTGCCAAATTTTTCAGAGAGAACTTCCAAAACCTGTTGTAACTGAAAATTTTCTTTTTCAGCAATCAGTGCCACAAATTCCTGTTTCTAACCTTCCTGTATCACAAAGTGCAGGCCAACAAAGTTCACCTGGTGCTGTTAGTGTTGCACGGCCAGCTGTTGCAGCTCCTGCACCAACTGCAGATCCAGAAAAAAGGAAATTAATACAGCAGCAATTGGTTCTTCTCCTTCATGCACATAAATGTCAGAGACGTGAAAATCAATCTAATGGTGAAGTAAGGCAGTGCTCTTTGCCTCATTGTCGAACAATGAAACATGTTTTAAGTCACATGACCAGTTGTTCAGCTGGAAAATCGTGTCCAGTCCCACATTGTTCATCCTCACGTCAAATTATCTCGCATTGGAAAAACTGTACACGGTGTGACTGTCCTGTATGTTTGCCTCTAAAACAAGCATCAGATAGGCAACAACAAGCTGGTAAGTTAGTCAGTTTTTTTTTCCCCCTAAATTAGAAAAGTAAATGAGGCTTAGTATAGAACAACATTAGGATCATTTTGACCCCCTACTTCAGTGTTTTCAGCAGTAATTCATAAAAATATGCTGTAATTTTTATTGTTAAATTTAGTAGAAAATAGTGTGCTTACTGTGTCTCCTAAAAATGCGTGCTGTAACATTTTTAGTTATGTGAGAAATTAAGATTAAATTATAAATGAATGTAGGTAGACATTGAAATTGTGTGTGTTCAACTGTTATCAATTTATACTATGTTCTAGTTTGTTCTGACTGACTTCATTTAAACTAGTGACATTAGTGTAATACTGTATTTCCCAACCTTTTTACATCTATGAACCAGTAAAAATAGGAAAAAATATTTTGCAGACTAACAGCAGCTTAAAAAAATTGTATGAACATGTATTTTATTTATTAAATCAATTGTTATACAAATCCCATTTTTAGTTAGTATGTCTGCTGATTACTTTATAATAAATTTGATATATGTAAACTGGCAGTAAAGCCTTGTGAATCAGCAGTTGGGAAACAGTGGTATAATACATCTGATTGCATGAAATTTTCTAATGAGATGATATAATTTTTTTATACGATACATTTATAATGTCTACGTATTAAGAAAAAAAAATTGAGAAAACAATTTTCTTATGGTGACCAATTATATAGAAAAGAAATATTTAGTCTGAAAAATAATTTGTAAAAGACTGCACAAGTGTAATTACAACTGAATTATTCTACTTTAATCACCAATTATTAAAAGTATATTCTTAAATTAAGAAAATATGAATTAAGTACCAAGTGAAAGAAAAAATATTCGCATTGTTTCCACCAGCGACTAAAAAGGCAACTTTTGCTACTAATTTAAAGATAAGATGACTTGGGCTACTTTTTTGAATAAAAAAAAGTCATTTTCATACAACACTGGTGTAAGAAATTAAGAGAATTTGCAGACTTGGTCAATTATCTCTAGAACTACTGGCCTGATTTTAATGAAGTTTGATATGTACATACATTGATACAATATAAAACAAATAACCATTCAATAATTGTAATAAATGTGCATGATCGTGCGTAACGCACATTGGAGTTAGGAGGTATGAAATAGCAGTTGCAGAATAAACAAAAAAATGGATTAATAGATGGGTTAATAGGGGGTACAGTCCCCTCTTAGGGATATACAGGCCTCACAGCATGATTTCATATTTGAAATAAGGCAGTTTATCATTTCCTGTGGCAATTGGTCCCACTCGTTGAGCTTTGCTGATTTCATTCCCTGGATGGTTCTTGGAGGGGGTTGCAATTGCCCTCTCCACAGCATTCCAGACATGCTCTATAGGGTTAAGGTCTGGAGATCTGGCTGGGCCAATCCATCCGGCAAATATCCTCATGCTCTAGAAATTCATCGACCAGAAGAGCTCTATGTGGTCTCTCGTTATCATCCATTGAAATGAACTCAGGGCCAAGTGCACCCCTGAAACGGCAAACATTAGGCTCCAAGACCTCATCCCTATACCTCAGACCAGTCCCATGAGAGAGCCGAGAAGCTGTAGCACTCCTGTTGCACTTCGCTATACTGGACAAATGGAGATCTTGTCTACCATCGTGGCTCTTGGACGACCTTGCCCAGGCTTTCTCTCGATGGATCGGGTATCCTGTGAAGTAAAAAGGGGTGGTGTATTTTTTTGGGAAATTAAGTAATTTTAAGGTTGAATTATTATTTCAAGTAGGTTAATATTTGCTAGTAGTTAAATAATAAATTAATTTTTTCCAAATCGTAGTTGGTAGTACGAATCTGCAATAATCCTAAATCCTACCATTTGGAAAATCCATCAACCATATAGTCCTAAAATAAAATTTTATTTTTTAGTTTTCTGAAACAGAATATAGATACTTGCTCAATAAACGAGACAGACTTTAAAACACTTTCTTTAATTATTATTTCTTGGCTTCCAAATATACAATATCTTATAACAATTTAACCTTACTATTTATCTTTTTTTTTTTTTTTACACACTTAGTCTATAACTGCAACATAAATTTTTTTTTGAATATTCAACAATATCAACATTAGAGATAGGGGATAGTAGGGAGATATAGTGCGTCCCAAAATTAACCATAAATCAATAAAAGGTTATTTTACCTTCTTTGATGAGGCGGTGATCAGGAATTTTTTTTTTTACATAAGGGAGCATTGACTTCCCGATTAGGAGGCAATTTTATCAGCATTCGGTTATTTCCGCATTGACACATCTCTCTAAACACTCGTCATAGGGATTCCATGGGGATACCATCAAGGACTTAGGCCTTCTCCTTCAGGTCTCGATGGTCTTTTTTTTTTCAAATCCATTTTTTAGCCACGAAACTCTCTTTTCGACCAACTCTGCAGACCACTCCTGGGCAACACCCTCCTTTTCTTCTTTCTTTTCGTTCCACCAAACCAGTCCGGGAGTCATTTCGTTCAATGTCCCCTTTACGTGCATAATTTTTGTTTCTCCATTTTTCTTGTGTTTTGTTCTCTTTCATTTTTTTTAACCGCCTCCTTTACTAATGCCTTCATGCAATAGTGGCCACCAGCCGCTGCCCCCTATAAATTTCTTTAATTTATTATGGGGCAGTTTTGGCTGTTCTTTGACAACACCTGGCACCACTACATCCGAACATCGTAAATCTTGTCTTCGTGTGCGGGCCCATGTCGCACTACATCCTGGAACTGTTTTCATAAGTTACACATGACGCTGGGCGTTAAACTCTCTACAAATCTGCACTTGAGATTGGCCTGCTTCTAGCCTCCCCACAATTCGCCACCTCATGCCATCATCTAAGCGTTTGTGGTTACTTATTTTTACTGTTACAATTTGAAATTAACAGACTGGAAAATAACACTAAGAAATTCGCTGAGGTGTGCTAGCGAACGAAATGTATCTTAACTTACACATGCTTATAAAGCCTGTTTCTCTACTGGCTCTGCCTACACACACGTGTACGCCTACGTGTTTGATGTAGAAGATTTGCATTTTTGTCTAGAAGCAGTAGTTTTACATTTAGTTCAGTTCCATGAAATTCGATTAAAAAAAAAAAAAAAAAAAAAAAAAAAAAAAAACTAGTATTTTGGTGCCTGTGAGCACAAAGTCAGTGTCTTCAACCAGGGCTGCTTTAGTACCTGTGAGTACAGTCTATGTCTGTAAACTGTGCTTCAGTGCTTCTGACAACAAAGTCAGCTGAGAATATTACTCCAACACTGAAATTTTTAGGTGGTGGGAGTTTTAAGAAACTGTTAAGTGCTTGTAAAAAAATGATCAACAAGTACTTGCTTAATGTGACCAAGTAAAGCTGAAATATTGTGGTGTCTTCGCACAGTTATGACGCATTCCTCTTTTCATTCAAATTCGGACTTGCCTGATATTTTTAAACTCTATTAATTTTTCATTGTAAATTCACTCTTTAATTTTTTTCCGTGATTTTGAAATAGTCAGAATTTCCTTTTGCTTATATCAGAATAATTGAAAACAATGATATTAGTTTTGTAAAATTTGTTTTTGTGAAAATTTATTTAAAGTCAAGTTTACCATTTTTTTGTTTCCTGTGCTTATGGAAGTGAAATCTTAACTCGTACTTTTGTTATTTGTTTTTTCAAATAAAGGAAATCCATTTTTTAAAATCCTCTGCATTCATTTTATTTTTCTTTAATAGATTATGGTTTGCATCACAATACTTTCTCAGAGAATCCAATCTGGTGGTCTATGGATCACTGGTGGTCTCTGCACAAGTTCTAAGTGGTCTGTAACGAGTTCTGAGTGCTCAAAATAGGCCATAATTGTAAAAATCAGCTTCTGTAGAAACACATTAACCTCAGAAACTGCAGGAATCGAACATAATACTTTTATGATTCCTTACCCAAGTCAGTTTTAACTTTTGTCCTTCATTTTTAATCAAAAACCATTTTTGAGGGCATTTATACCTTTTGTGCATAAAGTTTTGCATTGCTCTTTATCAACAGTTTTTTTTAAACATTTTTATTGCAAGTAAGTGGGTTTTCTCAACAGTGAGCTTAAAAGTGGCTACACTTAATGGACAGATTATTAATGTGTGAATTTACGCAAGTAATTGAATTAATTTTTGTAGTTGTATTATATTTTTAAGTTTGTTACTTATTTAAAAATTTCACATTGTGCTATGCCTTAAAATTTAAAATAAAGTCAATGACCTAAAACTGCAATAGTATATTACAAGTGAAGAAACTGACAGTTTCACTCACATGTGCGTTGGATTTGCGCAATGCTTATGGGATCCTACAAAACTTTCGTAAGTATTATGGAGTCCATATACCAAAAAGTTTAAGAAACCGCGAAGTAGGGCATGGATATACGTAGTGGCTTGGATTAATTAGCAGCAGGTCCAAACTAGGAGACCTTGTTCACATTAACTACCATAGAACGACACAATCAAACATTAAAAGACATACCTGGAAGATTTTTTGTTTTTGGTACCGAAAAGTCAGAGAAGTTTGAAAATTGCTTTGAGTAGACACCCTGATAAGAGTAAAGATTGATTCTTATTTTAAATTAAAATTATCTTCAACTTTTTTAATGCAAAATAGTAAAGAAAAAAATTCATTGAAGAGAGCAAGCTCAAATATGAATGAAAATGATACAAAATAATAATAAGGAAATTGATACAGGATATTCTGATTAGGGGGGGGGGAATATTTATGAAAGCAAACAAAGAATAAACTTGACATGTTTGTTTTCTTTTTTTTTTAAACAAACAAACAAAAATCCTTTACTGGAGTAATTTTACAGTACTTGCTTATGTATTACAGAATTGCTCTTTTCCTTCCTTAATGTCTTAAAAATTACAGTGGAACCCCGATCTATCGTTCCCACATTCATTTTCCCGTATTGATCATTTTATTTCTATGGTCCCTGCACAAACTGTATTCAAATAACGTTAACAAAACCCGCATGTATTGTTGTCAAAAATTCACTTTCCCGCGTTCATCGTTGTAAAATGTTTCTTCTGGCAGAAATGAAATTGATGATGAAGTGGATCAATATGGCTTACAAATCTAATAATTTCCTGGTATGATATCGTGGGTTGATGATGGTATAGGTGAAGAGTTCTTACATCTAGTAGGGATGAGTATGGTGTGAAATGTAGGGATTATATTTCCATTGATTTAGAAGTAGCAACATGCGGTATCCTAAGATTGAAAGAAATGTGACTCAAGAAATGAAAATAATCGCAAAGAGGCTGAGAATAATATTCATACCCATGAGATCGAGCCAACACTAGTGCCTAGTTTATCCTACGCAATAAGGGTATTTGAAATTGTATGACTTTTATATACGAAGATGAATACACATAAAAAGACAAAAAAAAAAAATGTAAATCTTGAAAATTTTGTTTAATTAAAAGATTAAGGGAAAACCCAGTATAAAATTACTGATATTTTAAAAGTAAGTATGACTTAATTTCTACAGAACTTCAATTTGTTTCTTTTACAGTTTGGTAACAAATTTAGTATTTTTGATATACTGTATACATTGTGTGTATTCATAAATACTGTTTTCTTCATATTTTGACTTTAACCCGCATGCATCGTTTTTTACTATGCACCCCTTGAAAAACGATAGATCGAGGTTCTACTGTATATAAATTTTGTATCTAGTATGATTTTTTAAATGAAAATAATTTTATTTTTATTTTTCATTTAAGAAATGTATATTCAGAATGTGTGTATTATGTAAACATGTTGTTAATATTTTGCTATTTAAAATATGTTATTTGGTAAATGTATATTGTTATATGTAATTGGTGTTTTATGAGTTTTTAAATGAAAAGCATTAAAAAGGTTGTTTGTGTGCTATATAGTAAAAAAATATTTAAAATGCCGTATGCACACTATTTGGCTAAAATCATAAAAAATGTCGCTCATGCATTATTTTACGCCTTGGGAATTTCAAAAGTTTGCAAGTATGGGCATAAAATAAAAATAGTTCTGTCATATTTTAGTATGCCTGGAAATTGCCTGTTACTTTCATGGTTTTATTTGACTACAGGAATCATTCTTTTTATTATTTTACATTTACTGAAGTAAGAATTAGATTAACTGAAGTGTCGTGGGTTAAATTTGCAATTTCAAACTGTCAGATTTGTACCTTTTTTCACCAATATTTCAGTTACTAAAGTAATGTTAATATTTAAAAAAAAAAAAACTCTGAAGTGCTGTTTCTTTAAAGCTTCTTTTATATTACCCTACCCAATGCATTTCTGCATTTACAGCTGATTCTTTTAAGCTTTTAAGTTAGAAATGAATTGTTCACACTGTTCAGTTTTAAATATGTTAATATTATTTTGTGATTCATATGTATTATCTATATAAATTCAGTTATAACCAGTTTTCTAATGGTCCTTATTTTTCTTGCACTTGGTCCTTAAAAAGTCTTTAAGTCCTTAAACTTCATGCAATGCAATGAGTACAAACCCTTTGAGCTGGAGTGTCAACATGCTCTACCGAAAATGTCCCGCAAGCTACTAGTAGCTTGTGATGTACGGTTTAGTGATCACTGATCTTAGCAATAAGAATGAAAATACCAACTTATTAGAGAAGTAAATTTAACTATATTTAGTAATTCCCTTTTCTTTCAAAAGGGTAGTAGCTGAATGTCATTAGTATATTCAGTTCATTGAGAGAAAAAAAACTTCCTTCTATATTATTAGAATTACTAATTCAAAAGATGTGCCTTCTGTTCACAATAGGGAAGGAAATTGAGATTACTGTAATATACCGCTAAACTGCACCCCCCCCCCCCAAAATGCAATGAAAAGTCGTAAAAAAAGGGGAAAGAATGGAGGAGGACGATTACATGGGATGTAAGGAAAGGCAGAAGTTTAATATCCCGTTAATCCCCCCCCCCCTCCAAAAAAAAAAAAAACCAAACCAAACAGTCTTGACAAAAAATATGAGAGGTCAATACTCTAAAAAGTTTCCACATAACAGAAATGTCTTCTCTCTTCTCAGAGTTAAAATACAGAAGAGAGAATGCATGTGAATAACATTGAATTTCACATGTGGAACATTGTTTTTCGTGGCCTCAGGTTACTTGGGAGAAGTAGGGGGGTGGGCACTTTCTCAGGATTTTTCAAAATTCCAATCTGTTTAAAAAGTTGAGGGGAAATTTTATCAGGAGTGGTAGATAATGGTATATTAGTACAGTACTCATAAATTTTCTTGCAAGGAGTTTTTATTAGTTGTAAACATCAGTAGAGATTTTTTGGTTACTTAAAAGTATTTTTCAGTGCTCATTTTTGCTTAAATTACATTGTACATTGCATTTTAAAAGGCAGTAACAGGCTTTAATTCTTTATTCATTAGGGATAAGTGGGCAGTATAAATTAAAGAAATGATCAAAATAAGGTTGGAAATAAGACTTTGTTAAGAAAAAATTCCTCTCATTTACAAAAAGTTACTTTTTAAACTTGTATACCCCCCCCACCCCCCTATAAAAACATTCCTAATTAGCAAAATGCGCCCCATACACTAAAGAGTTGATGCACCAAATTTCAGCCTTTCATCATACAACATCTGAGAGATATCTTTAAAGAAAGATGATAGGAGCTGTACATGATTTTGAATGCAAACGTTTATTGCTAGAGTGGGAAAAAAAAAAATTCTCTTGTAATTTCTGTATGAGCACTGAAATGCAATCATTTGATGTGTTTTTTTTTACCTTACCCATTGAAAAGTGGTTTAAGTCAGCATTATATTTATCTTTATACATCTGACACTTTTAAGGATATAATTATCAAATTTTGTATGCTACCTCATTAGTGTAGGGGGGGGCACATTTTACTGATTGAGATCTTTTTTGTGCAAGGGTTGTATACAAATTTAAAAAGTGTAACTTTTTGAAAATTAATGAGTGGAATTTGTTCAGTGTAACCTTTTTTCCGGCCTTCTTTTGAAAAAAAATTTTCAATTTACATTGCCCACTTATCTCTAAGAGAGAAAGAATTAAAGACTGTTCCCACATTTTTGGGACACCCTATCTTTGCACGCACACAATAATATTCCATTAATCTGCTCCTCCTCTCTAAATTCCTCCTCCATTTTTGAAACAAATTGGAATCTTGAAACATCCCAAGAAAGTGTCTCCGCCCCCTTCCAATAACTCTAAACCGCACATGAATCTTAACATTAACTGCACTTTATCCCTAACTTCTGTTGCCTTTGAAAGTAAACTGTTAATTTAAATGATGAACTGTTAGAGCTATTGTCAGATGATGAAATTAATGACGAACTTTCATCGGGTTTTGCAAAAGTATTTTATCAATTTACACAAAAATACAAATTTTGAAATGATCGGTAATTGACATACCTCCCAAACACATTCCTTATTTTCCCCTTTTATTGCAGAGTAAGCTCCCCCCCCTCTAATTTTTTACGACTTTTCATCATTTTTGTGGAGGGGGGGATGCATTAGCAGGACATTAAACTTCTTTTGCCTGTAAATCTTGTGTAAATGCACCCTCTCTTTTTTTTTGGGGGGGGGGACTTTTTGTAGTAATTAAGGGTGGTGGATTATTGGTATTTTATGGTGTATATATATATGTATGTTTGCTTATTGAACCTAATAATTTTATCAATGTTATATTTCAGCTGCCACTGTTCAGACAAATCAGTCAAGTCAGGGCCTTGCACCAGCAGACATGAAAAGAGCATATGCTGCTCTTGGACTTCCATTCAATGCTGGTAATGGCAGTGCAAATATAAATCCTGTGATACAGCGGAGTCAAACTGTTGCTGTTCCTCATGGTTAGTGTTAATTATTTATAATGCTTGCTTTAATGTTGTGCATTGATAAATACAGATCCAGCTTATTGTAACGGGCTGGTTTTGAAAGGCGTTTTTGAAGATGATTGTCATTCCATATTTTTGGGGGGGGGGGCTGTCTTTTAAGACCTCTTGTAAGAGTTGAAATTATTAATTATTTGCTTTATGTGCTTTTTTATTGGTAATGTCGCTGTTATTTATGTGCTGTGTTCATAGTTTTCTATTCTAAGATTGTTTTAAAGAATTAATTATAATTGATCCTTTTTGTAATTTTTAGTAAATGATCAAGCACCACAGTGTTCTCCGCAGAATTTAAATCATATTCAAACTCAACAAACTGCTCAAAACCCTCAATCACAAGTTCAGTTAAGGCCAATTCTACAAAATAGTGGTGCTGGTGCAATGGCCAGCCAGTCTGCACAGAATTTTCTCCTTGCAGACAACCTTCAGTCCAAAGTTAAAGGGAATGTTGCTCTAATGAATGCTTCACCTGTTGTGCCTGGAGGTTTGCCTGACAATCCTGCTACTGTGAAAGATTGGCATCAATCAGTTGCTCAGGAGTTACGGCATCACTTAGTGCAGAAAATGTGAGTTTTGTTTTTAATGGAGATAATTTTTTTAATAAAATGGGTTTGAAATAATTTTTAAAAAAAGTGGAAATTGTAATATAGACAATATTTGATTGTATATTTATAAGCGTTTGAATTTGACAAGTGCATAGGAAAGAAAATCATTAACAAAGTTTTACATAAAGGCCAGATATATTACATAAAGTCATCAATACTATGCTGTTAATACCCAATGCAATTTAAAAAATTAATTTTTATATAACTGGAATGAGTGTTCTAATTAACCCATTTATCCCTAGTGTTTTTTTTGGGGGGGGGGACGGCATTTTAGCTATCAGTCAGAAACGTTATTTATTTTTCATAGCCTTTATTCACAAGTACTGAACCTCAACTCTACAAAATATTTTAATAGGACC
This sequence comes from Cheiracanthium punctorium, assembly GCA_038373885.1. Lineage (NCBI taxonomy): Eukaryota > Metazoa > Arthropoda > Arachnida > Araneae > Cheiracanthiidae > Cheiracanthium > Cheiracanthium punctorium. Next base: position 1,417,810 of record JAWZYV010012252.1, on the reverse strand, counting down.
AACTAGCATGCAGACATTTCAATTTTTATACATAATGATTTTAAAAGAAATCATCCCTTATTCAAGAAGTTGACATCAGAAATTTATTGCTTGTATTATCAAAAAAAAAAAAAAAAGTCGCAAAAGTATCTGGCCACAAATGCGTTAACACACCCCAATACACTTGAAATATATACTGTTAGCTTAAAAAATTTAGTACAGCAAACTCATTATAAAAAAATAATAGTTAAAAATCATTGTGGTATCACAATAACAATAAATCATAAGCATTGTTTCTCAAACTGGGGTGCGTTGAGGTATAAAAGTGATCACTATCTGTTTTTAAAAATAATTTTTGCAAAAACATCCTTTTATCAAATAAAGTGTATTAAATTATCATGAAGTGTTACAGCATTTAATATTACTAAGTAATGAAAATCTTATAAAATGGCTATTTGTTTAAATAATTACACTATTAATATGATGTTTACGGTTGGCTTTGTTTTACACTTAAGTTTTTCAATACGAGAATCCTGATTGATTAACACCCATATGTAAATTTTTTTCGAGTGATAATAGACAATTTCTATATTTAAATTTTAAAGCTGCAGTAGAATTTTTTTTTAATTTTTTTTTAGCTGAAGTGATAAGATCAATGTTTCAAAGCTTTCATTGCTAAGTTCCTGTATTCATTGTAAAAAGGGGGTTGCAACTCTAAAAAGGTTGTGAAGCAATTACCAAGAGGAATAAGTCAAAGCATGCCCAGTGAATAACCCATGCAGGCACTATAACATGTTTATTCAAAGATTATATATTCTGTGGAACAGTTTGCTTATTGGATTATTTTATTTATGAATATTAATGAACCTTAAATACTATCTTATTGCTTTTCATTAACTTTTTGATTAAAATAATGTTAGGAACTTTGTTATATTTAGTTTGCTCAATAATTTCAGAGTTCAAGCAATTTTCCCTACTACTGATATATCAACTCTTCAAGATACCAGAATGATAAATCTAGTCGCCTATGCTCGTAAAGTTGAAGGGGATATGTATGGTGTTGCCAATAGCAGGGTAAGTTGAAGTTATATCACATTTATAACTTACATAGTATATTTAGCTCAAAAACTTGATTTCTAAATTTGGTAAGATTTTAAAAATAGCCATTAATTCATCTGGCATTAGAACTAAATCTCATGATATAGTTTTAGTTGAGTATTTTTAAATTACTTTTAAAATATTGAGTTTTGTCATTAAAATTTAAATTTACTGTTGAAGTTCTTAAAAGAACATTCATAATAAGCATGTTAAAGGTCTAAAAATGTTTATTTTGCAATAAACTTGCATTTTATTATTTCACAGAACTGTTAATTAATTCTACTAAATACTTGAAAGGTTAAGAATACAATTCTTTATCAATAAAACATAAACTACCACTATTAAAAAAAATGTTTGATATTTGCTTAAGAATATTTCAATCATAAGTTCTCAAGAATTAAAGCTAAATTTAGAGTGCACCAAATTTAACAGCTTAAGTATTTTAGTAGTGGTAAAAATTGATTACTTTCATTATTAGTTGTTTAATATATGGTAGCTACCTTCAACTTATCTGGGCAAAAGTAATAAATTATCCTAGCAATCTAATCAATTTTTCTAAGAAGTCTTTATAAAGCTTCAAAGTTGTCAAATTGATCAAGGGTATGAATACTTAAACATACTAAGTGATCCCAGTATGTTAAGAATACTGTATCCTCCCCTGGGCAATCCTCTTAGTACTATGAAAAATGTTGTGATTTTATATATATTTAAACTTGTTTGAAAGTAGGAGACAGTATTTTAATGCCTACTGAAGCTCTTACTGTTAACAATTGTGATTAAAAAATATATATATTCTTCTGCAGATTAATTATGTAGGTGTAAATTTACCTTAAATAATGCAGTGAGTAATTAGATAACTGGAATGTTATTAACATTTATGTTAATTATTTGACTAAAACATATTTATTTTTTATAAGAAACAAAATAAAATTTTAATAATCCCCAAAAGAAGCTTTTTGTAAAAAAAGTGTGATAGTTTTACTACTTTGAAAAGTATTATTGCACTTGTTAATCAAAATCTCCTTACAGATTATGCAAAATGCTTTGATCTTTGATTTTAATATTTGTTGCATCATTTAAAAAAAGTAAATATCTTATTTTTATGGATGATTTTAGAAATAAATCATGATTATTGATTTAAATGTGATTAACTCTAGATGTTATCCAAGACCTTTTTTAAAAAACTTATTTTGCATAGTTTTTTTTTTTTTTTAAACAGAACTGACATAGTGCTTAATGGTTTTATTTTTTTCTTTTCCCAGGAAGAATATTATCAATTGCTAGCAGAAAAGATATATAAAATTCAGAAAGAACTTGAGGAAAGACGCCAAAAAAGGAAAGAAATGGAGCTTCAGCAAATACAACAAGTTGGTCCAAGTTTAGGACCAATGATTGGCAGTAACTCTGGAGCACAAAGCCCTAGTATGTATAATTTTATATTAAGGAATATTAACTTCCTTAGTTCCTTAGTTACTAGATCCATAATACCTACCTGCAGCTCTTAATTACTACAAAATACAAAAGCTGCTCAAAAGTTTTGATTATTGCATACAATCTTTTTATATGAGCTAAGTGTTTCTCTCTTATATTTATTGAATGTACTGAAAAGCCGTTAAGATATATATTTTTAAAAAAATCGAAAGGTAACATAAGTGCTGTTTGAAAACAAAACCATTATGAAGAGTCGACTTAAGTCTCAAATCCCTGTTTACACATTTGCTGCTGATCACACACCAGCATGTTATAATCAGGAGTGTAAGTAAAATATCCTATTTTAGTTTGTAAATAATTAATTTTATTATGAAACACAATTTGAAAGAAATATATGATAATTTTATAATTTACAACCTCAATCGTATATCATTAGAGACCACTTTATACATGAAATTCATCATCAATCATCAACATTGGTACGACAGCCCCTTGTGGGCCCTGGCCTTCCTCAGATGTCTTTACCTTTCCACCCTCTTCCCTGCAATGGACCTCCAGTTTCTTATTTTCAGTTTGGCAAAATCCTCATCCAGGCTGTCCCTCCATCTTTTCTTAGGTCTTCCTCTCTAGGTCTTTTACAAAAAGGGGTGGCATTGAAGACCTTAAGTTATACATGAAATTGATGTAAGAAATTTGGCCCACAAATGAATCTGTTTAAAAAAATTATTTTGGATCCTTTTGTGTGTGTGTTTGATTGAGAATCCTTTCTAGGTGTTTATATGTAGTATATACAAAAGTTACATAAGAGAATTTATCACTATCTTGCTCTCAATTTAACTGTGCATTACCAAAAAAAAAAAAAAAAAAGGCAAGTTTTCTATTCTGAAATTACTTTTATTTTGCCCTTAAATGCTGATTTTCTGCTCCAAAACTGGATATATCCTCCTCCTAAACTTTGATTTTTCAGCTCCAAAATTAGATTTATCTTGCTCCTGAAGGTACTCCCTATTAGAATGTCAGAATTACACACACACACACACACACACACACACACATAAATTAAGAGTATGAACATTTGAATAATGTGACAATTTTCAATTTCAGAACTTCCGGTAACAGGTGCAATATCACAGCCTCATTTATCCAGTCTTGGAATCCCTGCTAATCAGCAGCGAATGGCACCACCAAATATAACTGTGCAAACGAATACTACTGCTCCAAGAGGTTCAGAGCTCTTTTCACCATCTGGTTCTCAGCTTTCAGCTTCCCTCAATATGACATTAAACCAAAGTCAATTCAACCAACCACAAGCTAGGCGGAGTCCACTGCCCTCAATAGGTCTGCAACAACAACAGATGCAGCAGCAACATTTTAATAACATTGCTGGCCCTGTCACAACAATGGCAAGTCAGTCAATAGATGCATCATCAGTTCCTACTTCTGTGGGAGGAATATCTGTATCTCAGTTTAATTCCTCTCTTCAACAGAGTCATCCTCAGATGACTGATGCTTTTAAAAATAGGCAAATTGCTGTAAGTATGAGATACTTATAAGATTGTTCAAGTTATTTTCACTTACTAACTGTGGATTCACTTTTATTTAAACTTTTAATGTTGATATTATTTGTTAATCTAATTTTTGGGAACTAAGAATAAACAACTAAAATTTTTGAAATTAAAATGAATCATTAATAAAAAGTTCAATAACAGAAATCATGTACTAGAACAGTGTTAGGCTGTTCTTTTAATAAATTGTACAGCTTTTAATGAATGCAATTATACTCTACTTTTGCAATAGTCGACATATTGTAGTTACGAAAAATCAGGGAAAAAAATCTTCAGAACTTCGTGGAATATATCTGACATGGATAGATCTTCGGACCATTTTTAAAGCCCATATTTGTGCATATGAAGTTTTTCAGAAGGTTGCGTAAGACATACTAAATAACCGTGCAATGTAGATCTTTTGAAAAACACCCTTAATAGTTTTAATGTCCTTGGTGTTTTTTTTTTTTTAAACTGTTCAAGTCCTATGGCATGTAGTTTTTCTTTTTTTTTTTTTTTCTGAAGTAGCCACATGGTGAATAAAACTGCTGTTAATTTATAACTTTGTGACTATTTGCTAGTTTTTCTTAACTTTTTATCTTAGCAATAACTAGTTAAAGACAAGTGAAATATACAGAATTTGCCCTCTCTGAAAAACTAAGTTTGAAAGATGGGATTAATAATGTATATATGTGTATATAGCTATCTCACTACAGTGATGAAACGGAAGTCATCTAAAAGGAAGGGATATTTTCAATGGTTTCTCTTCAAAGATCTTGTTTTGTCGTTTACGAATTATTAAAATGTCTTCAGAATCTTAGGCTAATTTATAGAAATTGATATTCGGTAGACTTTGCAGCTAATTCAGATATGCCTTTGATGTTTAGTGTTGTCTAGATTTGATTTAAATTTCTTTTAATACATTCTCTGAAATAAACTTGTCAAAAATCGTTTAATGAATTAAATGTTATAAATTTGTTTCATTGAGTAATAAACTATTTTACATCAAAATTTCATTTCAGCTTCAAATGATGAACCAACAGCAGCCACAACCGCAGCAGCAACAACCACCTCCACCACCACCACCACCACCACCTACATTGCAACAGCAACAGCAGCAGCAGCAGCAACAACAACAGCAGCAGCAGCAACAACAACAACAGCAGCAGCAGCAGCAACAGCAGCAGCAGCAGCCCCCACAAGCACCTCCACCTCCACCACCCCTTCCACCACCACCGCCACAACAACAACAACAGCAGCAGCAGCAACAAAATCAGTTGCAGCATTTGGCAGCTCAACAACAATCTCAAACTCACTTGAATCAAATAATGTCAAAATCTCAACCTGGACTATCTCCTCAGATGCCATCCCATTCATCTGCGCTTCAAATTCCTCAGTCATCAACCCCTCAGCCTCAGTCTCAGCAAACACCTGTTCAGCAGCCTCCCAGAGCAGCTTCAGTTCCAGGAACTCGTCCTCAAACTCCTTCTACTCCTCAGTCTCAAAATCAAGTTCAGCCCCATCCACCTCAATTACAGCAACAACCTATACAATCTCATGCTAATGCAAAGCCTGTGCAGCCTGCAGTGCTTAATGTTGAAGATAGTAATGAGGAATTTAAACCTTTAATTTCGCTTCCACAAGATAGTGTAACATCTATTAGCCAGACTGATACAAATAGATCAACTACTCCAGTATCTTCAGTTTCTGACCAGGGATCTGTTCAAACTGGGGGCAAGGTATTTGCTTTTGCATCTCAGAAATCTGCAGGAGAAAGTAGCTGTAGCGAAAAAATGGATGTTGATTCTGAAGTTAGAAGTGGGAGTGGAAAATCAGAAAGTTTAAGTGAATCAAAACCACTTTCAAAAATTGATCTTAAAGTGGAAGCAAAACAAGAAACAGAAGATGGAGGTTATGCAACTGGCTCATCAATAAAAGAGGAATCTGTTGTAAAAGAAGAAGTGGCTACTGCTCAGTCTGCAACTGGTGCTACCGAATGTAATGCAGAGGCAAAACCAGATTCTTCAAGTGAAGCATCTCAAGCACCACCTAAGCTTAAACCAAACAGGAAAAGTAATTTGTGCATTTTAAGCTATATTTATTTTATTGCTAGTTTTGCTTTCAATGCAACTTAATAGTTATGTAAGAAAAACATTTATCTGATTGTGTGGTTTCAATGTACACTTTTGAAATTGATCATATTTAATCTACATCGTCCAGTCGTTAGGCTGGATCTGGGAGTGTGCATTTTCAGCCAGTACTGGCAGATTGAAAGCGAAAGGGTTAAAGCTGAAACTGATGTCATGTATTTTTATGGTTGAGTAGAAGCTGTATAAGGTTTTGATCTGATGGTGGAACTATAGTTGAATTTGTTTTTTTTAGTTTTAATCACAGTATTTTGAATTGTCTTAAAAGTGAATTTAAATATACTATATGATAACAACAACAACAAAAAAATTGGAATGCTTATAAAGAATGGGGTACTATCTTTCGTTGCTCAAATGATGCAAGAGGATTATGATCTCTTTTGGCTCTAAAAACACTAATGATTTAGTCAGGAATGGGCAACCTTTGAAAAGTTGCGGGCAAAACTTTAGAATGTTGGCAAAGGTTTTGGGCCAAACTTTAGGATGTTGGCAAAGGTTTGGGCCAAACTTCTGTATATTAGCAAAGTCGTGAGCTGTATTATTGGGATAAAGCTGTAGTGGGCCACAGCAGGCCGGAGGTTGCCCATATGTGATTAAGGTATTTGTTTGACTCAGAAATGGTAAATTATTGTAATTTCTTGTGGCTATAAACGCTAATGATTGTGATCTTTCACAGGTTGAAAATGCATAATGTATGGTTGTGGTCTTTTGCTGAGCAGAAAAAGTAGGCAATTACAATTTATTACCTGATAGAAAATGGAAATAACAATATTTTGCGATGTTGAAAATGAATTATTACAATAGGTTATTGATATGGAGTCACAAATGTAGATTTTTATGATTTTTTGTGGCAATAAAAATGCAGATTGTGATTGTTTGTGGTCTTGAAAATATAGAGGAATTATGGTCTTTTGGCAGTGCTTGAATTGTAAATACTTGTATTTCATTGGTGATAGGGTGTGAGTTAATCAGTACTTATGTGTATTAGTAATTTAAAGGCTGGGAGTTAATGGTAATTTAAGTCATATTTGTAATTTGTCCTTTCCCCTTTTATTTTGGTGGGGGTGGGAGGGGGAGGCTTAATATTTTATTCCAGTATATAATAATCCATACATGCCAATTCTACTAGATTTTCCAGGAAACTTGGATTTTTTTTTTCTTTTCTCCCAATTAAGTTCTCCTTTTACAAGGAACATCGTAGGAAATTGCCAATCAAAAGCAGGACTGTTTATGGTCCAAAATTTTAGCAATTGTTAGTTTTTTCGAGTATTATTTGGGAAATTCCAAATATTTTTGAATGAGAAAAATAGTTTCAAACTTTTCCCATCCTTCTTGTGAATTACTATTTTTACTTGATGATTCCTTTATTTAAATCTCCTGTCTCATAGGATTAAAAATTGACCTATATTTTTATTTTTTTTTATTATTATTATCAGGGATCGTGCTGACATTTGATAAAAATGGGTTACAAAGGTCCATTATCTTGAGAGATATGGGTTTTTGCATATTCAAAAACCATTATGTGCATACTTTTTTGCATCACAGTCAAGAAAATTTGGGTAAATGACTCAGAAATCTGAGTAAACGCGAACCCTGTATTATGATGCTTATGACTTATATATACTTAAGGTTTTTTGCACGCTAAAATTTATTTTTAAGGTCAAATTTACCTACAAGCTTTGCATAAGAATTGTGTTTTTGAAATAATTATTGGCAGTAGCTAATGAAGATTATATCATGCTATTTCTCAGATTTAAAATGGCAGAATTTTTTTATAGTAATTTTAAAATTATGGATAAAGTTACCTAATTAAGGTTAAAATCTGTCCAGAATAAGCCTTAAATGATTTCTTTTACTTTTGCTTGTAGTAAATGCATAATTATCAAATTTTTTACCAGCAAAGTTAATTTTAAATTTTCTTATTGCCTTTCATATTTGTATGCAAGAAAAAATTGCTCTGTAAATTGCTAGGAATCTTAAAATATTGGTATTGGTACACCATGCAAATCTACTGGATTTTTCAACAAGGATGTTGGCAGGTGTGCTAATCATATTCAGTTTGAAGGATAGGTTTATGTAATACGTATATAATTACATCATCTTTATTTAAAAAATTGTCTAAACCACATTTGAAGGGTCCACGGGAAGAACGGTGAAAGTCCACTTTTCGTCAATGTTGAGGTCTCTACTGCATTCTGTTGGTCATTAGTGGCACTATTAATATCCTTAATCCATAAGGGGAGAGAACGATGAGAATCCACTGAAAAGATAGCCCAAAGATACAGTTTACTGGGGAAGAACGATGAAAGTCCCGTGCGCCTTTCGATTTTTGGAGAATCAGCTGTATTGGACTCTCATCGTTCTTCCCATGGACCCTTCATTTGAAATGCATGATAAGCTTTACTATGAAATGTGTCATGTATTTATATAATTAATGTATATAAAAAAAGGAAGTTTGATAATTAATTCAAATTGATTTATTTTCTACCAGTGGATTTTAACTACATTTTTTGGTAGATTTTATATAACTGTTATTATATAGTTTCATTGTGCATACAATTTTTTTTTTTTTTTTTTTCCTTTCTTTGTGCATATCTAGCTTTTAAACCAGATGAGTTACGCCAAGCTTTGATGCCTACACTGGAGAAACTGTACAAACAAGATCCAGAATCTCTTCCATTTCGCCAGCCTGTTGATCCACAATTACTACAAATACCTGTAAATATTAGTTTAACATTAAAAAAATGTTATTTTCATAATTGTTCTAGTTTAAAACATGTCACAATCAGGATTTATGTTGAGCATGTTTGCATGAGTTTTCTTATCCTGAATTGCTTGAATCTTGTGGCTTGTGGAGAGAGGGGGAAAAATTGTTAGTTATTTTATAGTGAAAATAATTAAATTTGAAGTTTTTTGTGTGTTTTTTAAATTCTTAAATTACATGCTTCAGTAAATATCTGTGTATTCAGTTTTCAATTAAATTTGTGTATAGTTGGTTTCAGGATTGTTATATCATTGAATTTTTAAAGCTCACTTATTTTAAGTCTTTTAACACAGATAACTTTTATTAATCATTATAGCAGTTTTGTTACTCATGTTTTATGTTGCATATTGACAATCACTTGAAGAAATTAGTCTAAAAATAAACCTTTAATATCTATTATGGCTGTGCCCATTGGTAACAAACATAAAATGGCATGCCTGCAGTTGTTTACTACATTCAGCATGATTTAAACCATAGTTGTGCCAATTTATGACAAAACTACAAACATTATAGTCATTCTGGAGATCACTGTGAAAGGACCATTTCACTAATGTTGAAGAGGGGATTTTTCCATTATCAGCTTCTAGGAGTGTGATGAATTAGCTGTCACAAAAGATGTGCAAGATTGGAATGCATACTTGCTTTCTGCTGTGTCCAAAAATGCAAGACATTATTGAAGAAACAGAATGACCTTTTTGGAGGCATTGTCATTAAGCAGGTGCAAAATCTTGATCTTAAGAAATTTTCAATGTTAGTCATAAAGGTGTAATCAAGGAGGTTGCTCCTTTTCTTTGGTGTACCAGAAACAAATAGTAAAATGTAAATAAGCTGGCATGTTCATTTTTTAGCTTCATGCATATGAAGTTGTTTTGGAAAACTAGAGATTTTTGATTTGAACTCCATCTTGGATTCTTCTCCTTGCATCACTGTATTTTAGCTCTTGCTTTGTGTACATATATCTTGCTGTGAGGAAAGAAATGGTTCTGTATTTGATGGTTGTGGTAGAATGGGTGACCAATGATAGTATGGATGGTAATATGCTGGTATTGTCAAATGTTAATCATTATAAATAAAAACAGTACACAAATTTCATTAATGAGTGTATGTTGAATATAATTTATTTACTGTTGATTGTCATAAACAATAGCAGTTTCTAAATCATACAGTGATTTTTCTAATAACATTTATTTGTCTTTTCCCCAACCATTTTTTTGCCAGTTCTAGAATTATATTTATCGTGAACTATAATAATTCCATCAGATAATCGATACTGCTTGACAATTGCTAAGGAAGAACTGGTTTTCTTCAAACTAGCATTCCCAGCAACCGACCAATCACTGTAAAATAAACTGTAGATGATGTAATAAAGTAGGACCTGTTATCTGTATAAAAGCTAGTGTGTGAAAGATTTTTTTTTCTGTTGAAACTGCATGCAGATAGGTATTTCATAAAAAAATAGTGCCATAAGTTGTTGAAGTTATTTCTGAGAAATTTAGCAAGCGTGATTGGCAATAAATTAGAGCAAATGATGTCTGCGAAACATTATTGGAGTCTTACGATTGTGGATGAGTATTTGGACAGCTCGAATCTGGCCAAAGTGTCACTACTGTGGCTAGAGTAATGGGCATGTCAAAAAATGTTATATCACGATTAAAAAGAAGATAGAAATGCTATGCAAAAACATAACTGTGGTCATAGAAGGAACATGACGCCTCAAGAGGATTGATATATGTCCCTAGTGGATTAAAAACATTTTTTTAAAGGTGTGTGTGCGTGTGTGGAGGTTTTATGCTTCATTGTAGTTTTTTTACTACCTTTCTACAAATAGTAATATATGTTTCTGAAAGTTTCGGGGCTTTGAACTTTTGGCTACCAGTACAAATGTATCAACCAGAACCATTTCTCGGCAATTGTATCAAATTGGTTTGAATGCACAGAAGCCAGTTCAGTTTAATCCCACTTCAACCATGCCATCGTGAAGATTATGTTGGTATAAGGAATGTATTGGTTAGGATCAGCAGCAGTGGTCCAGAGCGATTTTCTCCAATGAATCCTGTTTCACTGTGACAAGTGATTCTGGCCACCAGTTACTCTGGAAATAGGAGGGAATTTTTACATACCATTGTAATGTTCAGGATCGGGATTGGTATGGTCAAGGCGTGATGATGTAGGCAGGCATTATGCACAATGGCAGTACATCGCTTCACATCTCTGAGCGAGATGCATTTAGATCTCAGCATTATATCAGAGGTTATTATGGATCACGTTTGACTTTTTAAATCTGTAGTAGGTCCAGACTTTTGTTTATGGATGACAATGCATGCTCACACAAAACTTCTAAAGTATCGTACACACTACAAAGTGAAAATATTAAACATATGACATGACCTGCTAACTCTTCTGACCTAAACTCTGTAGATGCATATCTGGGATTACCTTGGCAGACTTGTTTCCAAAGAACTTGCCCGACCCATACCATCCAAGAACTAAAAATTGCCTTGAGAGAGAAGTAGGACAATATCTACCAAGGACTTCTCAATAGTTTAGTAAACAGCTTGAATAACAGATACAAATGTGCATTAGTGTCCAAGGCGGTCACACAGCTTACTGAGGCTCTCAGAACTGTTCTGTTTTGGCAAGAAGATCTGTTTTTGTGGCTACTTGGAGGAAATACTCCAAACAGCATCTTTCAGCTTCACATACTAAGTTTCATTTCTTCAATCAACTGTCTGTGAAATGTCTGTTATGAATTATTTTGAAAAATATGAATTTTCCTTTGCAGTTGTCAAGCAGTGTATTTTAAATAGAATAGTTATTTCAGAAATTAAATCAATTTTATGAAGGAATCTAAAAGTCTGTATTTGAATGGAGTAATCAAGTAAAAATTAAAATGACAAATTATTCCGATAAATTTATTATTTTAAGACTTTTTATTATAATGATTGTTTGCTGAGTGAATTTCAAAAAATATTTTGCATGAAATAGTTATTTCCTAATGTGAAATTTCAATATAACATTTTTATTTACGAGTGATTATTATTAAGATTATAAACTTATTCAGTTAATAAGTTTTAACCAGTGATATAAATTATTAATCATTTGTTAAAAATTTAGTGACTTTGAACTTATTAAAATCACAAAGATAATACATAATGTATCAATAACAAACGTTACTGAATTCCAATTATGCTTACATTTAGTAAGTTTTTAGAAGCTCTTAGTGCTGAGATATCAAGAACAGATTTTATACTTATTCATATTGAAAATTTGTTGATAAAACAGTAGAATTAGTGTAAAAGATTGATCTAATTTTTAATATAAAAAGTACAAATGCTTTTAATTAGTTAGTTTTTACTAAATCTTTGTGCCTGGATAGGTATATTCTGTGTAGGTAGTATGTTTTGAAGGTTAAATTAAATGGTTGTTTCCCCTTTTGAATTATCAGAATGATGTATATCTTTTCGTATTCAGTAAATCAAATCAGATATATTAACTATTTGAAAGTTTGCTTGATGTGGAATTGTAAAGTTTATTTTATGAAATCATGCTGCATTATTAATTTACTTTATTAAATTTATGCTAAAAATTTTAGAATTTTAGTTGCAAACTGGGCTGAAAAGGGTTTTTACCTGAGCTAAAATGCTGTTTCTACTGAGACATTGATGTTTTGGGTGTAACTTCCTACTAATCATGCTTCAATTATGCCATAGTTAGCTTGATAAAATCATTACCACCATCCTCCGGAGAAATATATTTCGGTTGCACACCGCCACAACCATCATCAGTCTGTCTTTTTCGTGGGAATGATGTTACTTCCCACCTCCTCTTCTTTCGCGCCGTTCTTTTTGCGCATGATGTCATTCCAGGTCTCGTCCACAGTAGCGTGCGTCATGTTGTTGATGCTGCCCTCTGTTGATAATATTTCTAATGATTCTCATGCGTATGCCTATTTGATTCTCTTAAATAGGCATACGCATGAGAATCATTAGAAATATTATCAACAGAGGGCAGCATCAACAACATGACACACGCTACTGTGGACGAGACCTGGAATGACATCATGTGCAAAAAGAACGGCGCGAAAGAAGAGGAGGCGGGAAGTAACATCATTCCCATGAAAAAGACAGTCTGATGACGGTTGTGGCGGTGTGCAACCGAAATATATTTCTCCGGAAGATGGTGGTAATGATTTTATCAAGCTAACTATGGGAATCCCTCCGTATTACATTTTAACCTTTTAAAATTCAACTATGCCATTTGCTTCCAGATACTTTTTCTGGATCTGCTTCACTGAGTAAGATCAAACTCTTGATACGAAAGATAACTAAATTGAGTAAGATGAAAACTCTGATCATCTTTGTATCTCTTCCAATAAATGTTTTAATTTTCAGATCCCAAAATAATATCACTTGTACACAGTATGCAGGAAGATTCAGAACTCTTGTAAAATACTTTTTTGGGGGTGATACAACAGCCCTTGCAGAGTGTACATCAACAGAGAATCCTTGGTCTCTCCAATTGTTTTCCCACTATCACGGATAGGATGGAAAGGTCCAAAAACTTAGTAAATACTGCATTTCTGAAGTTTAAAAACACTAGACAAAAAGTAACCTCATATTTAAAAAGAGCAGAAAAAATCCTTTAAAATGACATTAATTGTATTACAATATCTAGATTTGATGGCATGTTACAAGCAATGAAACAGTGAAAAAATGCAAAATGAAGTATTTGCCAGCATTTTAAAATGTTAATTCCTTAAATACTATTCAAGATACAATCAGTAAAATTTACTAAAAATTTACGCATTCTGATAGCTTTCGAAAAAACTTACAGTGAACAGTTCCTTTTTCAGAAGAAATTTAAATTTTTCTTGCCTACAGATCACTAAGTTTCTAGTTTCTTAAAAAAGTGGCTCCACTTTTCTGAATTGTGCGTGCCTCAAGTTAGCTTTTAAAATTCTGTTGTTGCTGAATTTGTTTGTTTTTGGTTTTAACTTTTGAATAATTTTGCTCTAGAACTTTGCTAGAACTGATCTGTAGTGAAGAAAATTTTAAATTTCTTCTGAATAAGGCAGCTGATATTGTTCACTGTAAGCTTTTTCGAAAGCTGTCAGAATAGGCCAATTTTTAGTGAATTTTACTGATTGTATTTTGAACGGTATTTAAGGAATTAACATTTGAAAATGCTGGCAAATATTTCATTTTGCATTTTTTCACTGTTTCATTGCTTGTAACTTGCCATGAAATCTAGATATTGTAATATAATTAATGTCATTTTAAAGGATTTTTTCTGCTCTTTCTAAATATGGAATTACTTTTTGTCTAGCGAGTTTAAGAAACTTCAGAAATGAGGGATTTACTAAACTTTTGAACTTTTCCTCTCTGACTATGATAGCAGTAAAACAGTTGGAGGTAGACCAGGGGTTCTATGTTGATTTGAGCTCCACATGCGCTGTTCTGTCACCCCCTAAAATATTTTACAAGAGTTCTGAATCACACTGTATATGAACTGCTTTCTATAAGAGATCAATTCTTGCACCAGAAGAAACCTTATAATTTTGAGAGTTTAAGGATGAAAACATGATCAATAGAAGAATAAAATTTAAAATATGTAGTTCAGCTCATTTTTTTAATAAAAAATCAGCTTTGTGGATGCCTGTAATGTATTTAGTTTGACTGTCTCAGACCTCTATAACTTCATTTTGCAACTGTGGCGTCAAAATTTGACTAACGCCACAGTGCAAATGCACGAAAGATAAATTATAATAATAAAAAGAGATATAAACCAAAATTGTGATCGTATATATTTTATAAACAAAGCATTATGTGAAATCCATAATTAGACTGTATCTGATAAATTGAAATTACCTTAAAGAAAAAGGAACTTAACCACATTTTTGGGTATTAGCTGAAAATAATCCAATGGTGGGTAAAACACACCAGTAACAGGGCTGCCAACTACTACGCATTTGGCGTTGTAACTATGCATTGTTTACTTTTTCTACGCTCTACGCAACGCATGTTGAGAACTACGCTTTTTTCCTTCTTTTTCAAGGAAAATTATGTAAATTTGGTATTTTTTTTATTTTTTAATAACCCTATCTTATTTTATGCTTTGCACGTGGATAGAAAGATATCGGCACACGCCTGCCAAGTAATCGACTTGACGTCGGCGCGAGTTGGCTGGCCGTAAGATTTTTCGACTCCTTGGCTCTCTCCCCAGCCACGGAAACTTTCGCTAACCGATTTTGGCCAATCGGATGACTCTGCTCAGACAGATTTCTTGACGTCAACGAAAGCTTCCGTTTCTATGCCTCGGGCAACAGAAATACAGGGGTGCGCGCATCATCTATTTTCCATGGTAGTGCATGCGCTGACGTTCTTGGTGAGTGCGTGCGTTCTTGGCTCCCTCCCTACTTTGTGCTGTAGGGAAAGAAATATGAATTGCGTGCGCACGGATTGAAATATCAAAGCGAACTAAGCCGCATTGCGTATAGTTTATTTATCAGTTGCTGTTGTCATTTTAGTTTAGTATATCGCGTGCACGTGCTACTTTGTAGGACACCGTGGTTTATTGCTATGTTAAAATAATGGAATTTACATTGATTAAACGTTTGCAATATCAACTGAGGCTGAAAAAAAAAACAAAAAAAAAGATTGCGCGTCAAAAGGCTAAGCATCAATATACATCCTACTTTTTTTTGGCTCCAAAATTAGCGATAAATGCAATATTTGACGTTTTTCTGAAAATGCGAATAACTTCTGTGCTACATTCTGTTT
The DNA here is from genome assembly GCA_038373885.1 of Cheiracanthium punctorium. NCBI lineage: Eukaryota > Metazoa > Arthropoda > Arachnida > Araneae > Cheiracanthiidae > Cheiracanthium > Cheiracanthium punctorium. The sequence goes on along the minus strand of JAWZYV010012252.1, from coordinate 1,402,068 downwards.
TTATTCTTTTTCACAACGTTTTCTTAACATTTTAAAATTATTTTTTGTTGTAATTTTTCGATTATTTTGATCGTTAAAATGAAACGAGGGGTTGAGGGTTGCGCCCCCCCCCCCCCCCCCCCCCACACACACACACACATAAAAGTCAATTGTTAGTTACGTTCTGGAAATTTATGTTTTTTCGATTGTTAATCCTAAATTCTTGTAAGAAATATTCAAATTTTAATAGTGTAACCGGTTGGAAAACACGTTTGGAAACGCGATTTCGCAGCTACTTTGTTTCTTTGGCGCCGTCAAAAACGGCATTTTTGGCACCAAAAATCAAGGTAGGATGTATATTAAAGGTGGACCCTTAAATTTGCAATAGATAATCTAGAAAATCTGTTTGTAGCATTTGTGCTATAAGTATCATATTTTTCTTTTATCTATGTAACTTTTTTTTTAGTTAATTTTTAAGGTCAATAATGCAATAACTTCAGGGTGTTTTAGTGTAGATGATACAAAATATCATGGTCCCAAGGCACTTCTAGTATAACAAAACTGCGCAACTACACATGAAACAGTGAAAACTACACATTTTTGTTCTTTGTACTACACATATAGGTTGAAAGAGGTTGGCAGCCCTGCAGTAAAAATTCATCAAAGAATAAAAGAAAACTATACTCCAATAATTAGGCATAAAAATAGATAGGGCACCTAATGTCTTTATTTTTGCTTAATTATTACGAAGCAGTTATTTAGGAAATTTTAAAAATAAACATAGGCCCTTAACTCAGCAAACATAAACATGATTTCTATATTAATATAAAGTTTACAAAACATCTTAAACAAAATTTACAGAATAAAATTAGAGCTCAGAGGACACACGATTCATATATAACTAAAATTCTGATTTAAAATAATAATTAACCTAGCCCTTTCTATCATATATTTTCCTCTTCACCCAAGAAATTAATAAAGGAATTATGCCACAATCAGAGACCATCTAAGTTTTAGAAATGGCGCCCCAACAGGGTGTCTACCGCTCCGGAAAGTCTGGAAAAAGCCGGGAAATTGGAAAATGGGTCCGGAAAGTCTGGAAAAAAACTGGAAATTGGATAATGGGTCTGGAAAATTCACCAAAATAATCAATTTTTTTTTTTTCCCCCCGTGAGCATGCATTTTTCGGATAGAGAAAGCATCAAGCAATGTGTTTGTATAAGGAGGGAAAAATGGGGGCTCATCAATCGTAACGGGAGGGTAAAAGACAAATTAGCTTACTTGGTAACTTATGGCTTAGGACTGTATTTCCTAGAACAGTTACTTAATTATATCGGAAAGTGCGACTACTTCTGTTTCTCAATTGATAAAATCTTAATCCTGTATACTTCAGTTAAAATTGATTTCAAGAAGTTGTACAAAATATGCAAATATAAAGACAAGGGAGGGGGCATTGTGCAATTTCCTAAAGTAAAAAGCATTGGTCAGGAATTTTTTTCTCGGGACCTCCCAAAAGTCAGGAAAAAATCAGGAAATTGACTTTCAGAAATTTGGTAGACACCCTGCCCAAGGAGATCATATAGCATCAAATTACGCTATATGTTTATTTGAACTTCTTTAAATAAACCTTTGTAATTACACCTTAAAGTATCTTTCTTTTAAAACATCTGATTCATTCCCTCCGAGATACTCTCTATTTTATTCTTTCGCCCACACAAGAGCGTTAGGTGTAACTTGATATCCTATCGTGCCACATGCAGTTGGGGTTCAAAGAAATCATACACCTGTCTGTTATTGCTTCACCAAAATGGATCTTCAGCAATCTAACTTTGGTGTAAGAAAAAAGATACATTGCAAGGATTGTCACTTCTGACCATAGTTCTCTTTTCAAATTTGACAAGTCTTAAAACAACTTTTGTCTCCGGTATACACCCCCAACAAAATATAAGTGGCAAATATCCCCTCTGCCTAAAGTTAATTTGTTGTGGAGTTTTTTGATTCACACCTCTAGGGAGGAAATTTTAAGATTTTTTAAAAAGCCTATAATTTCTCTCTCAGACAAAATCACTTCTCCTTTTTGTAGCACAATAGTAAGACACATTATTTTTCTTCTCCTTTAATTTTAGTCAGGCAGGGATGGAAGCCTATTTGTTAAACTTAGGTGGTCTCCGATTGAGGCATAATTCCTTAATATATTTCTTGGGCAAAGATATAAATGTCATATAAAAGAATGGGGTTAATTATTATTTTTAATTAAATTTTTAATTATCTATGAATTGTGTGTCCCCTGAGTTCTAATTTTATTCTGCCAATTTTGTTGAAGATATGTTGTAGATTTTATATTAACACCTTCCCAGTTTTTCCCGAACTGGACTCGGGCAGGCGAAATATTCTGGTTCATTCCAAGTGTAGCTTAGGCTTTATGAGTAGATTTTTGTAAACATTTATTTTTAGAAAATTTTGTATGCAAATGGTGGTATTATGTTTAAAAAGGTATGTATTCAATTTATGAAAATAAGCATTAAAAAAGATTGAAATTTTTTTTATCCATAATTCTGAAATAAAATGAACCTGGAACGGGTTAGCATAGAAATCATGTTTGTTTGGTCAAGGGCCTAAGTTTATTTTTAAAATTCCCTATAATTGATTCATAATAATTAAGCAAAAATAAAGATGTTAGGTTCCCTATCCATTTTTATGCCTAATTATTCGAGTATAGTTTCCTTTTATTATTTTGTTACTTGTTAATGGTGTGTTTTACCCACCATTGGATTATTTTCAGCTGGTACCCAAAACAGGGATATGTTCCTTTTTATTTCCTTACTGTAATTTTAATTTATCAGATACAATGTAACTCTGGATTATACACAATGCTTTGTTTAAAAAAAAGTATGTGATCACAATTTTTGTTAAGAACTTTTAAGAATTTCTTAATCCAGGAAAAGACTAATGAATGATTGTGGGTTGTTTTGGAGAATAATGCCTTCCTCTAGAACATTCCAGAATTAAATAAAAATTAATTTTAATTCATGTGAACGTAACAATATTTTTTATTTTTAAATTTTTTTAGAAGGGGAGGGATATAACTGAGTGAGAGGTTGATGGATGGTTGTGAAGTATGCAGTAGAATAATAAAAAGCGTTCCTGTTTTAATTTTTTTAATTTTTATTTTTATAGTGAGTGCAATATTTTATTTTTTCATTTATTTTTTGAATAACAGTTTTTACCTCTATTTTGAGTTTTTTTAAATTACTATTTTAGGATTAAGTTATTTTGTGATTATTATTATTTTAATTTGTGCTATGTTTGATATAACTATTAATTTTATATAGCAAGGCGTAAGATTTTGAAAATAATTTTTATTTTAGGATAATGGGACAAAAGAATTTTTTTTTTTTAGTTAAGATTCAATATTTATATTTTTATTACTTTCGATTAGCTTATTTAATCATTTTTTGGTAGATGCACTATATGCAGTGTTTGGAAGAATTGCACATTTATGCAGACTGTTTTTAAATATTCATATTTGTGCATTAACGTTAGAAATAAGCTATGCTCAGTCTATATGTGTCTAGATATGCTCAGATCAGCTGATTTCTTTTTGCATGCTATGCCCTATTACCTTAATCATCTGGGCTAAGTAGCTAGTATTTCATGTGGTTTTTTGTAGCCTGTAGGGAAAATATTTACATTTCAGTTTACTAATCATGTGGTTTTGGTCATGGTCAAACTCAAAGCATCTTCTCCAGTCCTCTCTCCTTAAGGGTACTCCTTTTGAAAAGCCACAGACATTACAGGACATTTGAACAGCTTGAAACATTCAAATTAATAAAGCTTCTTCACTAACTGCACTTAAAACTAATAAGTCAACCTAAATGCTTCATGCAACTTTCAGAAAAAATTCATAAGCACAGAAATTGCCTTCAAAAATGGGCCGATGTATTACCTGTTTAGGAAAATATTGTGGAATTCTGTATATTTAGCATTTTTTCCTGAGTATATCATAACTGCTATAGCTTCACTGTTTGTAATAATTCACAGTACAGCTTCTAAAAAGACATTCTACACTTTTTAGAGTCTGCTGTATATTTCTTGCACAGTTAGGTATTTTGGCATTTCAAACATCGATAAGTTATTTTTAAATGTTGAAGTTGTATACACAAAGTGGGCATAAATTTAATAAATGGTTGTCTATTTGTGTGATATGTGGTTAATGTAATTTAGGAATTCAGTTGAAGAAACACACATACACTGGGAGAATAAATGTAATGTCTTAGCTTTTCTGTTACAAATCATGTTGAGAGTAAAATTGGATGTCGGTCATGAAATCTTTTATTTTTAATATTTTAAGATGTAATTTTTTCAGCATGAGTATAACTTTTCCTGAAATTAACTATAACACAGAAATTTTCTATCTTAAAATAAGTGTCTTTTATGTTGTATTTGACATGGAAATTATGTGCAAAACAGGTTATTCCTTACACTCAAAGAACATTTATTTAGTTTTTTAATATTGTTATATATTAATGGATTCCCTCATATCCTTTGTATGAATATTGAAATGCATATTTTCTTTTTTGTGTTTGCATGTCTTTTATTTAAAATTTCCTAATGTCATTTGCTTTAATGTTATCAACTTCATTGTTTTCTTGCTGCAATCTTTTAGTTTTAAATATGTATCATTTTATGTGTCTAATATGAGAGGATTCTGTTTAGTATTATGACTAATGTAGGAATGAAGTAAAAAAAAATAATTATGAAATTTACAAGTGTCTGCTGAGTTTTAATGAATTTTAAGGACACTCCCCCCCCATTAGTATTATTATAGTTATACAGATTATTTTAACATTTGTTTCTAAACTAATTGTTATTAAAATTCCGTATTCTAATCAAATTAATTTTCTTAAAACTTTTAATGCATGAAATTTTACCATGTAATCTATTAAAATATTATTTATTACTTTAATCATATATGTAATTTAAGTGATCTTTAAAAGAATATTAATTTAGATTAAGTTGTATATATTAGTTGTATGGAACATTCTAAGCGTTTCAAAATTTTGATCGAGAAAATAAATAAATTTAACCAATCCTTAAATGAATATTAATTTGGATTAAGTTGTATATGTTAGTTGTATGAAACATTCTAAGTGTTACAAAATTTTTATCAAGAAAATAAATATTAAAGCAAAGGTGAAAATATGTAGAATATTCATAAAATTATTTCCTTGAAAGTAAATAATTTTGTTTTAGTTTTTATTAAATTTGTAGAAAATTTGCTTAGCGTTAAAAAAAGGGGGGGCAGGGTGCAGCTGATATGTTCCTTTGCTTAGCTTGAGTTCCCCTCCCCCCCCCTCCCTAACAGAAATTGACGTTTCATTGGTTTTTTACATTTGTTTATATATTTTATTTTGATGACCAGTCTAGTCTTGTAAAGCTTTGTTTTTTGCTTTTAAACCCTTAATGGTCATTAGTTTTATTTACAATTATTCTACAGGGTGTTGCTGAATTAATGGGCCAAAATTTAAGGGCAGGTAAAATATCTATAAAGAATCTTTTTCTGTGTATAATGATTTGGGGTCGAAAACAAAAAGTACTACATAGTTTCAGCACAATGGGTCCCCACCTATCTCCATAATAATGCACATAATAGCCTCAGAATTCTCTGTTTTTTCACCTACACTTTTAGTTTCTGATCCTTGTTGAAAACGGGGTTTCTACAGACCTGGAAAGTCAGGGAAATGAGTTTTGGTCAGGGAAAGTCAGGGATTTGGGAAAAAAGTCACAGGGAAATTTGAAGAAATTAAAGAAAGGTCAGGGAAATGCAAGAATATTTTAATTTTGCGGCAAAATCAAGAAAGTACTTCCTGTTTGAACCTAATTGTAGAAATTGTTTTATTTTCATTTTCTTATTTATCCTTATAAATAATTTTAAAGTGTGTCCTTTATTAACATATCTTGTTCAGTTGAAATATTCCTAATTTTATCCTAAATTGTTATCAAACATGGTTTTTGTTAGAATCCACTTATGTCAAATAATATTTTTGTGTATATTGATTTTATTATTATTTGTAAAAACGGGGCAAAATATTAAAACAATTATTAATGAAATGGTGTAATACTAAAAATAGAAACGCAAAATTCAGGAAAGCACGCTAGATAAAAAGTCAGGGAAGAGCATGATACATGTCAGGAAATGCCAGGGAAGCAAAAACTGTGAAATCTGTAGAAACCCTGGAAAAGTATAGGCAGAAAAATGGAAACCTGGGGTAGCACTGAATGCACAGTATTGCGAAAATGGCTCTTGCTGAAATCGCATCGTACTTATAATTTCTGACCCCACATTGTTGTACAAAAAGCTTCTTTATTGTATTTTACCTGCTCTTAAAAGTTTTGCTCATGAATTCTCGGAGACACCCTGTATGGCAGTAGCTCTGCCATAACAGCTAGAAGTAATTAAAGTTTACACATGCTTCCAGCATACTGATAGTAAGAGTAAAGAAAATGGCATCAGTGTTTTAGGCATAATTTTTTCGAATGAATTGGATAATTTGTATTATAGTGTCAGAGTGAAATGATTCTGATAGTCAGCAAATTTAAATGTTTCATGAAAAAACAAGTATAAATCTTACTCATAAATGTTACTTAATCTGCTGATTAAAATATATGTTCTTATTTTAATCAATAATCTAGTTGGGAAGAAAAAAGAAATATTTACACTGGGTTGATGACCATCTTACCTAATTTATGATAAATATATTCATTTCTCTGTTGTCTTTTGTACTCTAACTGCATAGTGGTACCAGATCCTCCATCATAGGATGGTGATTAACAAAATTTAGGAGCTTCTATTTTAGTGAGTCCCAGTGTGAGGAAGACCAGCTTAGCTCAGGGGCTCCTAATCTTAAACCAGTTCCAGATAAGTGACCAACCAGCACTTAAATTGGCACCCTCAGAAGTATCATTTGAACATGGAGGATATTAGAGCAGTGACAGATTTTATGTGCACTAGCTCCTTTTAGTTTGCATGGTCCCACAGTATTTTAGTCAAGTGGTTGTCACCCTCCCAAGTACTGATGAAGGTCTGTACTGCTTCAGTTGATGTTTTTAGGAAACTGAGTTTCAACTGACTGGGCAACCGCAGGACCTATCCATTTTACACGAATTTCTATTTCATGCATGTGTGGGGAGGACCAGAAACATGACAAGATTTGAGATTTTTATCAGAAATATTATTCTAGATCGAAGAAAATAAGATATTAAATTTTCTAATGATTTTAATCAGTGTCTATTTTATGGATTGATATTGCATAAAGTATAATCGTGAATGTATTTTCCTACTACGACAGAGCTTAGCCCATGATGAATGTAGGATCCAAGATCTGGTTCAATTAATTTAATTGGCTATAATTTAGGAATTTTTCTTAGCGTACAGCAGGGGCGTAGCCCGGGGGGGGGGTTGTTAGGGGGTCATAACCCCCTGAGGAATTTTTTGCCATACAAAATGTAATGCATATTCTTCACTCCCTCATCACACACATGTACGCATATACAGTCAACTTCCTCTAATCGACACTCACTGGGACCAAGGGTTGTGCGGATTACAGGATTTTGCAGATTATAGGTAATTTTTTTTGTTTAATTTTTATATTTAGAATTTTCCTTTAAATTATAGTCAATTTACTGTAAAAAAAATTGGAAATGATGAAAGAAAATGCATATGCTGTTGAATAAAAACACAATTAAATGTCAATATAAATACAATAAATAATATAATTAAATTTACAGAGAATTTACTAAAGGACTGATGAAAGAAAATATTTATGCTGCTGAACTAAAACACTATTTTTAATATTAAATACAATTACTACTACAAAATTAAAAGAATAAATTCTCTCTCAATTTTTTATTTATTTTTCATTTTTTCAAACATTGCAGTGATTGTAATTTTTTTAGAGATTTAATTTTTCTTCAGAAATTTTGTCCTGAAGCCTTCTAATTGTCAGTAACTCTTGGTCACTGCCAAATGATTGCTTATGCAAAATGTTTAAATACTTGTCTCCCAGAGCTAACTCTTCTTCAAAAGTAATAGTACAATAGAGGACCCCAAATCCAGAAGTTTTTCAACAAACAATTTTTTTTTAAGGGCAGTTGTTGTTGTTGTTTTTAATTTCTTTGAAAGACCATTTTTAACTAAATATATCTATTATAAAATAAACAAGCTCAATCAGAAAGGGAGGAATTTCACTGGTCGCTTTCGAAAGGGGGTGGGGGGTGGGTGGCATGCGATGCATCATTTGTATATTTGATATCTCAGTATTACATTAATTTTCGATCTTACGAGGTAATTTTCGGTTTCTCATTATGTAAAAATATTCTATGCTATTATATAAGCTTTAAAGAGGAAAAGAATATTATCCTCATCACACACACATGCGTTACATTTCAAGTGCTGATGATTCATTATTTCTGCTGGTGCTCGTCTGGCAGTTAAATGTAAACAAAGAGAGACTCTATGTGGTCTGTTTATGGTTTTCTTTCTTTCTTCCTACAGAACTGCAGTTATGTGGAGAAAGTTTTTGTTGCATAATAAATCACTAGACAGAAGATCAAAAGGGTGAGGGGGGGGGGGATAGAACCGGAAAATTGCACAACTGCTGTGTAGTCTGCCAAATCGCGGTTTGCATTTAAAGTTAAACATGTTACATATTTTCACCCAATTTTAATTGCAACAGTCAATCTTTACGATCGTCTCTGAAAAGAATGAAGCAATGAGATTGGATGATGCATTGCTTCGGAGTTCGTTATTTACATCCATTCACTGAACACATGCAACTTAGGATATAAGTTTCTGTACATTTAATTACATGATAATATACTCAAATATATGAAATTATTTACTTCAAATACCTGTGGAAAAGCATTAATAAATGTCTTTATAACATTCAGCCAATCAAATAACTTCTCCTACAGTAATACTGCCAGTCAAATGCCGCTCAAAATGTAAACAAACTTGTTTGTTTACATTTGAAATATATCGCGGATTACAGGCATTCTCAGATTATAGAGTCTCAGATGAGCGGGAGTTGACTGTATGTGAGTTGCAGTAGTCGTACCCCCTCCCCCCATGAAAAATTTCTGGCTACGCCCCTGGTGTACAGGGAATACTGGTATTTTTCCTAAATAGACTTATAGCTTAGGCCTTTGTTAAAACAACTGTCCTTTAAAAAAAAAAAAAATCTTTGAAGATAAATATTAATTTTTTATGGATTTTCATAAGGCTGGTTCATAACAGTTGCTGTTTGAAGCCCAGTAGCTTGTCTGGTTCTCAAATTACCATACTTTTTACTTGTGTTATTCTAATCTAGGCCAAAGCTTTGCTCCAGTTGAAATATACTATTCTGGAAGACTAATTAAATAAAGAACTGTGCATTAGATTATTTTTTTAAATTTTCTGTTTGGCTTTCTTCATGATTTAGGATATAACTATTATTTATTCTTCTGTGGGTTTTTTTTTTTTTAATGAAAATTATCCAATGACCGTGATATTTTATACCTAGTATTGTTTGACTAGGGTTGAAAAGTCATAATTTCAATGAGGGGGACCCACCCCACAATAGAATTTTTTAAGTATGGCAATCTTAAAATCATTAAAGCTAAACTTAATGGCTTGATTTAAAATGTTTTTTGTTTTTAAAACAGCGATTCTAAGCATATTGATACTACTGTTTGGTGTACTGGAAAGTGTTGTCTTTTTTTTTTTAAACATATTCAAATAAATAACTTAAAAAAAATTTAATAACAAAGCAGTTGTGTCTAATCAATGTATTCATATATATTACATTTTAAAGGAAGAGTTTCATAGATAACTTTTTTCTTTTTTTTTTTTTTCAAGAAAGGTATCTGAAAAAGGGGAGGTTGGCTGCCTACCTTCTTTGCAGGGCGAATTTCAAAATGTCTTAAATTTTACTTTTAGGTATTTGTGTGACATTTTACAGCACAATTTTTATGAATATCTTTCATTCTTTGAGAGGAGTATCAAGGCCAGAAATGCTTTGGACCCATTACGCCCAATGTCAGGTTTGAAGATCTATGTTGCAAACCTCCCATACATGCCAAAATTTGATTTTAGCTTCAGTAATTTTGCCTGATGAGATAACAAAATGCCCAAATTTCCTGTCCACTTAATATTAATAAATAGCACATTGTATCAACTTGCAGTTTTAAACATAATTCTGTAGCTGATTTTCAGTTTTTAAATAATTTTCAGTTTTATGACTCGCATGTAGTTATAATTTTAAAAAATTTAATGCGATGTCTGACAGATCTTTTCCTATTATAATATTAATATTAAATGTGAGATTAGCCATAATTTTGAGAATCACTGCATTCTGTAATATTTAGTTGATTTGTAGATTTTCTTGTCTATGTAATTAAATCCCATATGAGCCAAATAAGAACTAGATAGATCTTAAACAAATCATTTTGGGGATATGGATTAATTAGATGTATTTTTGTGAATATCTTTGCTGGTGCAAGGTTCGGCAGTAACCACTTCTCTTAAAATTGATTTTATCTTCTAAGTTCTTTTTAAGCTCAATCATTTTTTCTTGTAGCAAAAATTAATGTAGGTTCTATCACTTTTAAATGGATAGCTAAAGTACCAGATCTTTAAAACAGGCATTGACATCCTATAATTGTTTTAAGATGTCATAATCGATATGCACATTAGATGTGCCGAGTATTCTGCTCTTTGAAAATCGGTATTATGTTCATATATAGTAAAATAGGTATTATCTAATTATTTATCTTTATACTTTAATTAAAATTTCTTAAATAGAAAAATTTATTAACCCTTGGTAGACCTTCCATCAGGTCTCTAAGGGGCTCATGTGAATCATTTTGAAAACCTCTGATTTAAAAGATAGTAATAGTAATTATTTATTTAGCTACTTTTTCTTTTTTTAATTTTACTGATAGATTTTACCTTATATATTTGTACTTTTAGGAAAGTACTGTGAAGAAAATCAAAGCTATTTATTAATTATTATTGACTAAAAATATTCCCAAAGCCTAACTCATTGTTAGAAATCCTGTTTTTATTGTGTATATGGTATACAGACATGCTAAGACTCAGGATTTGGAGCTTAGTTTCAAGCTTTTTGATCCTGTTTTAGGTCTCAGGATTTTCTTAATTTTCTCAGGTTTAAGAGTTGTTCAGAAATGGATATTTTCCCCAATTTTTTTCATGAGATTTTCAATACTAGTTGTTCCTTTCTAGCTCAACAACCTTCAGAGTGCTTAATTAAAAAAAAAAAAAGTATTTAAAACATGAAATTGCATGAATGGATGTTCATTATATTATGCTTTTCTAGAAATACACTAGATAATTTAAAGTTGATTGTGATTAATAAAAGTATTTTTTGTTACAAAATCTGATATTTCAATTTTTAATGTTGAGATTTTTTAACTATAGTTTTTAGCTATGCATAGTTTATTGCATATGTATTGTGAATGTTTTATCTTTCCCCCAATATTTTTTATAGTAAATTTTAATTCACTTATTGCATTATCCCATTACTTGGCTTCTGTAAGCCTTGTATGGCCACATTATTTTTTTTTTTGAAAACAGAAGCAAATTATTTCTGTATTGATTATGTGTGCATTTTGTGCAGGAAACATGTGCATAAGGAATCTTGGACTTTCAAACTTTGAAAGGAGGTCTCAACCTTAGGCTTTTTGATTTTAAAAACTTGGCATGCTTGTAGTTATATTTTATCTACCAATGAGAGATCTTTCCAAAATGGAATATACATACTGATTCAAGAGATATGCCATTGGTTTTATTATTAGCATTAATTATGCATAAATAATTTTCTAGCATATATATTTAGTACATATATATTCATACTGTTGAACTACTTTACTAAATTATTTTTTAAATGTGTTTTCGGTGTTTGAAATATAATTTACATTTAGTTTCATTTTTTGTATGATAAGTTTATATGTACTACCACCTTGTTTTTTTTTTTTTTTTTTTTTTTTAAACCTTTAGATCTGTGTGAGTGAAAGATATGCATAAATAAATGTATGTGTATATATTTATATTCACATGCACACATTACATGCATGTTTTTTCTAGTCTTGTTCAGTATTTTTTCCCTAATGGAGCATTTAACTTAATGTTGCTTTTTAAAAACTTATAAGACAACTGATCTGAAAATTAATACAGTATTTCTATTTTCATGTCTTTTACAAATAATTCTGATGTTACTTTTTATTCACTAAAAATTGCAAGTTGACTTATAAGCTTTCTAAAAGGCAGGTTCTTTCCGCCCCTCTCCCATAACCTGCACATAATTTGCTTCTCAAAATAATTGAAGTAATATTGCTTTATAATGACTGCATAGTAGCAATATCCTTCCATTCACTGTCTGCAACCCTGCAATTAGTATATTATTATTTTTTTATAAATCTCTATAACAAGTTGAAACATGCACGGACCTACACATTTTTCTTCTTTTAAAATTTTTTCTTACTTTATAACTTTCCTTATGTTATAGCAATAAGGGGAAAAATAGAGTTAGAATGTCTGTATTTGTTCTAAATAAATAAAAATAATTAATACGTAGCAGGTATGAAAATTCAGAATTTTTTTTTTAATACTGATGTAATCACTCCTTAAATGCAGTTTTAAAGATGTGTTTTAGCATGGATGCAGATCTGAAAGGAAGGTATAGCTATTTATGGTGCATATGCACTATGCTAGAAAGATGTAGCATCCATATTAAATCTGTATCCAAATTATGGTCTCTTATCCTCTAATAGACGAAAGGACACAAAGAATCATCTTCATATATCAAAAGACAGGACACTACGGTACGGAAACAGCAATTTACTTCATTTTCATGGGAGTATTAGCTTTATTAAATTTAAATATTAAGGTTTTATTTATAAAATCACTATGAATTTCATTTATTTATGAACTTTCTTATCTTGAATATTCTTCTTCTTTTCTAAATGTAAGCTTAGCCTTTCCTCAGCTCTTTTATTCTTTTTTCCGGCAATGTGTAATCTAAAAACTGATTTCTTTGTGTATCTGTTCTATCCCCTTTTGTATCTATCTTCTCTTCTAAGTTTATCTAATAATTAACCTTTTTAATTACATGTTATTTCATAGTATGTTTGTATGTGAACTGATGTATTTTTTAGTAGTATAAAAATTTAACACATATTTAATGGCATATGTATATTATGCTATGTAATTTACTAATTTTACTGTCATAAGAAAATTTAATGCTTTTAGATGAGTCGTATGAAATCAATTTTTTACAACTATTTTATACTTTGTAATAGACCGTAAGCCCTCCCCCTCTTCTTGCCTTGTTAAAAAGCTGCTTTAGTTAAATGAAGAACTGATTGTGGCATGTTTCTTAACCCTATTTTTATTCCTGTTTTTTATGCATAGTTATATTTAAAGAAAAAATAATAATAATTTAGCTCTACTAACCTTTTTCCTTTACTTTTACTTTAGTCTTAACTATTTCTTTCTTAGCTATGTTCTTCTATAATGCATGTATGTTTGCTAATGGCTGTAAAAATTAAATTCTAATTATTTTAACCCTTAAATTCTGTGATTAAAATTTATTAATCTTTTTTTAACATTATTTAATTCTTAGTTTTTATATAATTAATTTAGTTAGTTTTGCATGTTAAGACATTGGCTTTTTCAAATTTTAATTGTAATCTTTCCCTATCTCTTTGACTGAAAAGTTTTTATTAAGTATAGCATTTTTTAGAATTGTATACTAGTTATTACATCATAAAGTTGAATTTTGTTAGTGCTCAAATGTATGTGGATGTATACCATTTATGACTTCTGTTTTGAATTGTGTTTCCTATATATGCACATACATAATTATATATGCATTTATCAACACACATGTGCTGATGTGGCTATAGTGAAGTATGTATTTTTATAAAATGCAAATATGAGTGATTCTCCTGAAATGTCTTTCTGTTTTTCATTGTTTCAATATTTTGTTTAGTTTGCAGCCCCTTCCCCAAAAGTATATATCTATGAACATATAAATGATAACATTGAAAGATATTAAAATGATATTCTCCTCTTCTCTCCCCCCCCCCCCCTCCCACCCAATATAGTAAGTAGAATTTGGAACACTTAATGTGAAAATGAAGAGTGATTGTAGCATTCCACTACATTTTTTGCTCGTGCAAGATTGTATTATATCTTTAAAGGCAATATCTGATCTTGATCTATTAAAAGATTTTCAGTAATCTCACCTTCCTCTCCCCCCCCCCAAAAAAAAAAGGGGGGGGGTTGGCATGTAAAGGGCAGCAGCAGCAGACGGATATTAAGGAGAATTGCTCACATATACAGGCATGAGAGTTTTCTTTTGGAGGGTTTATGTTTATTTTGAACTTCTGAGGATTTATACCTTTTTTTTAGTTTATTTTGCAGACTGGCAAATTCAAAAAAAAATTTTTTTTTTTTTTTGACATGGAAAATTCTGAATTAGTATGTTCCAACTTCTCTATTCACTCCTCCTTCTTCTTGATAATTCTTTTTCTTTTAGCATGTTTTTATGTGAATACCCAATGTCAGAGTAAAAATTGCTATTTTAAATTTACCACCCCCCCCCCCCCCCCTAATAAAAAGCTTCATTAAGTAGGGTGGGTTTAGCTATGAATAAAAATATTGCAAAATGTTTAATGTTGATACAAAGAATATTTTGACAGAAATAAATGTTAGTTGGTTTAAAATACCTTAAAATGGTCAATTAAGATCTTTTGGGTGCGCATTCACGGCTGTCATGATTTAATTGAAATGATTTTTTCCCATGATCGTTTTGCTGCTCATGTCGTTGATTGCATCATCACTATTGATGATTTCAATGGCTTCTCAAGCTAATGCATATTGATGTGTTCTTCTTAATATGCATTTGTTTGAGAAGCTATTAAAATTGCTACTAATGATGATGTATTCAACATGACAAACACACACAGATTTGACTAAGAATGGTGGAAGGTTTTTGAAAAGAACAAGCATTTATATAACCAACGATAGCTGTGAATGTGTGGCTACAAAGTCTTTTAATTGAACATTTCAAGGTATTTTAAATCGACTAATTTAAACTTGTTCATACAAATTGATATTTATGAAATTGAAAAAAAGTTTATGAAAGCAAACAAGAAATAAACTTATGTTTATTTTTTTTAAATGGCTTTTTAAATGTTACCTCAACTAATGCATTTAAAATTATATAAATTCTTTGTTTAGTATTTATTTATTGTTTTTGATTAATCATTATTTTTAGTAACATTAATAAAAAAATAAATTAATTTTAATAAGAAATATTTTAAAAACTTTAAATTTTCATTAATATTTCACAAGTTCTGTTTTCCCAAATGTCACTTTGCATGTTATTTTCTATTATATCCCAGATTTCAGTTTATGTATCGCTCCCTCCCCTTTTTTTAATTTTCCTGCTCTCATCCCTGTATATAAATCAATTCGGCACAGTATTTCCTCATAAATAAATTAAACTAATCTATGCACTTTCAATTATTAGATTATTAAGATGTGTTTGAGAATTCTGTATAGTTCAAATAGAGAAGTGTTGACATTAATAGAATTTTTATAATTTTTGTGGCCAAATAGTATCTGAAATAAAAAAAATTATGATTTTCATGGAATTGAAGCAAATGTACTTTTATGAGAAATCATTTATTAAAATGTAGTAATGTATTTGAAAACGACATGTTTTGAACACAGGCTCTTTAATTTTTACCTTTTTTTTTTTTAAGCCATGCAGATAAGCAGTTTTATTTGTTGCTTCATTCCCCTTAGTTTTTCTTTCTTTCTTTTTCTTTTCTTTTCTTTCTTTCTTTTTTTTTTTTTTCAAAATAGCACTTCAAAACTATTAAGAATATTCAGTTGTGCATGTTTATTCTCAGCAATGACATGATTTGATTTTTATTAACCCCTTAACTTTTAATAAAAGGTTTGATGCCAACAATTTGAATCATGCCATTGAAATGTATTTTTCTGCTATATTTTGTGAAACATTTAAGCTCAAGCCCAGTCAGTCATGAAATTATTTGTGTGTATGTATTTATAGTATGATTGCTTTTAGATTAGTAAACCTGTATTAATGCATGCATATTGCTGTTTATATTAATTCTAACTTAGTAAAATAGGCTCACTTTAAAGGAGTGGAATGAACTAGATTAGGATATTTAAAGCAGTTTTAGTAGCCTAGAAAACTCTTATTTACTCTAAAATGACAATTGATGTGTTTTTCTTAATTTCAGTTGAAACTCAATTTGTAAAATATGTTTTCAGGATTATTTTGACATAATTAAAAGACCAATGGATTTATCAACTATAAAAAGAAAACTTGATACAGGCCAGTACCAAGATCCTTGGCAATATGTTGAAGATGTATGGCTTATGTTTGATAATGCATGGCTGTATAACAGAAAAACATCTAGAGTATATAGGCATTGTTCGAAGGTATGTTATGGGGTATTTGTATTTGTTTATTTTGTAAAACACTTCCAAGCTACATAGAATATTTTAAGTCTACTAAAATATTTCTTTAATCCTGTAAAAAAAATCAAAAAAATTTTGATATATAAATGCAAATGAACTAATTATGTCAAACACATGGAAAAACTTTTTAGGATGTCTCTTCACAGGCTGTACTATACTGTGATAAGGTGTCAATTATGAAACTTTCACAAAAGAAAAAAAGAAACCTTAAAAAAATTAAGAAATGTTCTTACATAAAATAAACGCCAAGTTTTTTTTAAAGCTTCATATAAAGCCTAGCTCCTTTGTTTCTTACAGCATGTAGTAAAGCATACAAAGTATCCTTATTTTTGGAGTCATTGGTAGAATTAATTTTGCATGCGAAGGCTGCAAAGTAGGATTTGCTTCCTCTACAACCTTAAGTTCCTGGCAAAGTAACAAATATGTCAGCTATTGTTTCTAAAATTGTTTCCTTTTTTTTATCAGTCCTGGCATACTGTTAATATTATGGAACACTGTTACCATAGTTTATGGAAACAATGTTCAACAATGGAACCACTTTGACAAACAGGAAAACTGAATTTAATAAGTATAATTTTCTGCACTACAATATTTTGCATTAAAAGGAAAGCAATAAATTTTTATTTTTGCTTTTCTTTTTATGCAAAAGGCATAATTTGTACTTGACAATAATTAAATTTTAGGTTCTTTAACATTATAATGTAAAACAATTAATATTTCTTGCATACAAGAATGAATATTTTTTTTAAATGCAATTATAATCGGTCAGTTTATTAAAGTTACATTTAATTTTTAAGTAAAATAATTTTGTAATTCCAGAAATCTTTTTAAAAAGCTTATTGTGAATGAGAATATCTGCTAGAAAAGCTTAGTGTATGAGCTAGTTAAAAGCAAGGTGATGCATAGTTATACTTTGCCAGTAAATAAGCCTTTGGTACAAATAATTTTAGAAATGACCTTACTTCATTTTGGACAGAAACTTTGTTTTGCTTTTTGTTTTTCACTGCATTATAATTGTTATTTAAGCAAACTCATTCTGTATTTGTATTTTAAAGTTGGCAGAAGTTTTTGAACAAGAAATTGATCCAGTAATGCAGTCTTTAGGATATTGTTGTGGACGAAAATATGTCTTCCAGCCTCAAGTTTTATGTTGTTATGGCAAACAACTTTGTACTATACCAAGGGATGCCAAATATTGGAGCTATCAAAATAGGTGATTGCTTCTTACACATTTTTTAGTACCATTTATATGTTTAAAACTTTCTACATCTTTAAAGTCAGTGTTGTATGTGTTTAAAAATGAAGTTCTAATTTGGCAAAATTTTAACGAGTCTAATGCTTAAAGTATGAATGTATGGGGGAGGAAATCTGTTTTTACTCAAAATTATTTAACTTACATTTGCCAGGCTTGTGGCAAAAATTATTATTTTTAGTTGTTTATTTTATTATTTAGTGGAGGTTTCGTGTGTTCATCTCATAATGTCTACTTTTATTGGTGACCCTTTCTGCTTCCAAATAGATTAGTTCTGTGGTATATTCTGTAAATTCAACAATGTTTATGTAAAAGCAGAACCACAAGGAATGACGATTTAAAGAAATCTTAAACTTTATTTCACTTAGAACTTTTGATTGTTATCATTTTTATCTTTCTTTCAGAGAGAAATAAAATTTCAAATAAAGGTGGGACTGGCTGCTTGTTAATAATAAAAATTCGTCTTTCTTATGTGTGTCTGCATTTCTGTAACAGAACTAAAACTATGAGAAAATTACCTTTTAAAGCTAGACAGACTGCAGGCAGGCCATGTCTTAGGATTTTAGTCCTATTTTCTGGCTTTAAGATCCTACCTCAGTATTTTTCATTTTGTCTGGTTTTAAAGAATTTAGTTGGAAAATGCCACTCAAATTTACCATCAGTCTACTATGGATAAGTTTTCACTCTTCAAGTAGATCAGAGATAAATACCAGAGAAAGTGTTTTTGAAACGATGTGGCTGAAATTGCTTTTAGAATTAAGTTACACAAATGAATTAATGTTTGTTGTATAATATGTTGAAGTGTTCCACATGTTTTAGTGTTATTTACTCTTGTTTCTGTCTTATCTAGAAATTTTATAACTTTATAAAAACAGTTATTTTAGTTTATAGTATTGTATCTATGTAGATAGTTTTTAGGCATAAATAGTTGGCTGATATATAGTTAAATTATAAAATAAAACCCAAATAACCCCAGTCTTTGTCAAAGAAACACACTTGAATAAGAAAAGAACCAAATAAAAACATTATAACCAGCTAATTCATCAGAGGGAATTAGCTGGAAGGAGAATTCTCTTTAATATAAAATTATTATATTAGAGACAATAGATTAAAGAGACAATATATCAAGATACATGAGTTTAAAAAAATTCTGTCATTACAATAGTACAAAATCTCCTGACACCAGACTAGAAACCTGTAACTAACAAGCACACCAGTCTCCCTCTGATGAATTAGCTTTTTATAATGTTTATATTTGGTTCTTTTCTTATTCAAGTGTGTTTCTTTGACAAAGACTAGGGTTATTTGGGTTTTATTTTACAATTTAACTATAAAGCACGGGAAATTATATGAGAGCTGTAGTTGCAGCACTCATAATTTTTTGTTATGGTTTTATTTTTAAATTAATTTATATATATATATATATATATATATAAAATATACCAGTTTTATACATTTCGTAATATTCATTAAGTAATTTTTGAATTTAAATTTATTTAAATTCAAAATGTCTTTGAATAGGATGTCTTTGCCGATTGAAAACATATTTGAACTAGGATCGGACAATTTTTTTTCTTTTTAAATGGCCTCATTAGAACAATTAAATAAAACCTTATAATTTGTTTGTTTTTGTTGCAATTTTTGTTTCACTTAAAGTGCAACTGAACTTCTGCTGCACTATTGCAGCTAAAAATCTTATCTTAAGAGTCCTAATTTTCTACTAGAAATGTAGTCTTAAATGTTAGTTATAATTTAAAATTAAAAATTGTTTTAACTGAATTCAAATGTCATTTTATGTTAACTAACAATCTTGAAATTTAATTTTCAAATTAAATATATGTTATAAGTTATAACGTTGATAAAAATACCTATTTCCTCCGGAAGATGTATATTTCAACAGCATCTCCACGATCATTTCCAGTCTCGATTGCCTCTTTTCTGCAATGGTGTCATACTTTGTTGTTCTCCTTCCTCCCATCGAATCTTCCTTTGTATGACGTCATTCCATATGCCACCAATGCCTGCATGCGACATGTCGTTCATGCTGCCCTCTCTAGTTGATATTTGTAACGATTCTTGGATATAAGCATATGATCTATTGTTAAAATTTGCTATTTTCTTGATTCCTTCAAAATCCGGTATTATTTGTTTCATTATTAGTTAAGGCTGCTATATAGGGGAAGCTGAAAGAAAAATCAAAGACCATAAAAATGAACATTTCAACGACATTAAACTTGATAAACAGAGCCCCACCTTATCAAGAAAATAGCAAATTTTGACAATAGATCACAATATGCTTATATCCGAGAATCATTAGAAATATCAACCACAGGGTGCACGTGCAGGCATTGACAGCATATGGAATGGCATCATACAGTGGAAGATATGATGGATGGAAGGAAGGAGAACGACAAAGTACGATGCCATTGCAGAAAAGTGGCAATCGAGACTGAAGATGACTGTGGAGATACGACCCGGAAGAAATGAAAATACATATCTTCCAGAGGAATTAGGCATTTATCAGCACTATAACTATGGAAATCCTCTGTATTTCTTTTTAATCTTTTAATAAATATATTTTGTTTGAGAATCCAAGTGTTTTCTTACTGTGTAATTTTCTTTTATAAAGATACTCTTGAAGTTTAGTTAAATTTGAAATTCATATAATTAGTTTACATAACCAGTCTGACGTTTTGATGCATTTCAATCTTCAAATTTTAAAATAATAAAGTGTTACATTTATTTATAAAAATCTCTTAAAAGCAATGTGATTTTGGTCTGGTTATAGATTTTAGTTTCTCTAGCAACAATAACATTGTGCAAAATTTTCAGCCTTTTTTTCTGAAGAGCGGTAGCATCCCTGTGATAAGAAAAAAAGCACAAACTGTAATTATTTATTTTTAAAAAGTATGAATAATATTTAGTGTCTATAAATTTAAAATCAGTTCTATGCAGCTTAAAGCATTTAAAAGGTAAATCTCTAACGAATTTTCCATATAGCAAACTTTTTTTCCGGGATTTATTAACTTCGTTAAATAGAGGTCAGACTATATATAAAAGCCATGGACAGAGCCTGATTATGACCCCCGGGGTCCCAGGGCATTGATGAATTTAGGGGCCCCCATTATGAAATTTGTTTTTTTAAATAAAATTTGATATAAAAAATATATTTCAGAACAATATTTGAAATTCGGTGCCCTTTTGAGTCGGGAGCATTTCATAATAATAATATTTATAGATTTTTGTGAAATTGTTTAAAAAAAATTAATTGCATTTTTAAAACACTTTAATTTTCCTTACTGTTTTATTTCTGTAGGTATACATACTGTCTGAAATGCTTTTCGGAAATTCCTGGTGATACAGTTACTCTTGGTGATGATCCTACCCAACCTCCCACGTAAGTTTATCAGCAATTCTTTTTTCAAAACTTTTAAGATTTTTAATATTCCAACTAGTATTTCCGTATGTGGACAAATATTTTGCTTTTCAATATAAGTGTGCATCAAATTTTCATTGTTTTGTCTTGAGAAAAAAAGAAATTTATTAGTAAAAAGTGCCTTCCCTGTTTTGCTGTGTTTTTAGCGATATCCCTAATTCTTCAGTCAATAAAGCTTTGACTGTAAACACTGTTATTATTGCCTATAGAGCTTCCTGTATTTGCATGCTGAAGATAAATTTAAACAGCTGTAATAACTTGGGAACTCTGTTATATTTGGTGAATATGAGGAACTCTGTAGTATATGGTGTGCTTCTTTATGTTGAAATAAAATGAAGCTATGCTATATGTAAAGTAAGCTTACAATTAAATATTTAAGAGTGTTAAAGTGGTACTGCATGGAAATCAAATTTTATTAGGTGGAGTGGGGGCATTTGTTTTATTGTCCTTTATGCCTACAGAAAACACTAATAACCCAGCGCTAACATGTTGGTACAAGATGTTTCTAACTTGTTATACTTATCTTTCAGAGTTTATATTCCTACTTCATCAAGTATCTCGTTACTCTATGGGGATATCCAGGGTGTCGGGAAATGTACTTGAATTTTTTCACGTTGGGAAAGTCGGGAATTACACTTGAAAATGGTGAAATTTCTGGTCTGCATTGAGAAATGGATAATTTCGGTACCGGTGATTATTCCACAATAATATTAATAAGGCTCATTGCCAGAAGAAAAGGTGATGACTGCTGTCATTCTCTGAAAATTACAACGTTCTTCATGAATAAAGCCAGTGGCATATGTAAAAAGGGCAGCCAGGTTGGGGAGGAGATTAAAAGAAAGCACTTTGTTTTCCATACAAGCACATTTATGCACCAAGTAGTAAATGTTCAGAAATCATTTGATGCAATCTCAAAATGATTAACTTAGTCCTAAATCTTGTTCCTAAAGACAGACATAAATTCAGACCAATGCATGTTCCGAAATCGCGTAAACTTTCTAACTCGCAATAAGTTGTTTTGCATTTTGAATTGAATCCGTAATTCTCAAATGTTTAGTAAATACCTGTAATAACTGCAAATAATCTGAAGTAGAAAGGCCATGTAATGATTACACTAAAAGCAATTATTAAGAACAACTTGCAAGAGTGCATAACATCCAATTCAAAACAACGGGAGCTGGCCTCATTTATGTGGCTAAGTCTATACTTATTATTTACCAATTCACAACTGCATACTTATCAAACATAACATCCTTACGGGTGAAATCATTTTGAACTGCCTTCTCCCCTCCCAACTGAAAGCATAATGTGTCAGATGGCCCTTTTACATTGCTGAAAAAACAAACATTCCAGGGGCATCTTTCAGATCACGCAAATGAAAGAAAACAGAAAAAATAATTATTTATAAAAGGACATTTTATCTGGTTGCATTTAAAAAAAAAAAAGCTGATTGGAATTTTGTGAAGGAACAGTTATACCTCCGATTTTGTAAAGGGTCGTTCAAATGTCGATTTTAACTTCATTGTTTTGTCTCCTGTAAGAAAAACTGTATGGTAAGGAAGAAGAAAAAGTTTTGGCAAATAAGGATGGAAAAAGGGACCGACATACCAAGGCATAGGGGGGAGAAAAAGGACTGTCAGACATTAAAGGGTTGCCGGGTGCCACGCCCTGTTTAATCGGTGGAGAGTACACACTGTGGAATGTGAAATGGGATAAATATAGGTCAATCATTGCTCAAGGCTGGAAAGGGGGGGGGGGGTGTAGAAACAGTGTAATACTGCATTTTTTCATGCTTGGGAGTGAACAACAAAGCATAGGAGTGATTTTATTGGGATTTAATGTCTTTTTACAGTGGTCATAAGGGTACACTACAGAGAAATGCTATCGACATAGGCAGTAGAGATGAGACGGGCTCAGCCCGAACCGAGTTTGGGCTCTGTAATTCACAATTGTGTTCGGGCTCGGGCGGGCTATGATTAAAGGTCCTCGGGCTCGGGCCTCAAAAAATGAGCCCGAACTCATCTCTAATAGGCAAGGCTGTAGCGAGCAAAAAATGATAAAGACTGAAATTTTATAACTTAATTAAATTTTGTAAACTTAATTTATGTATGGCCACATCTTACAGACTGGGAATTTTCTGTTAGGAGACCATATAAAAATGTACATTTGTATTTATTTAGATTTAATCTTCCAAAAATTATAATCATTACTCTAAAATTCTGTACTTCGTTTTACATAACTTTGGGATTTACTGTGAAATATTTGTGAAAAATATTTAAGGAATAAAACCCCAGGTGAGTGTTTTTGGGATATTCTGTGTACACTGACAAGTAATTTTTCTTTTATTTTTTTTAATTAGCAAATGACAGTTGCAAGAACTATTTATTAGAGGCATATTTAGAAAAACTCTTTCCTTAGTATTCAAGCTGTGCATGTTTATTAAACTTGTATTAAGTTGTGTAATATTAAAAAACTTGCGAGGGGCCGCTCAAAATTTCAGCTGAGTGGCCACTGGCCACCGACAAATTTTCTCAATTTTGACTTCTAGTTTCTTACTTATAAGAGTGCATTAGCAGTTATAAAAAAAGTGTTTTTCCTACTGTCCTTATTAAAAAAAAAAAAACCCCAAGATGATTAGTACTGTATTGAGTTACCAAAATGGCAAAAATGTAGATTATAATTTTGATTCCTGAAGCATTTAATCAGAAGTTATCATCTAATTTTTTCTTTTTAATATGGTATTTTACAAAAAAAAAAAAAAAAAATGTCGCAAGCTAATGTTTTAAATGGATAGAGTTTCAAACCATGAATTGTAAGTATTTAGCATTTTAGTTTTTGGTTCATATGGTATTCAAAAGCTAGGTATAATCTGTAACAGATGTCATGTGGTTTTGCCAAAAATGGAGATTCTGACCTGGATATCAACCAATTTAAATACGTATGCTTAAGTTTGAAAAAAAATGTTTTTTTGTAGTATTCATAACATACATATATTCTATTTGTGCTTGGAAGGATGATTATTTTTCTTAGCTAGAGGGTCAGGTTTTGAAAAATACGATGGAAATTAGTTATGAGAGGGTCCTTAAAAAATTTGGTGATGAGCCTTGATCCTTCAAATGTGCTTGAATTTTTATCAACAATTGTGCTGGACACCCTGATATCACTTATGAAATTATTTCTAACTTTATTTTTGTATATTAGGATGAAATACGTAGATGTAAAATCAAGCTTTTATGGGTTAGGCATATATTAATATCTGCTGCTTCTAAGATTAGTTCAGGGTATATTAATTTTAAAAATAAAATTTGTAGGTGTACCTAAAAATGTCAAATTCAGGATTTGAGAGAAGACCATTATTATAAAGATATATCTTTAAAAGTTATATGTTAATAAAGACTAACTCCAGTCATCTGCTTATGAGTGTCCATAAAGTGAAACAACTCACTAGTGGCATGCTTTTAAAATAGTTAAATGCATTATTTGCTTTATGAGAAAACTGGTAGCAGCCATATTTAAAATTAACTTTTTGGGGAAAACTTATTAACTCTTTAAAGAAGTTCCAGTTTTGTATGCCTACAGTTTAATTTTTCTTCATTTTTTATTTAACAGGAATATCAAAAAGGACCAATTTGTTGAAATGAAAAATGACCATCTTGAACAAGAACCGTAAGTATTATATGTTACCTGCAATATTAGTTCAATGATATTGAAAACTTGCTGTGGCAATCCTCTTGGTGTTCATACTTCTTGCATTTTCTTTGTTAGTATAGCTTTATGTTTGTATTTTTTCATTTTTCAAAATTTGTTTGTTCTTTAGATTTGTTGAATGTTTGGACTGTGGAAGAAAGTTGCACCAGATTTGTGCCCTCCATTTTGAACAAATCTGGCCTGAAGGGTTTGTATCCTATGTTATTCGTTTTTTTGTAAGGTCTAAATTTCACATTATGTTCTTATGCATTAAATTACTTTCGAAGTTTAGATTTTGACCTTCGTAAAATATTGATAAGGCATCAAACTTCTTAATAATGTACTCGATTCTCTTTCTCCTCCCCTCAAACCTACCGTTACTCTTTACTTAAATGCACTTTTTTAAAACTACTGGGGTTATGAGACTACTATAAAGTTAAATTTACCTCTTATAATATTACTCTCGTTATATATTAAATTTACCTCTATATAAAAACTAATATGAAATACAGAGTATTTCTATTGGTTTTTATGAAGTAAATTACACTAATGCTGTAATGAGACATAAATTCAACATGAATGCAAGTTTCATTTTTAATCAATATCTACTTTTAAAAAAATTACATTTCTGCTGCTGCTGCTTTGAATGTTTTGAAGAGGAACAATTACAGCTAGCCGTTTTTTAAAAATGTGATATTTTACCAACTTTACTGAAAAGCTGCTGTAAATTTGCGTTATACTGAATTTAAGTGTGACTTCATTAAGATCAGGATTTCTTCCTTTTTAGAAATTTGATTATACGTTACTGATGATCTTGAAAAATTGCTAGTAATTGAAGTCATAATCCGTATCAGTTCTTGTAACTGATTATAGATACCTGCATGATTGTTTGATGCTTTTGTAGAAGTATGCTTTATGTGCACACAATCTTATTTAATTAATATTTAAGCATTGAAGATTGGATGGTGGAGAATTCTTGACTACTCTTATGTACCAGTTTTCAAAGTTTAGTAGGGTCCTTATCTTTTAAGTCAAAGTTGAACATTGGCACAACAGCCTCTCTTTTGGGCCAAGGCCTATGCTGCCCAACACGCCTTCACGACCATGGGCTCTGGCGTGCAGATGCATATGCCTCGGCCAGGCTGTCAGCCTGATGCGAAGCCCCCAGTGTTTGACCCAAAGCAAGCTTGGTCATTTTATCGACCCACTCAAGGGATGAAAGGCTGAGTCAACCGTGCCTAGCCCAGGATTCAAACCCCGGACCTGTGAAACTGCAGCGTGGTGACCATTCCTTATCTTTTAAGATACAAGAAATAATTGGTGCCTTGCATGGAAAGTATTTAAAATTCACTTGAGCTATATGTTTTACATGAATAACACTAGGTTACCCCCCCCCCCCCAAAAAAAAAAAAAAAAAAAAAAAAAAATTGGCACATTGGCAAAGAAAACTGATCTTAATGCAATATGATGTACTGAATTCAAATATATAAGCGGCTTTTCTCTATCACCCACAGATTTTTGTGACATTGCATTGAAATATCAGAGAATTGAGTATATTTACATGAATAAAGTAACATTACTAAAATTTCCTAAAACATAACTGCCTTTCATTTTCTGCTGTATTCAGCAACTGGAACATCGCTCTTCAATGTCCAATAGTAATCAGCAAGCATGTCTTCATTACTTTGTCTGTGATATCTATTTTTCATCTCAGAAACATCGTGCTGAAAACGCTCTCCATGCTCGTCGCTCACAGCACTAAGATTAGCAGGGAAGAAATCGATGAGAGTCCAAGAAATGAATCTTCGGAGACATATCCCAGCAAACACACACCGGTTCTCTGAATGTCTATTAACGTTCAGAAAACGTCTTCTGAACATTAATAGACATTCAGAGAACCGGGGTGTGTTTGCTGAGATTGCATCCCAAATTTTTATATGCTTGCAATAACAACACATTGATGGTAGTTATAGGCTTTATGATTTCCAAAAAAATGTGCTATGACTAATTGAAAATGCATTTCATGCAGACTTTTCACCTATGCTTAAAAGAGCAAAATTTGTATCAGCCATCAAAGTTTCTAATTTAGGGGCCACAAAAATGCCTTCTTTAATATTTGCATCACTAACGCCTGTAAATTTTTTGTTCAAATAATAGAATCCATTACCATTTTTATTCATGGCCGTCACAGAGTTCCTCAGAAGCCCTAACTTATTATGCTGCGCAGGTAGAATTATTGCATCAGATTAAACTAATGGCAGATGCTGGACATTCTTCTCTCATGCCATAAGACATGTACATACTGGCCATTCTTTCTGGACATAATGATTTTTCCAGTCTCTGCTGTCCCATTCACAAAGAAAGCAACAAAATTTTGGATAGCCATGCTGCAAACATATTAACGATAGAACTACCTTGGGATCGCAACACTTGCCCAACAATACTCCTTGTACTGAATTGTTTCTAGTTGAAATTTCCACTCTTCATATGACTCATACCTATGAGTACCGAAGGTAATTCTTTTCCATTATGTAATAGAATAGCTTTCAAACTTGTTGTTTGAGTCGATAAAATGTCTCCACTTGACCGGTTTATGATCAACTCCAAATTCAGACATCAGTGAGCAAATACTGTTACAATAAACTAATTTTTTTTCCTGAAAGAAATAGTTGCAAAATAATTCATGGCGTTTACAAAATGAACACACTTAGTATCTTTCTGTAGAAGATTCCAACCCTTTAATCTGGAAACCAAAACTTCAGACTGCTTTTTCGACAAATTCAAATCACGAACAAGGTCATTTAAATCCTTTTGATTTAAGAAATGAGGTTCAGACGAAAAAGCAGAAACTTCAAAAGGTGGATCATCATCTTCCTGTTCATATTGCATGTCGGTCTCTTCATCATGTTCAGTCTTGTACTGTGAAATTTGTTGGTGGTTGTGGTACAAGGTAAATCTTCACTGAGGTATTGCTCTCATAGCAGATTTACGAGTAACTCCCGTAACCTTTGCAATGCAGAAGTAGCAGTCCGAGGCATGGTCTTGTGGTTCATGCCACACCATTGGTACAGCAAAACTCATGTCAAGTTCCTTCAGCCCAATCAATTAATTGCTTCACACGAGTAGAACAGCATATATGGGGAGCCCACTTCTTATTTTGATTCCCCACTTAGCACTCAAAGTACAGTTCATAACATTTCCTTACTAGAGAAGTCAAATTTTGTCCTTGTTCTTTAAACCTTAATTCACCACAAATATGACCGAAATTATCTTGATCATTCAAACACTTGCGTGACATAGTTAATGTAATCACAAAAATTCTAAAAAGACGTGCCAAAATTCCGATAAACTACACCAAAACAGAGGAAAATGTAGCGTGCCCTCACACAGAAAGACTATACTGAAATAGATATCTGTTGCTTTCAGTCCCATTTAAAATGTAGACACTGCATGTGACTATGTTTTGAAAGTATTTCTCAAATTACCCATATGCTAACATTATAATAAAACTGCCAAAAGAATTTTAAAGCATAATACCTAAACACTTGTATTTCGAAAAAAACTGTGGTTGATAGAAAAATTCTGATTACATTTTTGAATTCAGCATGAAAAGTTACATAAGAAACTATATAAATGTTCCATGTGCCAAAATCTTTGTTGACTAGCGTAATGTTTTCATTTCAAAGCTTGTAAAGATAATTATAAAGCCATGTTCTGTTTTAGATTTACTTGTGATAACTGCCTGAAAAGCAAAGGGAAAAAACGGAAAGAGAATAAATTTACTTCAAAAAGTAAGTTCTTTTGTCCCTTAAATTGAGATTTTTTTTTTTAGTGTCTCAGTATTTTACTGTTTTTAGCATATTGCGAATTTTTTATGTATACCGTAAAATTCAAATAAAGCTCTAACAGAAATTAATGTTTAAAGATGGTAGAATAATGTTAAAGATAATAATTCTAGTCTTCTAGCAAGTTGTTATGCAAGGACATTATTTTATTTAAAAATTCATAAAACAAATCTGGTTTATAAATTCTAACATGCTCACCTGGGAAATTGTTTAAAAGCCAAAAAAATTCTCCTTTTATTTTCAAAAGTTTTGTTAACATATTTATGAAATTAAAAGGAAGAAGATATTTAAAAGGTTAAAAATGCATTAAAATCTGATAAGTAGCACTTTCAGTGATGGCCACCACCTTCTTCAGCCTTTGCTTGAAAATGCTCTGTTCTCTTCCTCAGAACTCTGTTCCATCCCGGATCGATTTGTGCATGCATCATTAATAATTTTAATACAGTCTGTCCTTTTCTTAAAAAAAAAAAAAAAAAATAATTATGTGAACAGATTGTAAAGATCTAGTATAAACTTGTAACTACTGAATCAGTAGAGTGTGTGCTAAATAATATTTCATTATTAGTTCTGGAAAGGTTTCTTCAGGAACAAAAAGTGAAAGTTCACCATTTCTGTCTGAATTGTGCAAATTCTGAATGTGTGCTTGCTCTCTGTGTTGTCTTTATCATACTCTCTTTTGGAAATGCCAGTTTTCGTCATTGCCCCTTTAATGAGGTGATACCTCACTCATTGACATGGCACCATATTTAGGTTTTCAGAAAAAAAATTGTGTTGCTTTTAGCAATTTTTAAAAAATTTTCACATAGCTATGACAGCTACATTGTTTTAAATAATCAGAATATTTAACACATACCTTAAAAAACAATGGTATTTGCTTTTGAATACTTGAGTGGATAGTTTTATTTGGGTTCATACATCATGATAGTTTTTTTTAATTATCACAGTTAATTTTATTAATATATTTATTTTTACCAAGATGATGGCAATGTTTGCAGGCTAATTTTTTCTACAAGAAATTTTAACCCTTTAGGGTACTTTATTTTCTTAATATTTAATTTTTCTGACAGGTATTACCAAAGGTCTCTTAACAGATAAGTTTTCACTAAAAAATAGTTTTTCAGTGCTGTGGAGGAATAAGGGAAAGTAGTTTCTTAGAAAAACCACCATCCCTCTATATCAGCAGTTCCCTACCTTTTAACACTGTGCTCCCTTCCCCCTTCCTACTAACAAAGGATAGCTTACAGTGATAAATCCCCCCTCACATTCATCGGAATATGTAGTTTTTTTATACTTCAACAAGGAACATGTAATCACCTTTTCTACAAAATGTCAGTAAGTTTAAATAAACATTTTAAGTGAAAATAGATATGCTGTGGTGTAAAAATAGATGATCTTCTAAAACAGGCATTATCACTTTCTCTGTGCCTGTCTCTTGCCAGCCCCCAAAAGGGTGGTGCGCCCCACTGATTGAGAACTGCTGCTGTGGAGAGAAAAAAATAAACAAAAATTTCCAAACAAAATCCATTAGTGAGAGTAAAACTGGATGCTATGTCCATTTTTATAAACAGGGGGTTCATAAATAATTTGTGTGTGTGTGTGTGTCTAAGTTTAATTATCTGTTATGAACAAATATGCATGGATTTTTTAGGATTGCAGCAGTCAAAGCTTGGGCAGTACATTGAAAACCGTGTTAATAGTTTTTTGAAAAAGAAAGACTGCGGTGCTGGGGAAGTTACTATTAGAGTTGTTTCAAGCTCTGAAAAATATGTGGAAGTAAAACCAGGAATGAAATCAAGGTATGTAAATCATAATTTTCAGTTCTTGGTTGGAATTTCGAGTTTGTGAAAAGAAGAAAAAACATTTAGCAGTAAAATATTAAACAGGTAGTTCATTGTTGGGAAAAATATGGTTTCATTATCCCTGTAACTAGTCTCACTGTGCACGATTTCTACCATGTGTGACCATTGTGTTCAGCTTAATGCGTGTGAAAAGACAAAATATTTTGGCTGTCTTCTTGATTGATCAGTCCCATTATCTTTGAAATGAAGTGAAAGGAAAATATCAATAGCAGTAATTTCTAGAAACTTTATAATAATTGTTCATTTAAAGTATAAACTTGTAATACTTGTAAACTGGAATATTTACTCCCATTTTCTTTTTAGTTAAATACCTCTTACCTTTTAACACTAGGAATGCCAACTGAAGTCACAATATTTCTTATGAGATTGTTTTCAGTTTTTTTTTTTTTTTAACCCTTTAAGGCGCAGTGATCCCGCTCTGGGAACACCCAACTCTGACGTTTTGACTGTTGCCAGTCACGAAGAATAGATTGGATTTCTATAAAAATAGTTGCGTGTGGCATAGCTCCACGAGAATCCTTTACTTTTTAGCACGTCATTTCCTGTAAAAAAATTGGCACGATTATTTTTGACAGCACTGACATCTGGTGAAAAATGGAAGAACGCGAGAACAGCCGGTTAGATTGCCCAATGCTGAAAAAAGGGCAGCCGTTGCCATCGCTCGACTTAACTACCAGTAAGATGGCGGACGATCGAAACGTTCATCGCGTGACACAGATCTAGAGACCCCTTTTTGACGACAGCTGGCTGTGCACGAGCACAGCCAGCTGTCGTCAAAAAAGGGTCTAGATCTGTGTCACACGATGAACGTTTCGATCGTCCGCCATCTTACTGGTAGTTAAGTCGAGCGATGGCAACGGCTGCCCTTTTTTCAGCATTGGGAAAGGGTTGTGCCTCAAAGGGTTAATAAGGTAAGGGGCTCCCCCTTCACGTACTCAAAAGTAAATTTAGACTGTGATAAGATTAACTATATTATATGGATGCAAAAAAAGTTTTGCTTAAAAGTATGAAAGTAAAAAAAAAATCTGTGTGCTTATAACATGTGCAAGTGCATGGAAAGATAAGGTAAAATTGGTATGGAATGTTTTACCTTATGTAACTGTTTTTTTTGGGGGGGGGGTACAATTATTGATGTATTTTAAATGACATGTTTTCTTTAGGTATGTTGATAGTGGAGAATGGCCTGAAACATTTCCATACAGAGCTAAAGCTTTGTTTGCATTTGAAGATATTGATGGTGTAGATACCTGTTTCTTTGGTATGCATGTGCAAGAATATGGCTCAGAATGTCCAATGCCAAATACAAGGTAATTTTCATTATTTACATCTCTAGTTTAAAAATCAAAATAAATGTGATCATTTAATTAATTATCAAATATTTGACATAATCTGGGGGGAAGGAGGAGGAACTAGTTTTGTAATTTCAAAAGCTGGTATAATCTTCATTCATTCTTTTACATTTTTTATACCACCACTACTAGTTTGATATGAGCTGTGTTATTCACTTTTGAGTTCGTAGTTTTGCTTATTGAACTGTTTTTTTTTTTTTTTTTTTTTTTTTAAGTGTCAGTATATTTAGAAGCATGAAAATTTTACTTATAGCTGTTAACAAAATACATCAGTCAATTTGGGAACTCAGCAGAAAGTGATCAAGTGTAAACATTTTTTTTTTTTTTTTCTCAAATCCTTCATCATTCTCTTTGACAAAACCAGAGCCATACTTCGCAATTTTACTAGATTCTGATGACTTTTCCTAGTCTCTTGATTTAAAGGAGATACTTATTTCTCCCAATTTTGAAAGATGACAAAAATCATTATATGTTTGGTTAGATAATGAAGAGATTTGTAGTTTAATTTCCTTAAAATTTCAGAATTATGTGCCCCTCCCCCTTTTTTTCATGAAGCATTTGTTGTTCTTCGCTGATTAAAAAAAAGTTTTATAGATTATTCATCTTTAAAAATGAGAATCTTCTGTTTTAAGGAGCAGACTATTTCTGAAACTTTGAAAATTTTAAGAAAGATCTTGTGTATCTGAAGACATCTTGATGTTTTATGTATTTTATGTTTATATTAAAAACGGAACCTTAGCATTTAGAAATTTTGAATACAGATTGGTTTATAATTTAAACAATTTCTTTTAAATTTCCACAATTTAATGTACTGACATATTTAAAAGACTATATTAAAGCATTGAATATACATACATTAATTTAAGAATGATAAAATCACTTTTGTGGTGTAAACAAGCAATTAAGATATTGCTGTATCCAGTGAATCCTTTTGATTTTTTTTCTCATAATTATGAATCTGCTAGTTTTGCTTTGCTAGATGCTGACAATTTGCATCCCTTGTTAAATAAAATTAAATGAAAAGACTATTTTGCTGTAGTTTACACACACACACACACACACACACACACACACACATATATATATATATATATATATATATATATATATATATATACACACACACACATTATGAAAATAGTGGATTCCAACTTGATTATTTGTGGAAAACACAATGTATTTTAATTTCTAAAATACAGTTACCCTTCATATTCCACAACTGCAGCACTTTGTGCTGCATGATAAACATAATGATAGTATTCTAGAAATGTATGCTTAATCAGGTGAATAATATACTTTCCTCCTTTTTTAGGCGTGTTTATATAGCTTACCTGGATAGCGTTCATTTTTTTCGTCCAAAACAGTACAGAACTGCTGTTTATCATGAGATTCTTTTGGGTTATCTGGAATATGCCAAACAGCTTGGGTATGTAATGAAAGTATACGAAATATGTTATGCACATCCTTTATAACTTTTTTCCAGTATAACTTTAAATATGTAGTAATTAACAAAGAAATATGTAAATTTTAAAGTGAATAAATAATATTTAAAAATATGCTTTGTTTAATAAAATATTAAGATTCCATGCAGAGATAGATTCTTCAGAAATATCATTGTGAGATAAATTTAAAGATATCATGATACATATCACTCACTCAGTTTCAAAATCAGGCATGGAAGTTTCCAATCTTTTGACAGAATTCAGTCTTTTTCAACATCATTCATGCATTTGAGATTTAGTATTTAAAATAGTTAAATGAATTAAGTTATTCTGAATACAGTGATATAATGAGTATTAGTTAATTTAATAATGAGTGTATATAAAAGAATAACGAGTAATGTATTAAATGCATAATACTTTATTTGTTGTGTATGATCTGCAGCAAAGTTCAGTCTTTTTAGCTGTTTCATGCTTTCATGCCTGTAAAATACATGCTGGTTGCTATTTACAAATGTATTTTCCCATTAAACGTGCAATTAATAGAATTTCATTCTGGAAAAATAAGTATGAAATGTTGCTGGATATAATTTTTTAAAGAATGGAATAAGCCTCAGGACAGCCATTATAGTTAAGGCTATACATTCATTAGTAACCTGTACAAAAACCACCAGTCGTCACACTATTATGCAATCCTAGTATAATTTTTTTTTTTTTGAATGCCAGCTACTCCAGAGATCTTCATGCCAAATTCTATAGCTGGTGCAGTAATTGTTCTGCCAATGCTAGTATATCAAATTTTTACTTATAGCTCCTTTGTAATGATGGGAGGGAACAGGCTGATGTTCATTATCGTACTCGTATGTCAAATAATAAACTTTCTCATCAATAGCATTGAGGTCAGGCATATTTTAAATTAGTATTTTGCATTCTAATGCGTTAGTTAAAGGATATTAGCGATTTAAATGGGGGGAAAAACATACAATTTTCACTGTGTTTTCATTTGGGAGCATGTGTTATTTGACTATAATTGATATTGATTTCAAAAACTGAATGTACTAATGGGTAATTTAAATAATAAGTGAAATACTATTAAGAATTAAAAAAGATTTATCTTTAGATTTAAGTAAAGATATGAATAAAGTTTGAAAGAGGGTGTATAAAAATATGTTGAAATTAACAAGGAAATATGTAAATTTTAATTGAATAAATAATATTTAAAAATATGCATTGTTTTATGAAATATTAAGATTGTATGCAGGGCTAAATTCTTCAAAAATATCATTGTGAGATAAATTCGAAGATATCCTGATACATATCACTCACTTAGTTTCAAAATACATGTTGGTTGCTATTTACGAATGTATTTTCCCATTAATTGTGCAATTAATAGAATTTCATTCTGGAAAAATAAGTAAAATATGTTGCTGGATATAATTTTTTAAAGAATGGAATAAGCCTCAGGGCAGCCATTATAGTTAAGGCTGTACATTCATTAGTAACCTCTATAAAAACTATCAGTCACACTATTATGCAATCCTAGTACTTTTTTTTTTCTGGAATGCCAGCTACTCCAGAGATCTTCATTTCAAATTCTATAGCAATATGGCTACAACTCCTTTGTGCAGTAATTGTTCTGCCAAAGCTAGTACAGTAGACACCGGTTATAACGTACTCTCACGGGACCTAAAAATGTAGTATGTTATAGCCGAAGTACGTTATAAGCAGTACTGTCGGTAAGATTCAATATTACACAAAAAAAAGAAAGTGAGCTCATAATTTCATGGTAATACGTATGTGTTTTTAAACAGGTCTGACTTTTTAAAATTTAAATTCAACAGAGAAAATTCTTTTCACTTAGTTTTTATTGAGATAAATAATCTGTAATTTTCTTTTGTTTTAAATAGGCAGATGCTACTTTAAAAATACCGTGGACCAAGGTATTCATAATAGACTTTTGTAGAGTCTCTGCATCATCAATTCGGCATCAAAAAATCGTGATAATGTTTTTGCAGCATTTAATGCGTCGGGTATGGTTGCTAAAGGCTCCCCTGTTTCATCTTCACTATCATCAGAATCACTATAGATAGGTCTTTTTAGGAAGCATTTACATTGATAAATGACAAATAAAAACCATGGCCTTGTTCTTAGCTCTACCTAGCAGGCGAAAATGATAAAAGATCGCTACCTTCATTCATGCACAATTCATCTCGCTTGAGAATCTGAAAACTGACAACGAATGTTTTTGAAGATACTAAAATTTACAAGAACAAGGAAATAAAATGCTTATGAAAAGCAAAATTTTATTTTTGACTTTGGTATAAAAAGTACGTTATAGCCAAAGTACATACTTTTGCTAAGTACGTTTTAACCGAAGTTAAATAACATTATAAATATAGGACTTTAATTGGGACCTAGCTTCTAGGTATGTTATAACCGATAGTACGTTATATCCCAGGTCCGTTATAACCGGTGCTCACTGTACATTGAATTTTTACTAGTAGCTTTTTTATAATGATGGGAGTAAACAGGTTGATTCTCATTATTGTGCTCATGTCAAATTTTAAACTTTTTTATTAACAACATTGTTGACCTTAACAGACCTCATTAAGATCCAGGCATATTTTAAATTAGTTTTTTGCATATTTTGTCTTTTAATGTGTTAGTTAAAGGATATTAGTCATTTAAATGGAAAAAAAAATCTTTTACATAATTTTAACTGTGTTTTCAATTTGAGCAAGGGTCAATTGAATATAATTTACATTGATTTCAAAAACTGAATGTACTGATTGGTAATTTAAATGGCACGTGAAATATTAAGAATTAAAAAAAGATTTATCCTTAAATTTATGTAAAGATATTGAAGGGTGTGTGTAAAAGCTTTGTAAAAATTTATGAAAATGTCTGTTTTCATGATTTTTTTCCAATTTTCCTATAATGATAGAAGTGCAACTTCTATTTCAAAAATTCAAGTCATCTTTTAACTTTATCTGCTAATTTTTTCAAGTCAATGTTGATAAAATTTCATTTTTGAATAAATTTTTAATTCGATGTTCCCAATTGTGAGCATAGGCCTGTAAAAGGTTAACAACTCGTAGAATATTTAAAATGCTTATTTGAAACGTGTTCCTGTTGGGATAGTTTAAAACTGGATTAGTTGTCTTAAATTGTTTCCTGTGTTTAAATGATAAACCTAGCATTACTCTATTATGAAATACTTGATTTAAGTGATAAATATCTTAGGACTGCCACTGAGAAGAGTACAAATAAACGAAATGGAGACAATTTACTTGCATTTTGCCTTTTAAAGGAACTTTGGTGATTCAAGTTATGTATGAACTTTTCATTCGCCCAGTATGTTATAGTTCACGACTCATAGCTACAGTATACATCAGACTTCATGCCAATTACAATCGACTGTAATCGATGGCTGAAATAATATTTTACAAATTTTACAAAAATACTATGATAAATTGCATTATAATAGAATTCTTTTCATATTTGATTTCTTTAACATCAAGATTACTGCTATTTTACTAAATTAACATTCACTAGTCATGATCTTTTTGAAAATTGTTTGTAATCTTAATCCATATCATTTCTTGTAATCGATTACAGATGGTCGTGTAATCGCACGAAGTCTGGTCTACATATCCTACTTTTAGTGCACATACAAAAGATGCAGGCTATCTCTGATTTGGATAATGTTTATTTACTGAAATTATGTAAGAGAATGCTTTCTGTCAAAACAGTATAACCTTGTATTGTAGATGACAATACAAGGTAGAATTTTGAAATTAAAGCAATAGTCATTACTAAAGACTTGCTGCTTTGAGCTGAAACACTATTGATTGATTGATCATTGATGAACTGAATGCTCTAATTTTCAGCACGTAGATTAAAAAAACAAATTAGTGATAAACTGAAGTTCTGCTTGTTTTATTAGTTATACAATGGCTCATATATGGGC
Source organism: Cheiracanthium punctorium (assembly GCA_038373885.1). Lineage (NCBI taxonomy): Eukaryota > Metazoa > Arthropoda > Arachnida > Araneae > Cheiracanthiidae > Cheiracanthium > Cheiracanthium punctorium. The sequence goes on along the minus strand of JAWZYV010012252.1, from coordinate 1,364,676 downwards.
ATGTCCTCCAAGTGAAGGGGATGATTATATATTCCACTGCCATCCTACAGAGCAGAAAATTCCAAAGCCAAAGCGACTTCAAGAATGGTATAAAAAGATGCTTGACAAAGGAATAATGGATAGAATTGTTATGGATTACAAAGTAAGAATTATAGTTTCTGTAGCATACTTTTGTTAAGTCTCTTGATGTAAAAATTAAATGTAACTTTTTTTCCCTTTTTAATGTATGCTAGTGATATGAGTAGTTGATTCTTTGAGATGTGCTTTTAATTAAATTTCAGACATTAAATGCCTTATTGGAAACCACTATAGTGAGAATTGGAATACTTTTCTTTTATATCAATTGAAGGGGGGGGGGGGAAATTAAAGCTCTTATTATTTCAAACTTCATTCTGAAAGATTAATACATATTTATGTTTGATTTACATATACAGTAGAATCTCGCTACAACGATATCCTCTATAACGATAATTCTCTCTATTATGATACTTTTTCATAGTCTTGGCAAATTTTCCTTTAGATTAATGTAAGGCAATTCTCTGTATGAAATTCTTTACAATGATAATTCTCTCTACAACAATGGTAATATTATCCCTTCCATCATAATAATTTTCTCTGTTACAATATTTTGTTTTTTATTCAAAGTCCATCTGATGCATGCGAACTAAACTCTTCACAAAGAAAGTCTACATAAAATGCGCTTGGACCGTTGGACAGTGTTCTCAGGTTATACCCTCTGCCGAAAAACTTCATATTGAAGTTTTGGTTTCTCATTGCTGGTGTACAGGGACGCATCCAGAAAAAATTACGACGAGTACCTAAGCTGTCTAAAAGGCAGAATTTTTCAAAATAAAACTTCTTCATTGTTAACAAAAATCAAAATTTCATTGACGGTCTGGATGCCTTAGAACCCCCCCCCCCCCCCACTAAATACGTCCTTGCTGGTGTAATTATGGTAATTAGTAAATGTATTACGAGAGTGCATTACATTTTACACAAAAGTTTTTCGGATTTTATATATAATTAGACATTATCCCATGTTGAAATGAAGAAATTTTAAATATTTACTACCTATGGCGTCTCTAGAATACTGGGCAAAGGTATTTGACTAAAACTTGTGGTTGTTGAACATTATGGACATGTTCTACTCATTCAACTTAATGTATATATATTATTGTTTGCATGAGTGCAACGGGGGTAGGTTACTGAATGAAGGCAGAGAACTTTAGGGACACCAAACTATAGGAAATGAAGAACAAAATTCTTTTCATTAAAGCATTGATTCCCCTGTCACAAGATAAAAGATCCAGGTTGTGAAAAGTTCAGCCTTTTTTCCCGTCAGTACCGTATCTGCAGGGTATTAAGAACACCCCAAACTTTCAGCATCTTTTTTTTAATGATTTTTTTCCCCTAAATTAATTGAAATAATTTTTGAAAAGTAGAAGGTACTCATTGAATAAACCAGTTTAAATTATTAAAAACAAATAAGGTTAAAATTGATACGAAGTCGACCTATAATATTTCATTTTGAAATACATAATTGTGCATATTTTCATAAGGTAAAACTAAGACATTTCATAGTAATATTTTAGTCTGCTTCAAAACATTCAGGGCAGATTGTATTCATGTGTATTAAGCACATATTTTTTATACACATAATGTAAAAAGATTTATCATGTTCAAAATCTTGTTCTGAATCTGTAGAATTGCCTAATTTTTTAATATGGTGTTTTTATCTTAAATTATGATATTTTTGGTGCATGTGCTTTGTTTGGAGGATTTTTTCGGGTTTCTTATCCCTATTCATGTTATATCTGGAGAAAACCAACCAAAACTCCAGACCATTAGATCAACAGCCATGAGGTAGGCCCAAACGCAGTACTGTCACACTTCAGTTGTCTACCATACTCAGTGTCTTAGCAACTCGGCCATGGTGGTCTAAAATAATAATAATTCAGCAGAAATCTATAAAGTAATTTAATTATTTTATTTACATCCAATCACTTTGTTGCTTTTTTTCTTCTGAAGTGAGTTTTATTACATTTGATTGAATCAATACTGTAAAGACAAACCATATCTGTACTAGAGATGAGACGGGCTCAGCCCGAGCCCGAAAGCCCGAGCCCGAGCCCGGGCTCGGGCTCTGTAATTCACAACTGCGTTCGGGCTCGGGCGGGCTCGGGCTCGTGAAAAATTTCTTCTTTATTGAACATACTCCTTGAAACAGATTTTAAAAAGTCATTCATGAGGAATATAAAAGTACTTATAAAAAAATAGGGGCACCACGGCGCACTAGCGGATTCAGGGGAGGGGCTACGGGGCTTCAGCCCCCCCCCAAAAAAGGGGTTGCTAAAGGGTAACATTCTGCTTCATTATGCACTTTGAATATGTTAAGTGATCTTTTTTAATCACTTAGCCCCTCCCAAAAGTTTTTACATTGGTTAAGACTAAAATTTTGCTTTATTGCATATTTTGTTTGGGTGAAATAAGCGTTTTTCAAACTTTAGCCCCTCCCAAAAGAGAATTTCTGGATCCGCCACTGTGCACGGGCACCTAGAAGGTGCGTGAAGCTCTTTGGGTATTTCAGAACGGCGGCTTATATTACTTAGTTAGTCATGAGATCCGACATTATTTGATGAACATGGATATAAAGAATTAAAAAGTGCATTGAGAGTTTGCAACTCTATTTGTCTTTAATTTGCATAAACGGCAAAATTTATTGTATGCTATCAATGAAGTAATTGAATTTTTTTTTCTTTAGCTGAAATTTCGGGCTCGGGCTTCAAAAAATGAGCCCGAACTCATCTCTAATCTGTACCCCCATAGTCTGTGTATAGAATGAGTACTAGTGTTATTATATAATAGGAATTGTTTGAAAAGCTGGATTGTATTCAACAGTGTGCTGGACACATTATTACTGGCTTGTGCCATTCCTGCCCTCAGGATATGGTCTTATTTGAAGCTGACCTTTTCCCACTCTGGGATAGAAGACAATTTGGCCTTGCAAAATATTTTAGTAAACTGTTCAGCTATGGTGCTCAACATAGAACTACTGAGTATCTTTTGTGCTGGACTTCAAACCGGAAGCTAAAAAGAGATGGTCCTTTTTCATCAGCAGTTTCTTTGAATGCTATCCATCGGGACATTTAGCCTCACTTTTATAGGTCTTGTGTTGATCCATTGTGTGGAATGCTGAGAGTATTCTTCCATCCTTACCCTCCTTTGTGTGCAAATAAGGCTTCGTTCCTATATTGCTGCAACAGCTGGCTGTGGAGATAATCAACACTATCCCAGAGAATGGTCTCCAAGTATATAGAGATGATAGCCGGGATGATCGGGATCATGTTGGAAGTCGAATTTTCATCAAATGCCCTAAATGCCCTGATAGCATTTTGAATATTAAATTGAGAAACCCAGATTCTTGTTCTATTTTCCAGTTTGAGCTCTGGACTATTGAAACTGGTCTGAATGTAATTGAAGACAACTGGAGGTTTGGCCCCATGTGGATCCTTATGACAGTAGGAGCTCTATCCAGTGTTTGAATGCATGGTCAGGAATGAGGGATAGATAGAGCTACGGTGGCAATCCTGCAACATCTTAGTACACTTCTCTTGAAATATGATGTCTATTTGCTGTAGATTCCATGTGGGTCTTCATGGATATGCGGTCACTGATTCCCTAACCATAAAACCTAGTTCTTACCTTCTTGGAAATATTCTGTATTTAGAAAGACAAATTTACAGAAAGTCTGGAAATCTTCCCCAATGCATGACTAGTATTCTGGAGATACACTGGGCCGTGCTCTGACCTGTAGCTTTATCAGTGGTCACATAAAATGCATGAAGTATGAGCAGCACTGAAAGGTCTTCCCCACCTTTATCAAATGCCTCTCTTGTGGATGAGATTCTTAATTTTTTTAGCTGATTTCAGTTTTTGTGAATTAAGAGGAATTTACTTTTTAGTCTGTTTCTCTGAAAATTCTGCTTTTTTCTGTGGATACCTGATAGTAGTTATTAATTGCATAATATTTTTATCTTGTAGCATGTTGTGGTGTTTAACTTCTTAAAAGTTCTTATCACATCTATATTGTACAAGTACCACCTGTACAAATTTTTTGCTCCATGATTTCAGCTTTTTTGCCAATCTCATCACAGTCTCTGCTATGGCTAGCCCTGCCCACCTACTAAATTATGTGGGTTTTACAAAGGATTTTCTGCCAAACCTGGTTTTGTTTTTAAATTTTCTGAGGGTGACTGGACTCATGGACCTGGTCTAGCCCTACTAGACTCGTGGGGATGAGAAACGACTATGAAACAGAAAATAAATGCGACTTACAAATCTTTGGTGGTGTGATGGTGCAACTGCACTGGACTGCATAAAATTGGATGCTGCAGGAAACGAATGCTTTCTTTACAAATCTAATATAAAAGTCTGCCATTTGAACTAGGCTCCCCGATTTTTTTAATCTGTTGTGGTTTTCTTTCAGAGAACAGTTTTTTAAAGATAAATTATACTAGTATAACTTGAAAGTCTGCAACTTCAGCTGTCTTAGACAAATTCTTCTCTTTATCTTAAAAAAATGCACTTAAAAATATTGACTTCTGTATTTAGAAAGCTTTCCAATAACAGTTTATTGGCTTAGCATTAAAATTAAAGGTGTTCTGTATTACAGAAGTTATAATACAGGTAACATTTTGTTACGAATACTTAAATCTTTGTCCAGAGTGTCTACCTGTCAGAAAATCAGGAAAGTGTGGAAAATGCGAAATAGGTCAGGAAAGTTTAAACTGCAGAGTGAAAAATGCTAATAGGGTGGATCTATGTTAAGGTGGAATGAATGTCAGAATGTGAGATATGTGATGCTCACACCTGCTTTTCATTCTGTGGTGGGGCGATGATAAAATATTGAGGTTTTATTACAATAAAGCACCGTTTATACGTCTCTCATGGAACCAATCTAAAACAATGTATAAATGAAAAGATGTATAACTGAAACATTAATAAACAACTTAATGGTTTAATGATACCAATGTAAATTTGAGTAAATATAATAACTTTTTTTTTTTTCCAAGTACTGGTACAATGAAAACAATAACTGATTTTTAAAAAATAAAACACTTTTCATGAAAGCAGAGCAAATATTTTTATTGTACTCTATCTTAAATGCTGCATATCTTTAGTATTCATATATGATGCATTGCATATCAATTATGAGGTAATTTATGTTCATATAGACATTGAATTTAAAAAAATATTTCCTCATTGTCTAATGGTCTTTGATTATTAATCACAGTATTACAGGTTTAATTAAGTACATAAAATGTTTTTTAAGCGTGTTCTGACAGACAAGTTTAATACAGTCGATTGTGTGTTTAAAGGAAGTTGGTTAAAGGTACATCCCTCCTTACATCCTTTATTAGATGTTCTATCTGAGAAAAGTTTTCCTAAATAGAAAACAATGAAAAGAAAATTTTAAAGATTTAGGAAGGTTAAAAATGACGTATAGCAAAAATTGTCTCATAAATGAAGCATTTTTTCATTAAAATGAATAGGAATGAAACAGGACTTACGAAAACGGCGTTTAAATGAGAAACTTATAAATGGTGCTTTACTGTTCTATCACTGTATTCCTCCAGACTTGAATTGTAGTAGGCAAAAAGATAAATTGTTCGAAATTTGGTATCTGAATCTAATCTTGTCCCTTAATGTATATTATTAGTAGTATCACAGTATTGCATAAATCTGAACCAACTAGTGTCTTTAAACAGTATTTTTTCTCCATCTAACTTAAGTACACAGTAATTATATTACAGTTTATAAAAAGTATTACAATTTGTTGCAAAATATTTAAATATAAAAACATGATGGTGTTTCAGGGATTTCCCAAAGTGAAATACATATATGGTCAGGAAATTTTTTTTTTTTTTTTTTTTTTTTTTTTTTTGGAAGTTTCTAAAAGTCAGGAAATTGACTTTCAGAAATTTAGTAGACACCTTTTTATTTGTTGATTTGTACCTTTAGGGGCCCATAGTATTAAAAGTTACTAGATCTGAGAAATAATTATGCACTTGTTTTATCATTCTTATAAGAATGATAAAGAAATCTTTCCATGTCCAGTGTAATCAAAACATGCCATTTTTAGCTTTCTATTCTTTCAATGGCTGTTGATCTGACAGTCTGGAGTTTTGTATGGCTTTTTCTAGATGTAATGTGAATAAATTTCAGAACCCCTTAAATCATGCTCAAGGCACCCCTTCCTAATCAGATTCCCTTGTGTAGGCTTGCCGTAATACAGAACAATGTAGTCTTTCAAATAGTGTAAAGTATGAGTGCAGATATGTTATATCAAAACACTCTTCTTAAACTGCATCTCACCATCATTATCATTTTAAAGATTGTGTTTTAAGTGTTATGGCTGATTTATAATTTCATTAATTTTATTTTATAGGATATCTTAAAACAAGCCACCGAAGATAATTTAAAAAGTCCCTCTGAATTACCTTATTTCGAAGGGGATTTCTGGCCTAATGTTTTGGAAGAGAGCATTAAAGAGCTTGATCAAGAGGAGGAGGAAAAGAGGAAGGCAGAAGCCTCTGCAGCTGCTGCAGCTGAAGCAGCTGCAAGAGCTGCAGCTGCAGCTTCTGATGCTAATGGGGAAGGTGAAGACAGTATGGATGTAAGTAAATTTATTATTTTTAAATGCAGTAGGTGGTTTTAATTTGAGTAGTAGGAAAGCTCTGTCAATCACCCACATTAGGCCAATAGAACGGTATCTTCTCGGGTTCTTGATATGAAATCTAAATTTTCTTAACCAGATTTATCTTGAAATGGATTCTTTATCTGTGTCTGAACTTTGAAATGCTTCAATGTGTTGTTTACTGTAGAAATTTTATTGACAGTGCTCTCTTCACTGAAATTTAACAGTATTTACTATTTCAGTTCTTAATTACATTTAATTAACAATTTTTTAGGGGAAAAAGAAAGGCCAAAAGAGTGGTAGAAATAAAAAGTCAAATAAAAGTAAGAATAACCAAAGAAAAAATAACAAGAAATCAAATGTTCCATATACTGGAAATGATTTATCTGCAAAAATATATTCTACTATGGAGAAACACAAAGAGGTAAGTGTTATCTTAGACAGCTTAGTTCAAAACCTATTTTTAAAGTACCAGTGAAAGATATTAGCATGTTACAATATTTTTAAATGTTAAAATTCTGAATTTCATAAATGTTTAAAATGTCTATAATTTATCCTTGTTCATTTTTTCATTTCACGAATACCAATTTACTTTGAAGTACTGTTCTGTGACCTTCTCAAATAATACAAAATTAGGAAATAACTCAAGATAGTGTATATATTTTTGTAAGAAGAATTTTAAATTTAAGCTAAATAATAATTTTAAAAAAACTAGGAGCATATTTCATTGATATTGTTAAAATTTTGGTGGTGTGCCTTTAGAGTGATGTTAAGTTTTTAAATTAAATTTTAAATTTTATTGAATTTTAGTGAGAATATTGGTAAATAAATAAGTGAATTTTCAAGTTGAGAAGTAATGAACTCAAAATTACTTCTAGAGAAAAGACTGCAGACAAGGGAAGGCCATAGCCAAACTAAGAAACCTAGGTTTAACCTGTTTGGAATATTTCCTGAAGGATTTTTTTACACGATACTCAAGGTTCTACATTATATATAATTCTAATGCACACTCACCACCGTACAGTGTTAGTTCAAAGCGTTGTGCAAATGAATAAAATAAAAGCAAAAAATAGCAATGCAAACCAAAGAGACTCACCTGGGATACTAGAGACAGAAGTTTGTCATCACCCTTTAATATCTCCAGCTGTAAGATAACTTTCATGCAGGGAGACAAGAATTCAGACTCATTTTGGTACTGATTCAACTTTATTTTAAGGGGTTTTGAAATAATTCTCTAGGCTAAATACATATTATGTACTAATACTCATTGCAATGACAAGATCTCTTGGATATACAAACACAGAGACAACTCACTTTGAAATCATATGTAACAAGTGAGCATTTCTCATTCAAACGTGAAATAATATTCAAACTACTTGATCAAACTTTAAAACCAAATGAATAGATTCAAAAAACAATGCATTTAAATACTACTTTATCAATAAGAATAACTTCCGTACTTAATCTATTAATGGCACATTCATTATAAACATTCCTCAAAAGAAAATTCTCAAAGAGAATAAAAATATCAATTTAGAACATGCTTTATACTGTAATAAAAAAAATAAATACGAATTGAGATAAATCAGTTTATGGTATAAATCAATTTTTTCCAATTAATTTACTTTACTCTATTGTAATCATTGCTACTAAAAACAAAAATCTCAATTGACATACTATCAAATACATCACTACTTATTCCTTCTTTGATACATTTAAAAAAAGAATTAATTTACACATTAAATTTTTACCGCTAAAACTTTATCTGATTTGTTCCAAAAAAATTGAGTAAGCATATTCTTAAATTATTTCATTCTGACCGTGGTGTTATACTGTAAAAAGAAGTTGTTTTATATTCCCACATTTCTTGGCTAGCAGATGTCAGAGTTCTTTGCATTTTTGCATAATGAGGCCTCCTCCTTCAGTTCATTTTAAGACAACACAATGGCGAATACTGTCAATTATCACAATAATGTCAATTTTCACACAATCCTTTGATAAGCTGAATCATGCCGTGCTACGTTGACATCTGGGTCCACAGAAATAGTCAGGATTTTACCATGAACGGCACAAAGAGAAATTTTTTCTTCCTCGTAGATGAAAGTCGTTTATGAATTTAAATAATCAGCAAAAATTATGATAATCTTTGACAGAAGAAACATGATGGCAATGGTTTACTTCTGGATAAGAAAACAAAATGGCGCTATCGCCGAAATGCTTGAAGTAGGTGTAGACAGATGAGCAAAAATTTCACTTAAATTAAATTCGATGATTCCATTCTTCAAACTAGTTATTTTTTTTAGAATTAGGAATTTCTTGTCTTTATTCACATCAACTATAAACTGGCACTCAATCGCTGATGATAGCAGTATTGGGAGTCCCAACATCAGTTGCAGGAATTTATTATGATTAGAGTGGCAGCCAGATTGCTCTGTTTACAAACAATTCTACTGACGTGCATAGCTGCTATGTTTTTCTTGGATGTTATGCTTCACATTACTTGTTTGTTACACTACAGTGTGACAGATATGTAAAAGGGTATCATAAATGAATATTACCAATTAAAAAAGTTTAAGTTTGAAAGGAAGTTACATAAACATAATATTTTCTACTGTAGGAAAATTGAAAATTACTGTTCGCCTCCGATAACTTGGCACTCCAGCATGGACAAATTCATTCCCGAAATGGGACTTCAGGTTGAGAACTTACTTTCCCCCTATTCCCTTAGTGGGCAATTGGCAATTGTCCTCTTCACCAAGAGGGTTGAATTTCACTATCATTGTGTGCTTTTCAAAGAAAGTACTTCTTTTCCCCTTCTAATCACTGCCGTCAGCTGCAATAAGTTGCTGATTGTAGGGTCCCTCCACTAACCATGAGAATGGACTCTTTCTTCCTTTCAACTATCGATGCTCGAAGACACGCGATCCAAGTACCAAGTTATGGGAATTGGACAGTAGTCAACCTGTACATAGTGAATATTTTACCTGAAAAGAATTATAGTTATATTGAGGATGTAACATCTTTTCATATTGTTACAAATAGCTTCAAATAAATGCTACTGTGCAAATATCCTACAAGAAAGTATATATTGAGATTTCTCTTGACTTTTTTGTTAAATTGGGCCAATTTGATTTCTTTCGTTTGAAAACATTGTAGTTTTTGCTCTTTAAAAAGTAGTTTGCTGTTGCTGCTTCTCCTATTATAAACAAATGACTGTGGCATACTTACCAACTCCCGCTTTTCAACAGAAACCCCCATTTATCCCTTTCTCCCGTTTATACTTTAAGTATCAATTTTCCTTGTTTTTTATTCGAATTTTCATTTCTTAAAATTTACAGTCCTAATGAGAAAATGTGCCATATCACCAATTTCATATTCAATCTTTTCTCATCCTTTTTGTGAATCTTATTTTATTTCATTGCATGTCATTATAATAATGTTTATCTTAATAATCAAAATTAGTTCATATTTTTGATGTGATTATTTTTCCAAAATCTTCCTAGTTAAATTAGAACATCGCTGATTGTGTGTCAGAGATTCCATATGCAATCTTTTCTCATCCTTTTTATAAATGATCATATTTTTGTTCGTTGCATGCCATCATAACTTTTATATCAACAACTAAAATTGTTACATATTTTCAATAAATATGAGTGTTTTTCCAAAATATTCCTTTTAAACTTTTTGAATGAGTTTTTATTTTTCAACAGTTTTGAAATTTTGTTATATTTTCAACTCCCATAAACATCTCATGAAAGCTTCTGTAGAGGGATTAAATTGATCTATATTAGATTAGTCCATTTCAAGCAAAAATACTTCATAAAACCTTGCTTTTTTTTTCTCTCTCTCTCTCTCTTCTTTCTTCCCTCCTCTCTTCACATTTAAAATCTTCCTTGAAACGTTGGGATAATCTGTTTTTCTTTTACTAAGTTTGGCAGCTCTACTTAGGATTTTGTATAAATAAGTCGCTGCTACATGTTGTAGTATATTGCATTATTTGTTCTGCATGTACAGAAAGTTATAAGTGTAAGCATAGTATCAGGTTGTAACGAAAGTTTTCTGCCATATCTGCCTGAAAAACTAACTTCTAACTCCTTAGATAACTCTGTTTTTGAACTTTCGGTACCAAACCTGCACAGTGTCACATGATACAACAATAGTACTTAAAGCTGTACTCATAATTCGTTGATATTCTGTAGCTGACTTTTTGCAACACAACTGGAAGTAAATGATGGTTCTAATCCTCTAGAATGATAGCTCCGTTTGAGACACCTTATACTTTATGATAACTATATTTTTTACAGATTTCACAACACAGTGTTATAAAGTAAACCTCTTTCTTTCAAATGCCAAAAATCGTTTGACAAAATATGAGCAAATACGCCAACGAGAACTGTGTGCTGACGAAGTTTGCGGTAGCGGGAAACTTTCGTTACAACCTAATATTTATATATGTTCATGTTACTTTGTTTTTGTGTTGATTGTAGTATCATTTGCATTTGTAAGCATAGATCTGCTGTTTGTTTATGAAATGTTTAGAGTTGAAACATTGTTTATGGTATTGTATTTGCTTCAGCATTCATTTGTTTAAGCGTTGAATACCACAAGAGTAAAAATTTAAAAATTGATCCTTATTTCAAATTCAATTATTTTAAAAACCGTTTTCTCTTTTAAAGAAACTAGTAAAGTAAAAACTTCATTGAAGTAACTTTATTGAGATATGATTGGAAAAAAAAAAAAATGATTAAATTTCTTCACAAATAGATTCAGAAAAAAATGTTGATTGTTTTAAGGCATTTGAGTGATAAAAGTAAGAATTTTAAAATTAAATATTAAAAATTATTTTCTAGGTGTTCTTTGTCATACGTCTTCATTCAGTCCAAGCGGCTGCAAGCCTGCCTCCAATTGTTGATCCAGATCCTTTTATTTCCTGTGATATGATGGATGGTAGAGATGCATTTTTAACTTTAGCAAGAGAAAAACATTATGAATTTTCATCTCTACGCAGAACAAAATTTTCTACTATGGCTATGCTTTATGAGTTACACAACCAAGGTCAAGACAGATTTGTGTATACATGTAACAACTGCAAAAAACATGTTGAAACGAGATATCACTGCACAATTTGTGATGTAAGTAATCTTTTCTATTAGTCAATTATCTGTACTTGTGTTTTCAGTTCGGACAATACTACTTGAACATTCGGAATACAAAACATTGTCTGCAAATATACAGTTTGTGCTGTGAGTCAAACTAAGGAACTTCTGCTATCTGAGCACATTAATTGACTTCTCGTATTGCAACATTTCAAGGTTGACACATAATGGAGCAAATGCTGTAAAACCTGTCTAGTCTATTTAATTAGCAGAAATCTGTTTTTTGGCAGAAAAAATTTATTCCCTGGTTCAAAATATATTTTTAGATGCTTACAGTTTATCTATTTTAACTGGAACTTTGAAGTCTTCAGTCTTCTCTGACCTAATAATTTATTTTAAAATTGTTTGTGTTTATTTCAAGGCAGTTCATTTAAAACTATTAGTCAAAATCTTAGGAAAACCTAAATAGGAAGCCTTTGTTGCATTTCTCGTTGGTGAAAATATTACAAGAATGACTAATTTCATTCTTTAATAAATTGATGCTGCTGATCTTATTAATTATCTTCTGATTAAAAGTGCTAATATGAGAACAATTAAAATCTGATATTAGCACTTTTCTCAGGATTATCTTCTGAATGCTGTAGGGAGGAACAGCATGATGTAGTTCCTTTTAAAAAGACCCACATCGGCTGTATTATGGAGCATATACTCCTGCAAGTTTAAATGACAGATTTTCTTCAATTTGTCAGTACAGATATTTTTTTTTTGTAGTCTTTGTCTTATTACACCAAGATGCTCATTGTTCTATTTTTGTCTGAAGTAGCTGTGCTGACTCATTAGTATACCTGCCAACTGCTCCGGTTCTTCCGGAGCAATTCTGTAAATCTGTTACTACTTCGGAAAATAGCCAACCTTGGAGTTGAACTTTAAAAAATAGAGATAAAATTTAAAAAATAGAGAGAAATGCTCGCAAATTAAAAAAAAAAGCATGTTTATTGTAAGGGGGGAAAGAAAGAATAAAAGAAAAATGATCCATTGCCATACGAGTTTAAAAGTAGGAGTGTGTGACTTAGTAACTTTTTTTTTTTTTTTTTGAAATATATAAGATCATTTGAACTGCATTTTTAAGGATTTAGTGTGAATATATCTTACAATTAATAATTAATATTTTTATGTTAATTATTATGATACTAGTTAATTATTCATGCATTATTCGGTTAATTTTTAAATACTGTTTATCGCAAATAAGTTAAAGCCTTTTTAAAAATTGAGTCGTGACCTGCTCCTGAAGACTTTTCAAAAACTCCGGATATTTTCCCAAGTTGCTCCTCATAAGTGTTTTTACATGTTGGCTGTTATGCATTAGTGTTCAGGCCTTAGGCATCGGTCAACTGAGCCTGGAACACATAATGTTACTAGTGTACTCATTGAATTCAGTAAATGCCCACTTTTCTTCTAGTACAATTAGGCTTTAAGTATAGTTAAGGCTCTCTGTGAGAGTGAAGGCATTTTGTATTCGATTAGTATTTTAGGTGGGTTATGAGCTATTATTATTGATGATTATTTTGTTTGCAATCGGTATTACTTGGTTTACATTTTTTCTTTCTTTCTAGGATTTTGATTTGTGTGTAAACTGCTTTGATAAAGAAGGGCATAATCATAAAATGGAAAAACTGGGCTTTGGTTTGGATGATGATTCAGCCACTTGTGATCAGAAGCAAACAAATCCCCAAGAGTCCAGATTGTTGTCAATTCAGCGCTGTATTAAATATTTGGTTCATGCTTGCCAATGCAGAGATGCGAATTGTAGGCTTCCTAGCTGCCAGAAGATGAAGAGAGTAGTTCAGCATGCTAAGAGCTGCAAACAAAAGACAAATGGAGGGTGCCCTATATGCAAGCAATTAATTGCATTATGCTGTTACCATGCAAAACATTGCCAGGTAATAATTTATTTATTGCTTATAAGACATTAATTTTTATGTAAAAATTTTCTTAGTTAAGAGCTGCTACTTATTTTATAGCTTAAGATTAAACTTCAGTCTCCTTTGCCAGAGCTTTTGCTGGTTTGTTGCTCAATTGAGAAATTTTACAAGTTTGTAAAATGTAGCTGCACGATGCAGCAAATTAAAGCAAATAGAAGATTAAAAGATTTCCATAAGTGCTGTACCATCATGCATACAGTCTCAGATGCACATACTCATAAATTATTGTCAACATATTAAAAATATATTTACATTAGGTAATATTTAATGAAATTTTGTGCTTTGTGAAGAAATTTCCTTTGGACAAACTTGCATTTCATTCATTGTTAAACAAACATCTTTTACTCTGGATGTATCTTGATGTTTATAGTAGATTAATACTTTTTTCTTGCCTGTGCAAGAATTAATGTTATATCTAGGTCAAGTATCAAATCATCTTTTGTCTTATTGCATGATTGATGAATGTTATTTCATTTCATGATGCTTACCTGGTAAGAACGACTGTTGAAGCAGAAATAAAATGAGCTGAAATGATCGTATAACTCCAAAAAATATGCTAATTTTAGTGAATAGAATTTATAATTTGGAGTACCTCTCATGATAAATTTAGAATTTTAAGATATCTTGATTGTGCTTGATTAAAAAAATTTTTGTTACTAGACTATATCATTCCTCCATCACTAAAAACGTATTTTTTAAATACATTTTTGCTTGCAGAAGTTCAGAAACTTTTTCTTTTTTCCTTTTAAATTTACCGGATCTCTGCACTCACTTCTTTAAAATCTTAGGCATACTGAAATACCCAAAACTTAAAAATATATACCTTTGAATGCTCTTATAGACAAAGTGTGTGTGTGTGTGGGGGGGGGGGGAGGGGTCGATGAGGTTTAGTTTCAGCAGGGTGCCCACTGGCAACTAAAAAGATAACTTTTTTGAATAAAAATTATCATTTTCATGCTATTTTTCAAGTTTTGACTACTTGTAGCTTATCTCATATGTTCAAATTCCCTGTCTTTTAGAAACAGGTTTAACCATATTGACCAAAACTTTCTAATGTTTTGGAGGTTTTTCTGGTTGGGAATTTAGAAAGGGATTTTGGCATTTCATGCATATAGGAAAGGACAAAAGCAGCTATTACTACTACATGCAGTTAGTGGAAACATGTATTAATATTTTTCTGTGTATGTATTGATATGGCCTCTCATTTGACTGATTAATGAAAATTCTAAATTTACACTCAATAACATTTATGTGCCTACTTGTGCTATTTATGCTAAAAACTGCATGTTTATTTATTTATTTATTTATTTTTAAGGAGGCCAAATGTCCTGTTCATTTTTGTGTCAACATTAAAAATAAATTGAGACATCAACAGTTGCAACAAAGGCTACAACAGGCACAGATCTTAAAAAGGCGTATTGCTACTATGCAGAATCGTGGAATGTCTGGTGCTGTACTTCAAACTAGTCCTGGAAATTCAAATTCTTCCAATCAGCCATCTCCTGGTGCTCAGCCACATTCTTCACCCCATCCTCCTCAACCAGGCATTGGCATGAAACCATCAACAGGACCCCCCGTGGGTGCATTGCAGGCTGTTCAGCAAGTACAAGCTGCAGCAGCACGACAAACTGCACCCCACATGGTTGCTGCTTCGGTAAATTATGGGAAAGGTAATCCTGTTGTTAGTCCCCCAACTGCAAGTACTGGGTTAATGGCTACAACACAACAAATGCAAGCTCAAATGCAAAAACCAATGTCACAGATGATGTCTGGAGTTCCAAATCGTATGCTAAATATGGGAAATGTGGCTTGTTGGGAAGGTTCCGGCTATGCTCAGAATCCACAACCTCATCAGAATCCCCAACCTCAGCCTGCTCCTCAGCTGGGTCTTAGGCAACCAACACAGCTTATGGGAGGACCCAATAATATGCCTAATTCTATAGGCAATTCAGCAATGGGGCCGCCCCAGGTAATGCCTAATCCTGGCCCTTCTTTAGGAGGCATGCAAAGGCCTAACCAGGCTATGCAGCAATTGCTTCAAACTTTAAAGTCACCACCATCACAACAGCAGCAGCAACAGGTTCTTGCCATTTTAAAATCTAACCCACAACTAATGGCTGCTTTTATAAAACAAAGGACTGCTCAGCAACAGCAACAACAGCAGCAGCAGCAACAACAGCAGCAGCAACAACAGCAACAACAACAACAGCAACAGCAGCAGATGTTACTAAATGAAGGAAATATGATAGCACCACCTCCTCAAACTGTGTGGTATAAACAACAGCAGCAGCAGCATTTACTTGCAATGCAAAGACAGCAACAACAGCCTAATCAATTCCCTCATCCTCAACCTCCTATGTATCCCCAACGTCCACGTATGCCAATTCCTATGAGTTTTGGACACCAACAGGGATTCCAAGGGGACAATTCTCAATTTCAGTTTCAACAACAACCTCAGCAAATATTAATGCAGCCTCAAATAAAACAAATGGCTTCACCAACTCATCCTCCTGTGAGTCCCCAACAAGGAATTCTGGGCCACCCACAAGGCCCAGTTCCATCACCTCAGCAGCAACTAATGCAGCAAGTAAGGTCTCCACCTCCAACTGCTGCACAGTTGGCACAAGCAGTACGTTCACCTCAACCTATTGCTTCACCAAGAACTCAAAATAATACTCCACAGAATCAACCCATTCCTTCTCCTAGACAACAGCCAGCTCCTTCACCTCATTATCCTGCACAAACTCAATCACCACATCCAAGTCTTTCGGTTGGGACTACTGGGCTCACTGGGCCTGATCAAATGACTAGTAATAATGACATGATGCTAACTCATCTCACTAACCCAGTGTCTTCACATCCTAGTATAGCCAGTCAGTTACAGAGCCCAGTAAATCAAGAACTGGGACTCTCTTCAAGGGATAATATGGACTTGACGCATCTGACTCGTGAGGAGCAGCTTGACAAATATGTTGAAAATTTATAACCTATTTATGCAGTTTCTGGTTTTCTTTCCTCCTCCTCCATTTTCCTCTTTTCCTTTTTGACAGAACAAAAGACATCTTTTGCCACCAAATGTTTTATTACCAGTACTTTTATATCCAACTGTAAAAGGTATTATTAGTGGACATAAGAAAAACTATTGCAAATATAAATATATTATTTTCTGTTTTCTTTTATTTTTTACTAAATGACTGTAACTTATTGTATTAAAATTTGTACAGGTGGAGAATACTTTTGCTTTGCATTGATGTGAAGCAATTGTAACTCTGTTGTTATAAATATATATATATATATATATATTCATATATATAAATTACGGTAGCTGGCTTCTTTCTACCGGATTCATTTCGATTGTTTGCCATGATCTCCAAATGTTCAATTTAAAGTATTGAAATAACTCTTTATTGTGTTTGTTTTGTACAGTCATTTGTGACAAGTAAGTTATAACACGCACATCATATCATTTATTATCTAATCATACCTCCTACATTCATAGAGTAATACTTTGAGATCATGTTTTCATTATGAAAGAATTCTTTACTTTTGTGATATGGAGAAGATATTAAATAAAAAGTCAGTGATTCTGACTTAATATCTTCCTCAATTAAAAAAATGTGTTGTACACATATTTTTTTTTTAATTTTATTTGTGAGTGTATTTGTGATGAGTGAATGAGTGTGACATTCCAGGGAATTGGTTTAGCTGACCCTATAAAAACAAACCATTATTGTATGTTTTAAAAACCTATTGTTTAAGCATTAATAGGTAGTAAGGGTACACCTGTTTTTGCTAAGCCAACTGAAGCATTTTTAAATATTCATTAAATCATGAAAAGAGAACTTTTTAATGCTCCTATAATGGTATATATTTCACCACATTTATTTGATGAGGGAATACTTTAGTCAGTTGTGTGTTCATTCATGCTCTGAATATTATTTATTTACAATCATCATGAAAATGTTTGTTATAAGTGATGTACAGCAATAAATTGCATTCCTTTTGTTATTTTCATTACTTGATATTAATCTATTAAAATATTCTCTCTTCTTCAAATTGCTCAGTACTTAAATATAAATATAAGAAATACAGCACTTAACTCTTTTTAATACGTTGAGCCAAAAATTGTATTTGGTTTAATAATTTATTGAAATTTCAGAAAAATAAAAATTTCTTTAAGAAATTCAATTATTTAAAAATGCAAATAAAGTTAGTGGCCAGATTAAATTATTAGTTTTGAGCATATGTAATTTTGCAACAAAGATTGTTTATTTATGTCAATCCATTTTTGCTAAATCTGCATAAAAAGCTTATTTTAGATTTTGCCAAATTAAAAATATATGTATATAGAAACAAATCAAATATTTTGAAATTATAATGTCATATCCAGCATTTAGTATTTTACAGTAGACTTTCAATAGCTTGAATCCAGAATTTTTTTAGATGTCAAGATGAATATTGTGACGTCTTCTACCGTCCATATGCCGCCATGTATAAAATTACTGTTGTGTATTCTTCTCCCCCCCCCCCCCCATAATAAAGTCAACCATATTAAATTTCGAAAAAAGAATGTGTCCTTAATTTTTATTAGTAGAAGAGCATCTATTAAGTCCCCTCACCCTTTCTTTTTAAACTATGTAACGGGTGATTAATTGGACTATTGTATTTAGATGTGCGAATTGCAATACTTTCATATTGTTATGAAGACTAAATATCATTATTTAAATGGCTGTCGCTCAATGCTTCCATTCTTCCTCTGACTGTATGTTCAGTTGCATAGCAGCCAACTTATACTAGTTCCATAACACTAATGCTGATTTTTTAGAAGAGTACATGTACCTTTAAGTTTCTACGCTGCAATAATTACAGTCAACTACAATCTGTTTTCATCATTAACAAAGATGTTTGAACTAGATAGGTAGGTGTGTTTATTCAGCCCAATACCCCTAGACTTTGTGAAAAACAAAGTATTTATAGTAATAAAATTAGAGGAGCTTTTAGTACATTAGTAAGTTTAATAACTAGCATAAAATTAAAAACCCGTGATATAATTTTTATTGGGGGGAGGAGAGAGTTAATGCAAAAAACTATCATTCCTCTAGCTGATTTTAAGCCAGTGGAATTGAAAGATTAGTTATATATAATTTATCACTATCTGTGAGGAGATTTTAGTACATCTCATAATTAGCTGATTGATTAATAAATTCATACTTTTTATAAGTACAGATAAAGTTGGGGTGGGGGATACTTAAGATATTGGAAGTCTACTGTTTTCAAATACTGTTTTGGCCCTTTTTATTTATTTAGGGTGAAAAGAAAATTTGCATATGTTTGCAAGGTTTATATTCAGTTAAAAAATATTAAAGTAATAACTAATGACTTTATGTTACATTAGCTATACCTTCCCTGAATGGATTTGTATTTTAGATGTTTTGTTCTGTTGTTAATAGTTTATTTTCATGTGGATTGTAATTGACAAAGATGTATTTAAAATTGTCTTTTTGTGATTAAAAATCAGTCTGGTAAACTATTGAAATAGTGATGCATAGAAAAAAAATTATGGCATGTAAGGTGTTCTTACAATCAGTCATTGAAGTAATTATATTAATATAACATTGCAATTTAGATAGTCAAATCAAAGTACCTGTAAATGTTATATGAAATGAATGCTGGCTTAAAGCTTTGATTTTTTTAAAAGTCAAATTATCTCTTAATTTTGAGTGGATATAATTCAACTAAAATTACTTTGTTAGCAGATGACCTCAGAAGTATTAAATTTGCACAAAAGAAAATTCAAATCTTAAAATCAGCAAAGTGTGCAGAATTAAATTTTGCCTCTAAAAACATAGTTATTATTATTTATATAAATTTCTACCTTGCTATGTAGTTTATTTCACCTCCTGTTGGCTATTGTGTGTTGACCATGTGTTTCTGCAGATTGGACAGTAACTGAATCATAAAAAAGGTCCACTGAAATCCACTGTATTTTATCTATATTTTAAAAATAAATTTACAAGACCACTCATTAAAAATTTTCATAAGGTCATGGATATCATTGGTCATAGATATCTGTGCATATATCATTTCTTGTAGGACAGATATAAAAATTTACATTTACAGTACAAATTATTTGAATTTAAAACAAACTGATAGCATGAAACTAGTTCTAGGTACATTTAAGTTCATGATTCGACATTATCTTCTTTAGGCAGTGCTGTCAGGTGCAAATTTGTTCCAAATGATAATTTCTGATATAAAACATGATATTGATGGTTTTGGAGTTGTCTTACAGGACAGAAATATGCTAAAACTAAAACTTTGAAGTATCTCATACCTTGTCTTATATAGATTTAATGGCCTTCGAAGTATCTCATATCCTGAGTATGGCCCCAGTGGGGCGGACCCCTTGGTCCACCCCCCCCCCCCTAGGTACGGCCTTGTGTTAAAGGTTCTTGCAACCATTTTTATTAATTTCATAGGATGGCGATACACAAAATTGAGGAATTAGGTTGCAGTTGCACCATGGATAAATTCGATAAACCCACAAATTCTTCTTTAATGTTGTAGAATTTTGTAGATGGAGACATTAGATTGAGTTTATGTAGACACATTACTCAAGCACAGCTTCGGCCAGAGTTCTAAGAAACAGATTGGATTCATGCTGACATTCTTGAATCTGCACCATGATTTTTTGAAATACAACAGAAAACTGTGAACCTTTTAGAAATGTAAAATGAATGGGGTGTAAGGTTCATAATTAAGAATATTCAAAATAAGATATTAATTGTTACATTTATATCTGCTGTAATATACATTTTTATTTTTACTTAAATATTTATTTTGTAAATGTTTTGACTTATATTGTCTAATTAATTTATCTAATATTTCATTTCTAATGAATAAGTATATGTGAGATCTTATGAACGATATAGATAAGTATAATAAGAAAATTAAGATATAAAAAGCTTTTGGACATTAAATATTTTAATATTAATTTAGATATATATATATATGTATATATATGATAGCAATGTTTTATTTTCATAGTTTAATAATTTAAGATTTTTTAACTGTGATATTTTCTGATTTTGTTAATGTTAATTCACAAGTTAGACCTAATAGTAATTAGCTATGCTGCTGTTGTACCTATATTGAAATCTAACTAGATTGAAGCAAGTGCTAAGATTCACTAATAGATTTTTATGTGACCTATTGGTACAAATTCTGAAATTGATGACTGTAAAATATTATATATTTAATTGTCATATGAGCATCTCCTGAATTAAGTAAGAAACTCCTGCTTCTTAAGCTGTGTCCCAATTTTTAAATGCAGAGCTGGAAGTTATCCTGAAGCTAACTTTTGAATAAGTTACTCTATTAATATTCAAAAATTTAAAATAAAATTTTTTTGTTATGTTTATTAATTTGATACTGATTAATGCAACTGATTAGTGGTTGTCATCCTAAATTACTTTGCAGAATTGTAACAAATGAATAAATGGCTCAAAACAAGTTCTCCCATGGGTGTTAAAATAGCAAGGATTAAAGTGGTCCTAAACCATCAAGCAGTGCAGTTCTCGGATTTTAAATTTTTTAACATTAAACTCAGACTACTCTCCTGCAAATGATATTTGGAGTTCAAAACAGTAGTGCTGATTTGATTGCATGCAATCTTCGATTCTCTTGAATTTCACAGTTTCTAATGCAACATATGATGACATAACAGGTATGTAGCCTAGAGGGCCTCCCGATTTGGAATTTTTGCAAACAACATAAGTTTTTAACTTAAAAATCTGCCTCTTGCGTAATTTTTTTTTCTGACTACATGCTTGCATAGGAAAGTAGATGCTAATGAGATCCTTACAATTTGATGCGACTTTTGATAATACTCCACAATCTATCATTTTATGTTGAAAATTGTCATTAAAATAGTATCTTGATTACAAATTCTGAGAATCTTTCTTTTGTCAAAAGAATATGCTACAAATAATTGTATTAAATAATTAATTCGTAGGAGTATCATAGTATATATACATAAGTAATTTATCATAAATATTAGTTGTCTGCTCTAAATCATTTAGTATCTTATAAGTTAAAGACAATTTTAATTAAGTTTTTTAGAGGTGAAATTAAAATCTGCATTGATGTTCTGTTATCCAAAACTGAAAAGAAACAATACAATGCCTTATATGCCATGAAATAAACGATGATTGCTGTAGAAGCAAGTAATTTAGTATATGTTACATAAGTGATTTCCGAGTTTGTTAAATTCTGGCTTTTTTTTTTTTTTTTAATTTTATACAAATGTATTTTTTTATATCTAATAATGGTTCCTATTTGTTGACATTTAAAATATTGAGTTAAATAAAATTTATGAGCCCCCAAATATATTTAAGTGTGAATACTCATTTCTGGTTTTTATTCGTGAAATAATTTTTAGTATTTAAAGAAATGTTTAGCTAACATTTGTTAGATGTTTTATCTCCTTTGAGCAAAAGTCAGTTGATCTAATATTGAATGTCACAAGTTTTCATATTTTACTTAAAGGTGGTTAAAACTTAGATTTCTGGTCTTATTTATCAACATTCTGAATTAAGTCCAATGAACTATCTTTTCATTATTATTTATTTTTCTATAAGAAGTTTCCAGTTTCATTTTTAAAATTTGTTGAACCTTTAAATTTTTTTTTTTTTTTTTTTACAGCCAAGTTTTTCTAGATATAATCTTGCTATGGCATACTAAGCTAGATGAAATAAAGGAAATTAAAAACAATAAATTTGCAACTTAGCTAAAATAAAATTGAATATATATATATTTTTAACTTTATCCATAGTCTAGAATTATTACTATCATTTAATGTTGATGGACTGTTGACATTTCAAATATTAATTTCAGTACAGTACCCCTAAAATCATTAAAATTCAAAGATTTTAAAGGTTGAAATGTTTTTGAATACATGTATTTTACTTGTAAATTTATTTAAAAAATATAAGACCACTCATTAAAAATTTTCAGGAGAAAAACTGTGGAGTGTCGGAAATTGTACTCCAAATCTTCTATTAAGTGAAAAAATTTAAACAATTAATTTCTTAAGTAACATTTATTCAAAAACATAATTGCTGCCCTATTATGAGTAGCAAAGCTCTATTCCCTTGATGGTGTTCTGTGCAGTCTAATGGATATTATTTATGTTAAAATATAGATTTTGCTATGCTGGACATTTTCATCCTATCCAAATTAGTGTTCTTTACTTTGAAGATGGTTTAAAGGACATACCTTGAAATGGTCAAATGGTAATTTATCTTTCTAAAATAAATATAATATGTTTTTCATTCAGAGCTCTCAACATAAATGATTAAAAGTATTTTGTATGCCACAAAATTTAACTTCTTTGAATTTAAAAAGAATTGATTATTCCACTACGTTACATGAATATTTTCTCAGTTTTAATCAAAAACTTTAATGACTTCTATTTTTTGTATAAATTATAATTACTGGTGCTTATACTTATTTTCTTTTAATTAATGAAAGTTCCGATTTTTTTAAAAAATATATTTTTAAATGACACTAACATTTGTGGACATTTAAAGTAATAAGTTAAGAGTAGAACATGTACTCTAAATGTAATGTATCAGACATAGTTGTCTAGTTTTTATTCATAAAAAAAAGAAAATTAGGTTTTAGTTCTGAGCAATGTCGAATTATGCATATATATTTTTCGGATTTCAAATCATGCGCTATTATGCTGTCTTGTCGAAGAAAGATGGTTTTATAATTAGCAATATTATTTATGGTTTTAAGATTCATTTTCTTTTATGAATATTTATTTTTTGGCAATATTCATTATTGTAGTTAAAAACTCTCAATGATAAGATTTCTTTATGAAAACATAATGATATTCATAATTAAAAATTCAATGCATATTTACTTTTAATAATACTTCTATATGAAGTACTCTGAGTATTTGTTAGCAATACTTATATAAAATACTCGATGAATATTTATTTTTAGCAATACTCGTATGATTAAAAACGGATCAAAAATATTTTGTAGTAATACTCAATGAATATTTATTTTTAGCAATACTCATTTATGACCCCCCCCCCCCACAAAAAAAAAAAAATTTTTTTTTTTTTTTTTTTTTGTAGTAATACTAATGTTAACATTTAAAAAGACATTAAGTTACAGGTAGTACATCGATACCAAATGTTATATAGTACAAATACTTTTTCTAATTTTTATTTTTAAGAAAAGTACCTATGTTTAAAAAAAGTACCTATGCCGAATGATAAATATGTGTGATTTAAAGTTTCTAATCAAGTGTAATCATAAGTGTTGTCTTGTTGGAATTTAAAAAAAATACTAATACTTTCTAGAGGGGATGATAAAACATCACTTCTTAATGAAAATATCTTTTCTTGACTGTTTCTTATTTGTTGACATAAAAATATGGAGTTAAATGTTAGTATTTGGACCCCAAGTGTAATTAAGTATAATTTTGTTCATATGGACTATTTACAGAATTGAAATTTTTAAGCCGTAATAAATTATGTGTGTATATTATGTAGATACTTCTCAATTTTCAAGTTAGATCATCAGACTATTTTTTCTTGTACAAGATAGAACAATTGGAAATACTGAATTTTTAGTTTAATTTAGATTCATAAACATATTTCTTATTAATGCTGTATCTTTGTCAAGTAAAATTTATTACAAAGAAGGCCTAAAATCCAGCAATCTGAAATCATGTTGTTTCTATTAGTATCATAAGGATGTCACTGATAAAACTACCAACTAACTGACTGGTAAGGAAATCACTTGCAGTATTTTGTAAACACATGATAAATTCAGGATAAAATGCTTCAAATGATGTGCAAGATAATGAGAAAATGCTTTTTGCTTACTGATGCTTAAGTTTTAGGGAAAAAAATTTAATCTTTTAGGCAATAATCTGTGTAACTTTGTGGTTAGGGATGGTGGGGTGTACAAATTTATAAGTCTGCAATGCTGAAACAAATTATTTTTAGGGGACAAAGTTAAGGGTTCCAAAAATTTTTGTTTATCATTAACTTTTGAAAAATTTTTGGTAATTAAGTGAATGCTAAACACATTTAACTTAATATGTAATACATATTATTATTTTAACTTTAAAAAGCACAATTTGGCTACTAATTTTTTAAAAATTTAATTAATTTATTTTTTTGGTGCTTCAATCTTCTTTTATGTTTTGAAAAGTGATATTTTGAATTAATTTAAGGATCAGATTTTTGTTTGCATTAGTTAAAGAGAAAATTTTTCAAACTACACCTATATACAGAAAAGTGGAAAAAAAAATCATTAATAATGTCACATTTGAATTTCTTTAAATATTCAACTTGCAGCTAATCAGATTTTGAAATCTTACTTGTTATGTAAGGTTCAGATAGAAAAATTTAGAAAGGTGATAAAAATTTAAAAAAAATAATAAACTGAGAAGCAATTAAGGATTTCATTCAGTTCAACAGACAGAAGACAGGTGTTCATGTGTTGTAATTGAAATTTTGAGATTGGCTTAGAAATTTTGGTTTGATGTACTTTTAAGATGTATAGATTATTTTAGTGTGCAATTTTCAAAATCGATATTTCATTTTAATTTTTCATACTGTGGAGGGTACTGTGTTCCCTTGAACTACAAGTGTTAGACTTTTGAGCAGCTTTAAAAATAATCAAATAGCCAGTCGTGTTAAACACCTGAAAATTGCTTGTTTACAAACTTTTACTAATAGTGAACCTCATGCAACTTACAGAAAAATTTCTCAAACACAAAAGTCGTTTAAAATAACCATCTGTTACCTCACAATTTTCCAGTTTTTAGCTAAATTATATCGATTAAAATCTTTTTATAAGAGAAAATTTTAGAACTAAAGTCATTAATTTAACCAAATTATTGTGTAAGAATATTGCCACTGTTAGTTACTTGACATTAAATTAATTGTAATGCATGGTCCTATAATTTTCTATGGGTTATCACATATAGAGAACTATCTGTATTTGTTCTCTATATGTGTTTTACTCTTTTAGGAAAATTCTGAATTGCCGCTTTCTCTTGTACAAGAAAATTAAAGTGAAATAATATTATTGAAACTTGTTAAATGACTGATCCTTTTTTATGAATAATACTTTTTGTAATTAATATTGGTTCCTATTTCTTGACTTCAAATATATTAAGTTAAAAATGTATGTAGACTCTAAATATCATACACTTTTTAAAAATATTTATTCAAAAGGAAAAAGACAATTTATACATTTTAGTTTTCCTAGTCAATCCATGAAAAAACTTATTTGGGATAATTTATGTAAATACTTTTCTTGCTTTAAATGCAATCCTTGAAAGACAACCTTTGTTTCTGTAGAATTTTAGTGAATATTCATTTAAGAAAAAAAGCTCATTTTTCACTTTTCCCAAATGCATAAGTTAAACTGTTACGATATTATACTGTACAGTTTGTACATGACTGTAAAATTTTATTTTGTCATCTAAGTTTTTTTTTTCCCTTTCTTTTTAAGATGTTTATTTAAAGATAAAACAATATATTTAATGTCCTTGCAATTTATCTAGTTTTGTGGTGGTTTTTATATGTATACAAATGTATTCCTTTGAGAGGTATATTTAATGCTTGCTGCCAGAAATTTAATGTGATGCTATTTATTTGTAATATGATCCTTTAATATTTTACTGATAATGGAAAATAGTTTAAATTTAGTACTTTGTCAAGATGATTGTCAAATGAAACTTAACCCTCTGTGGAGCAAACTTAATCTCTCTATTAATTTTATTTGCTGTATGTTTTGGCATGCTTATATTACAATGAATGTGCTAAAAGATGTCAGTTAAGAAAAATTGCAAAAACATTTTAGGTTAACCTTCACGCAAGTTAAGTTATTTGTGCATAGCATGTGTGAGAAAGGTGTAGGGAGCAGACAAGAGTTTAGGTTCACATTTAAGGCTCTAAAGCAGCTGTTTTACATAAACAGGGTGAATTGTACACTAATTAACAAATAGGAGTTGCCTACTTAGCTTTATTATTATAAGCTCTTCATGCAAACTAATTAAGCATTTTATTAAAGCTTATTGCTTTCAAAAATCTGCATTCATATTTATCTTCAGCTTTTATACAGTTATAACTTGTATGGTATGTGAATTGTTGGAAACCAAATACTGTGAAAACATCTTTCACTTCTCATTTTCCCATAGGCAGAAATTCTATACATTTATTATTAGCAATCCTAAGACTTGCTGCAAATTATTAACATCATATGTGACAAAGCAAATAAATCTTTCATAATGAGTTAAGTTAAAACAGATACAAATTAAACTAACAACATCAAGATGCCAGTGAAAATTTTAAAAATGCTAGTCTGAAGTATATCTGAACAATTATAAGCCTTTTCAAGGCACCTGTTATTTTATTTATGTTTAAAAAGCCTTGAAATAAGGAAAAATCAGTGTTAATTATTCAACCCGAGCCCAGCCCATTTCTAGTATTTTTGGGGGAGGGGAGGGGGGAGAGATAGTATATTATTTTCAAATTGGTCTTCCATGTAACATCTAGACAAATTGATAATCGATACCTTTTGATAAGTATGTTGTAGAAAATGTGCTGAAATTCAATTTTGCGATGATGTTAATTTATAAAATATTAACCTTACTTTACATTTTAAAAGATCGATTTTTAAATTTAATACAATTACATAAAGCCCTTTGAAGTTAGAAATTCTCCCAAAATTCTTTTGCCTAAGTCAATGAGCCTTTGTATTTGAATGTCTTAATTTTTTATGATATTATATTTTGTATGGTTGGAAGCTTTTGGTTTTTAGGTTTTTCTTTTCTTTGTATTTGTTTCTGTACTAAAAGCAGATATATCATCTGTGTTACACAGCTCCATAAAGGGTTAATGTACATTTATTGTAGTGAATTTGATTAAAGATTTCAGTTATAATCATCCCCAAATTGACTAAAACATTAATTATAGTTAGAAAGTCATTATGTACACCAGCAGCCATGAAGAAATTGATTGTGTTTGGCTGCTAAGTATGTTTATTTCAAGAAATTATACAGAAGTTTAATTTGATGTTATTGTTTGTTATAAAGGCATATAATTGTATAGAATGCTTATCTCTGTTATCAATACTCTTTTAAATTACATGCATAAAAATATGTGTGTATTTTAATTCTATTAAAATGAATTTAATTCATAAAGAATAAAATTATACCCTTCTCTTATTTTCACACTACAGACAAATAAATTTTAGTAAGTTAAAAATCTCAGTTCCACTTAATTTTTACACCACCTCAATATTTTATCCTTATGTACAATAGTGAGACAAAAAAAAAAAAAAAAAAAAAAAAAAAAATGTATATTTATTAGTATATTTTGTGCAATGAATTATGAGTTAACATATTGAAGTAATGTAAATTCTATTCAAACTCATTATTTTGTTCTATAGCTATTTTAACTACTGAAATGCAAATTGGTCTGTTTGGAACACTGTGTAGTGCTATTTGAAGAGTGGATTACGTGCAAAATATTGCTCATATATATATTGCTCATATATTTAATAGGATAGGTTGATGACATTTCCTTAAAATAAAAATTGGTTCTAATGCAATTTATTTAAAAAAAAAAAAAATCTTGTGTTAAAATTTCCACAGTTATGTAGGACTAATTCATTCTATACTACTTAAAAGTATTCAAAAATCAGTACATGAGTTATGAGAAATCAATAGATGATGACTGTTATCTTAAGAGTAATGTTGTCTTGTTGAAATATCTGCTGTGAACTTTAACAAAAGCCAAACTTACTTTGCCAGGAAATTAACTGGGTTCTGCTTTCTTGCAAACGTGGTATATATTTGTAGGGTTGATAGATTATACAAGTATTTTAAACTCCTTAAATTTAAATAATGGCATTTAAAAGTGCATTAAAATTCTCTCATATGCCTGTCTGTTTCAAGAATCATTAAATTTTTTGTGTTTTCATAAAAAAAAAAAAGAATTCCCAGCAATTAAAATTTATTCTTACATGTAGCATTGCAACTTACCGAAACACTTACATATGATTATCATTGTTGCGAATGTAAAATGTTGAAGGCTGACAGTTATTTTCATTACATATCTGATATTCTAAAGCATAAGTAAGTATACCTATGTTAGTCATTTAAACTGTAATGACTTTAGAGACTTGGACTCTTTTGAAGGTGGAATTGATGGATTAGACGCAACAAAAAAATGTAGGTGTTTATTTGTATAAGTGCATTGGATTCTATCGCATCTGATTCTAAATGTTCACAGTAGTTTGTTTTTCCTTCCAAAATGTCTTATAAATGAATATAAAACACCAAAATTAACATATTGTGGGCATATTTGTGAAATAAAATTAAGAATAATATAAAGGATCAGAAATAGGAAGGACACAACCAAATATGAACAAGAAAGCACATCTGTAATCGCATTACATGAACGACATACAATCTCATTTATATAATACTGTGTCAGCATTTGGAGTAACTGAGTCTGTAAAAAGGCATTTTATAGACTAACCTTCAGCTATAAATGAGATTTTTTTAGAAAAATTAAAATTAAAAATAAGTTATTCCAGAAAGTAAGTATTATTTGGATATTAATAGATTAGCAATTTTTTATTTGTATATTATCACAGAAAAATCTGTCTCAAATAACTTTTTTACATCACCATGCAAATTAAGGGATGTTATATTTTGACACTAATTTTAACTTACCCGATTCTTAGAATTTCTCAAACTGCAACCGGAAACAGTTCTGGATGTTTATCTTCATCTCATCCTCACTTGCAAATTGATGGCTGGCAATAAATTTCTTCAAAATAATAAGTAGATGAAAAAAATCAGTTGCCAGTGAATAATAAGAAGGAAGTATTTATTTTAAAAAAAAGTACAAAATTGAAACATGCACATAGTTAGTGCATTATAAAATCTGAAAGAAATCCTATTTATGTATAATTATTATGAAAATGACAAGAAATCAGGTTTTTCATGGACATTTTTTTAAAAAGAAAAAACCCTTTAAATTTCAAAATTAGGTTAGATGTTGCAGAAAAACTTAAAATGACACCCTTAAAATTCCTCTCTCATGAAAGTAGTTTTGTTATCCCACAGAACTGAGTTGTTATGCGACTTAAAATATATTTTAAGTTGTAGTTGCTTTTGTTGTTAAACTGAATAAAATTGATGGGAAAACGTCTGTAGTAGATAAAACATTGTTCGAACCACCCCCTCCCTGAACAGTTGTTTTCCATTTAAATACTTGCTAGAAAATTTATTCATACTTACTTCAAATTTTAAAGTTGCATCTTAGCATTAATATTTAATGAAAATCTCTAAACGAAGTATTTGTGAAACAGTTTAAAATTACTGTAATTTTTTTAATTCACTAAAAAAGGCTATTACTTTGATATTTTGGTAATTATTCAATGACTTGTTTCACAGTAGTAAAGTCGTGGAGCAATTTACTAGGCTTAAAAATCTTTAATTTTGTTCTCTGACTGGAGTGTTAACCCTAGAAATAGATGCAACTGCATACAGTACCTAGTTTAAAAGAAATGCGAGTTTAAAAATCGAGTTTATCGAGTTAAAAAAAAAATCGATTTTAAAAGAAATGCTTCAGTTTTTTTCAAAGTATACAACCCTGATATAGATGACTGAACAGACTACAAGTAATATTCTAAAGAAAATGATTCATGCTGTTTTTCCCATTGTTCTCTCCATTTATTAAAATAATACTATTATACATCTGAAAATATACGAGTCTCAGTTTAGCAATCTGATGTAACCTCAGTAACTTTGAAAATAAATGTTGCATGAAAACTTTCTTGATCTGCATAGTCATGAGTTCTACACAGTGTTCTAGGTAGATGAAATTTATTTAAGTTACTTTGTACATAAGTTAAGAATACTAAGTTAAATTTACTATGTTTTTGTTGAATGTATATTTAAACAATATTTATAGAGAAATTGCATCATAATATTTATAGAGAAATTGCATCATTAAATTTATATTTACCTAAAATTCATTAGTTAATAATATTTAGCACTGTGATATGTGCTGTTTATTTAGTATAAAAATGTTTCTGTGATTTTAAAAGAAAAATAACTAATTTTTCTGTATTACACAGATTTACGTTTACTGCATGTCACTGTTTTAGTGAGGCAGGTAAATTAAGTTTTAAAAAACTATGCAATTTCTTGAAGTGGTATATCGAAGAGTTTGTTTTAGTATTAATAAGTAGCATTTAATATACCCCCAAAGATTTGTACAAATTTTAAAAGTTCAAAACCCACCTGTGTTTGGTCATAATTAAGTGCTTTCATTATATATATGTATATCTGTTTCGATATATATGTATATATACTCCTTTGGGGATGGTGTTTGGTCAGAAACTTGTCATTCATTGTTTATCTTGGGTTGGGATGGATGTTGCCACTTGTTGTATTGTCTAATTTTGCATCTCATATGTACATTGCAATCTGTTATGTCCTGATGCAAAATCTTGTTCTGTACATAGTGTAAACTTTTTGTGTCTTACATTTTGAATGAATTTAGGAATGTTAAGATCTTTTTACAACTAAATTGTATTTTGTTTGTCAAAAAAGAAACAATCATTTGCGCCAGCATTGTAAAAAATAAAGCATGTTCAGTTTTACAAAGAAATTCTTGTACATAATATATTAGGGAACAGATTATTCTTATGTTTCACTGGACAATTGCATTTGAGAGTGAGAGCTGTAATAAGTAGCTTATCATTCCTCCCCTTTCCCCATCTGAAATTATCACTGCCAGGATGAAATCCTTGTGAATAGTGGGCAAAAACTTTCAACCCTTCATTATCCTGTTGCCAGTGATACTTGAGCTACTATGAAATTAACATGTAATAAACTATATTATGCTCTTTGAATTGTCTGATGATATCTCTTTTTATAACATGTACAATTATGTGATTATTTTTTGAGTCTTCAGTACTAGTCCCAGTGTGCAGTTTTATCTTCAACGATGGTTATGAATGATTACACAATTCCAACCCCTTAACTTAATATCATTTATATATATTTTTTTTTGTTTGTTCTATTGCATATATTTATTTCGTTTCAGAAGCTATTTGAGAGAAGTACATGTTTATTAACATGAACTTTATAGCACTTCTTAAATCTACCTCGTTTTTGTTGTAATGTTAAAGCATCTTTTGAAAATAATTAAAATAAAGTGCAAAGTGGTAAAGTGAAGTTGTGCTGAAGAACTTATTTTTACACTAAAATTTTGTAGTATGAAAATTTCATGTTTTTTATTTAATGTTGAATACGTTCAGGATTTAAAAAAATTAAGGTTGGAAAAGAGCTTTCTTTAGGACAGGAAAGAAACACCTAAGGTAAAAATACTATGGATGGGAGAGGAATCCTTTATTTTAAACTTGCATAGTGTCACATTATTGAAGCAATATTCCATGTAACAAACTGTTCAATTTCATTCTTCTTGAAGGGTTGTGGCCAAATTGGTAGTTTAAATTAGATTCAGCAAGTTTGAAAGACCTTGAAATGTTAACTTTTAATGTTGGAAAGCCCCTGAAAGCAGTATTTTTCCGTCTTCTTTCCCTCCACGGTAATGTAGCTAGTTTTATCGTTTTGTGTGTGTATTATAAAGATTATGTCCACAAAAGGACTACTTAATTTTAAAATTAAGTAACTTGAAATCAGATGCTCAGGGGTATAACGTTCAGCGCATTGTGCTGCCATGTCACAGGTCTGGGGTTCGAATCCCGGGCTAGGCAAAGTTCACTCAGTCTTTCATGAGTGGGTTGATAAAATGAGGAACAAGCTTGCTTGGGAGTTAAACATTGGGGAGCTTCGCGTCAGGCTGACCACCTGGACGAGGCATATGCTTTCGCACCCAGAGTCCAGGGTTTCGAAGGCTTGGTTGGGCAGCACAGGCCTTGGTCCCGCAGTGGGCTCTTGTGCCAATGTTAAACTTTCCCCCTTGAAATCAAAGATTGACAAACGAGTAATGTAAACTGTATGTTTATTTTGAAAGCTGCAAAAGTTTTTTTTGCGTGTGTGTGAGAGTTACAAAATTAGTTATTTAAATCGTTCCTAGTAGCTAGTCATGGAAGTAACTACGCATAATTCCTTGGATGTCAGCGTATCATTGCTATTTGTGACTTTTTATGTGAAACATAAGCAATAGCATCTGAAATGTTTGTTTCTTTTAATGAAAGCTGTATGTTAAAGGGAAATCTGATAAAAAGCTAACTACTGCCGTCTCTAATTTATGGGTCTCCATTATTTGTATAATATAATTTTTGGAGTCGAAATTGAGTTTCAGATGGCCACAAAACATAGAATTTTGAACCTAGTTCTGAAAATACAGTGACATTCCCCCTCACCCCTTCCACTCTGAGTGTTAAGACGGGTGGGCACCTACCCTTCTAGTCCAGGGCTGCAACAAACGGTAGGGGGGGGGGCAAATGGGGCTCGGTCGTCCTGTTGAGAGGTGTGCCAAAATCATTTACGGTTCCATGGGAGGAGGGTGCCCTAAATAAGGGTTGCTCTGGGTAATGTTAACTCTTGTTGTAACAAAACATTAATGGTTTCTTCCTCTCTTTCTATCTGCCCCGCCCCCCCCTCCAAAAAAAAAAAAATCTCTCCTTATTTTTACAAGTACACATCTGGAATCTTCTGTTTAATTCATAAAAGCTTGGTCATTTCTTTCACATTCTCCACTCATGCCTGCAGTGATAAATAATTTTTATTGTAAGTGGTGTACACCTAGGCGTTGGAAACCCCATAGATTCAAGGACATGCCCCCCCCCCCCTTCCCCAAATAATTTGCTTATTTAATCTTAATTGCTATTAAAGATGAAAAAAAATCTTCTCACCCCTCCCCATTCCCATAATATCAGTATTGATAACACTACTTATGTATAGAATAATAATCTTTTATAAAGAATATGTACAAGGCTGAGTCACATCTTTCACTTTGCTATTTCTAAGCATTAGCTTAAAATTAATTTATTACTTGTGAAATTAAGATAGCAAAATACTCTAAAGCTTATGTATTTTTATGATCAAAAGACAGTGTGAAAAACGATTCTATCCGAAAATATCAAAATACAATACGTTCCAAACTCTTTAAGAGAATATAAATTCTTCTTGCCTTTTCAAATCCAAAGGTGTCTCGTCTCGGGCCGAGCTTGTCTATTCTAAATGTTTATAATTCTAAAACACACATCACATAAATTACTAGATCCATTATTGCTATAATATTATATTTTCACACTCTAAGAACAAAAATACATCTTGAATCGAAACCCCAAAAAAATCTCTGTTTTTCCTTCGTTGCCATGCTCAAAGAAGAAACATAAAACAAAAATTCTAAAACCATGGACAATAGAAAAAGGTAAAGTTCGTTCAGTTAGTCATGACGTCACGGTTTTCGACATTCTCCGCGTTGAGTTTTTGAAAAAGATGAAAAAACTCAAACATCAAAAGTCTTGGGTGTTTTTAGCAGTCTACCGTAGCGGGATCGTCGAGGATCTGGCTGAAGAGATCCATCATCGGTTGTCCACTGGGATTAGGCTCGGATACGGCTCCACTATCCGTGCGACTGGAACAGGGCTCTATCGAAGTTGTAGCATTCTCTAGCCGTCTATCTGGACCAGGATCAGGATCTAAATTCTCGGAAAAAGAAGCTCCTTCATTAGCGTCTGAAAGAAAAGAAAAGTTAGTAGGGTTAAAAGAGGATTTTGGTTTTCTTTCATCTCTAGAGGGTATAAGTTTTTCACAGGACGTAGAAAGGAACCAGATTTTATTTTAACCAGAGCTACTCTAATTTTGTTGTCTTTTCCAGGGTCAGTTTCAGAATTCTACCCAAATTCCAATTTAGTCGTTTGGCATGGTCTTCTCCCACCAAAACTATATCTCCTTCATTTAATGTAGTTTCCCTTTTAATATTATTCAGCTGTCTCAGTTTACCTAAGTATTCTATTATAAAACGTTGTCTTATATCCTTTTGCAATTTCACTAGGATAGGCTAATCTCTTCTTCAACTTGTTTTCATCTATTTGATCGAGCTCTGGCACGCCGACTTCTCTAATGTCCTGTAGGAACATTGCTGGTGTTAACGATTCCAAGTCCTCTAGATCATCAGAAATGTAAGTCAATGGCCTGGAGTTAATCAAACTTTCACAGTCGCAAAGAACGGTGTACGTTTCTTCCTCGTTCAGTGAACTTCTTCCAAGAGTTTTTCTTAGAATTGCTTTCGTAAGTCCTACTAGTCTTTCCCAAAACCCACACCATCAGGGAGCATTAGGGGGTATGAATTTCCAGGAAATTGGATTTAAATCGTCTAAGTTCTTCAATTTTTCAAAATCAACATCCTGCAACAATCTATAAGCACCTTTAAAATTAGTGCCGTTATCAGAGTAAATGATGGATGGTCGGCCACGTCATGCAATAAATCTTTTCACCCCAAGTAGAAAAATTTCAGTAGAGATTGACGTCAACGGCTCAAAGTGAATAGCACGATATACTGCGCAGGTCAATATTAATATCCACGCCGTGATTCTTACAAGTTTAACATACGACGAATTATAGTATTTTTCGATTTTAGTATCGATTATAGTATTTTTCTTCACACTGTACGGTACTCGCAGTAACGATCGTTTTCTTCTCTGCGTTGACTTCTTCCATATTTGGAAAATGTTCAGATTTGGCCAATCTTCAGTTGGTGTTTTAAGCCATGAAGGCCCGTCTCGCGAACGTCCATCAATCAGTGTCCTCACGGAACATCCCCTTCTAGGCAGGTCCGCAGGGTTCCTCGTTCCTGGAACATATCTCCAGTTTTCGGCCGAAGAGAGTTTTCTTATTTCTTCGACTCTATTTGCAACGAATATAGCCCATGGGCCTTCTTTTCTAATCCAGTAAAGTAAATCCATTGAGTCGGACCAGTATGTAGTGAGAACATCTTCCATGTGCAAATCTTGCCTTACTGCATTAGCTAACCTAGCTCCAATCGTGCAAGCAAGTAATTCCAACCTTGGAATTGAAGTTCCTTTTAAAGGAGCAACTTTAGATCGCGCTTGAATTAATTGGCAAGTGACTTGTTGCTCTCAGAAAAACACAAACTGCATAGGATCGACCTGAAGCATCACAAAAAACTTGAAACGACAGGTCAGCATCTTCCAAATCTAGACTCGAAAGTCTTCGAGCTCTACAAATTGTTTTTTCCAAGCTCCAAATTTTCTTTTGATTTCTACTGGCAAGTCGGAGTCCCAAGAAGCTTCTGTTCTCCAACATTCTTGAAGGAGCAGTTTCGTGATAAGGGTAATAGGACAGGTTACCCCAATTGGATCGAAAATTTGGTGTGCCAAAGAAAGGATTTTTCTTTTTGTGATGATATCGTCTTCTGCTTCTGATTTTCGGTATGAGATGGACAGGCTATCTTCCTTTACATTCTATAAAAGTCCAAGCACTTGTAATTCAGCTGGTTCGGGATCCCGTGGTTAAATTGTGTCATCAAAATTTGGTCCATCCACATCAGTGTGTCTCCAACCACGTAAGTTGAATTTTCCCCGTGCCAATGATTCTCGAGTCTCTGAAAAGATTTGAGTTCTTCGTAAGAGTCCACACTCGCCACGCAATTGTGGACGTACATTGAGTTTTTTAATTTCTCAGCAACATTTTTAGGTGATCCGGTGCCAGTTTAAAATGGTAGTTTAATACAGCATGCGTGTAAGTAGTCACTTTTATGACATCAGAAAAGTATTCTGCTTGTTTTATGGATGTAAATTTCAGAAATGTTACGAATGAGAACTGAAATAAGTGGAAAGATCTTTAGGTCTCAACGAACCATGTACTACATAACAAGTTTGCTCTAACTTTTTCTCTGATGGAGCACTTCGAGGTTTTTGAATTTTCACGGAGCATCTTGCAGAAATGCCAGTCTAAACAATTGGAGGCAAAGGCAAGAAGATCTTTTTTGCGGAGCACTTCCTACTTTCACGTACAGCATAGTTCGAGAAATTCTGCTTCATATATATAGTAAGTAAAATTGTGTAAACTGAAAACTATCCGGTAGAAATATACAGAGTGGTCAATTTAAAAGTTTTAGAATAGTTGCCTCATCCGCCAGATTTAAGGGTAATAAAAAAAAACCATCGTGTACTCGTAAATTGATCATCGTGTATTTCATATGATGGTTGCAGTAGCTTAGTGGTGGATCTAGCTCGAGCCCCCCTCCCAGAGCTAGATATACTATGGATAAAGGGAGTTTAAAAAATTTTTTTAATGTTAATTTTCACATGAACTGTTATTTTAAAAAAGTAGTAGTGTGTATACAGTTGACTCTTTGTTTAACGATGATCGCTTTTTAAAGACGATATTTCGAAGTCCCGGCCACTCCGGCGTAAAAAATTTTTATTCAAAGACGACGTTGTTTCTTTAACGTCGATTTTTTTTATACATATTATGCTACACGAACAAGGGAAAATTTTTAAAAGTGAGAGAAAAGTGTTTGGGAATGTCAAACGTGCAATTTGCAAGACAATTTCAACTACCTGAGTCTACTCTCAAAGGTATTTTAGAAGCAAAGAGAAAATTCTTGAAGCAGCACAAAAATCTAGTTCGGGATCCAAATCCAAGCGGCCGAAAAATCAATGTGGTCGATTAGAAGAGTTTGATAAGGCACTTTTGTATTCAAATGGTTTCATGAAGCATGAGCATTCAACATTGCAATTTCTGGGCCCCCACCATGGCCGAGTGGCTAAGACACTCGACATGATAGACGGCTGAACTGTGAACCGCGTTGGGCTTACCGCGCGGCTGTTAATCTAACGGTCTGGAGTTTTGGTCGGTTTTCTTCAGACTTAACGTGAAAATTCGTTAAAGCCCTCCGAGAAACTCCGATCGAGGCGCCTCTCGTGTGTTATGCGATGTTATGGCAAGCCTACAACTCCAATCTTGGAGGCCCGACGAGTGACCGAATACATAGCACTCTCAACTGGGAGAAGGAAAGTGCCTGGTTCAAACTCAGGTAGCGTCCGTCGACCTAACCGTTCAGAGTCTTTCGCGGTTTTCCCCAAAACTTCGCGAAAAATATGGTTTCAGACCCCTACGGAGGTCAACCCGTGCTCCGTCTAGATTCCTTCTGTAGATAATTGGCCGTATTCCAAAAATTAAAGAAAATCCAGTAATTTTTGGAGTGATATTCAAAGAAAGTGGTACTTTATGGCAGAAAAATTTGGAATGCAAAATTCTCAGCTTCGGCTGGTTTGCTAAAAAAATTCATAATATGGACATTTTAGCATTTCACATTTTAGAAAATTTGGAAGAAAGAATAACGGGCCGGCGAAAAATGAAACAATTTACTTTTTTTTTATTTTCTTGAAAACCTCATTTTATTGTATTGCTTGTTTTTACTACATTTTTTAAAGGTAACTTAAAATAATTTTTTGTGGATAAATTAATATAATGATAATAAAATTAACATCTTTAAACACGCGAATATATTAAAAAATACAGTCAACTCCGGATATAGTGAACTTTCGGTTATAGTGAACGCGTTTCCTTAGTCCTGATTCCCAAAAATTAGAAATGTACCTAGTATTTTTTGGTTTTAGTGTACCATGACTTCGGTTATAGTGAACTTAAACATTTCTGGACAGTAGAGGTAATGCTGTTAGATTCCTACGAAGAGTGTCTATTTTGTGTTCGTGTAGAGAGAAAGCACCTGTTCCAAAATACAAGTGCATGTCCAGTGTCTAGGCTAACTGACTTATACTAAACTAGGGGTAAGTGTCGGGAGGAGGTCATAATTTTTTTCATTGCTGTAATACATCCTACCTTTTAAAAGCATTCATTAACAAAAGCAGGGTACTTTTGAAAGTGAACCAAAAGCTAAAATTTCGCTCTTGACTTTGGACGATCTCATTTTCCATTCTCAATGTAATATCACAGGCTAAAAGCGACAACACCTTTTCCCAATTGAATGGAATGCAAATTATTTCCATGAATGGAATTGTGTTTATTTTACTTAACAACTAGTTCTACAACCATAAATACGATCCATTATGTTTGATTTACTTAGTACACATTCAGTTCTTGTATCAAATTCTATTTTCTAGTTTTGTATTGTTTTATTGTTTTGGGACATCCGAACATCGGTTTAGTGAACTTCGGATATAGTGTACGAATTTTGCCGGTCCCCAGAGGTTCAATATAACCGGAGTGGACTATACATTCAAAGTCCTAAGAATGTAAAGTGTGAAGGGAAATGTTATTCTTTTACAAATTCTGTTTAAGGAAGATCTCTAAGGACGATTTTTCACGGTTCCTTGAAAGTCGTTAAACAGAGAGCAAATTGTGTGTGTGTATATGTATATATCAAAGATATTCTTACAAAATTTGCCACCTGGGTGTATTCTAAAGCAGCCAAATGAGCACAATAAACAAATATAACACTTTATTTTACGGCTCGCAACCCAATAACTCGAAATAATACAAGAATCAGTGACATGTGCTAAAGAAAATCATAAATAAGCATAACGATAACTCTGTTCATATCACAGAGTCAACCACGCTGCTTCCAGGTCTATCACTGAACTCCTCTCCGCGGAGAGAAACAAGTGCTTTTATAGAGGTAATGACATCATCAGAATATTCTGGAAAAATCTTCCCTAATTAACATAGGGTCTCGAGACATGAATTTTCTAGAAGCCACCATTTGTCGCCAAGTTCGTCGCCAAGACTAAGCGGTTACTTTCAAAGGTTTACCATTATCTTAGGACGTCACTATTATGTCTGTAAAACTAGTTTCACGACGAAGTATGCAATACAAGAGAAAATTAAGTTATCATTTCGTAACAATATTTACTCCAATACTAATTGAATCCTTCTGTGCTAAACAAAATTTCTCTATTTACAAAAATAAGATAGAGCTTTTGTTTTTAAATAGAAGGAGCGGCAAATTTCATTGATTCCCCATCGCCACAATAAAGGCTGGAGCACAGTTCCCTAGTTTTATATGTAAAGTGGAACTTGTCTAATGGGACTACCCTTGGGAAGAACAGAACTGGTCACCTTACAAAGGTGGTAAAGTGTGATGGTTGTAAAGCGAAATTGCATAAAAGTGGCAGACAGGCAATCCCTTTACCAAGATAGTCACTTTAGCAAGTTTCACTGTATTTGAATGGACGACGACAGGACACTGATACAGGGAAATTTTTTTTGCCTGTATGATATTATATTTATTTGCCTGTATATATATATATTTTTTTTCTGCTCTCTCCATTGTATAGGGGACGGGTTTAATAGGGTGTCTACAGAACCGGGAATTGTCAGAGAATTTGCCTGTTCTGGAAAAATCGGGGAATTTTATAATTTTCACTTTAAATGTAGGAAATTTTCGATCTTCGGTCAAGTGCCCTATGGGAGGCGCCCATTTTTCTGATTGTATTCCCCCCTTTGGTTGCTTTAAAAATAGCATGCGACGTGACAGGGCGGTGGTGGTGGTTGGGGGGGGGGATACCTCCCCAACAGTAGTGTTGATATTTCTTTTGTAAATTAAGTTATCTAAGCTACGCATCTAAAATGATGTACCATAAAATCCCGAAAGTAAGCCCCGATTTTGAAAAACAAAACAAAACAGATACATTTTGGGTAAGGGGCTTAGAATTGAGATTTAAAAAAAACTTACGAAAAAAGTTCTTTGTATTAATTGGGTGGAGGGGCGACGGCCCCCTTTTAATCTGTCAGTGAACCGATGATTTCATTGAGGCCCTGAGCTGCGGTCAAAGATATCTATTTGTGAGGAAAATTCCCCCTCCTTCAGTCTATTACAACTTCCATCAAAGCAAATATAACATTTACAAGCATGTATGTTTAATAAAATTTATTTATTTTTCAAAGCTGAAGCTTCCGTGAAAACGGGAGACAGAGGGGTTCCAAACATTTCTTTTCAGCTGGCAGCTGAAGTTGATTACGTAATATAATTGCGTATCCGAAAATTGTTTTAAACATTGAATGCTGTGCGAAAATTCTTTATGACTTTGACACTTTTTACGTAGGGGATTTATTTTAAAAGCAATCGGCTCCGAAGAGAAAGGAGTAATCAATCTTTTGGGGCTGTATTTTTACATTCGGCTTATACTTAGGTTCTTGATTTTTTACTGATCTTTTAGTTACAGGTGCGGCTTATACTCGAGTATATACGGTAATTAATTAATAATATTCCATATAAGCTAGATTTACCCACTCACTTGTAATAACGTACGTTGATGCAGATGGGATGGAGAAAAAGAAGGGGGGCTTATATAGATATATTCAGGATAGTGAAAATGACTTCACTTTTGGCAAGAAAAGGGAGAAGGGCTTATCTATTTGAAAGAGGGACTAATTTCGGTATTTTACGGTACTAATTTCGGGGTGTCCAGCAATAACGAAATGTAGATGAATTTTTTGCACCTCGGGAAAATCGGGAAATATGCTTGAAAATGTGGAATTTCCGGTCGGCTTCGGGAAAGCCTCTTCCTACAAAAAACCCGGCCAATTCGCAACAGCTCTGCTGTAGAAAAACTTTGGAGAAAAAGGCGGGAATTGTCGATACAAACAAAATATGTGTCACGTACCCCTGGGATATGTTTATTTTCACTAGGGATGGACGCGAGACGAAAAATTCGCGTCTCGCAAAATAGCCTAAAAGCTTGTCTCGTCTCGCACAAATCCCTATATCGTAATGTTAAAAATTTGTGTCTCGTCTCTCAAAAAAGTCGTCTCGCGTCCATCCCTAATTTTCACTGTACCAACCACTCGGCAAAAGCCCATTTGACACTGAAAATGCGCGTGGGCTGCTCCGTCTGTATATTCAACTGCGAAATTCATAATTTGGGCAAATTCTTTCCCTGAAGTGTGGAGAGTTGTGTTTTATAATTATGTAATTACAGACTTGTGACACTTTTCGTCTTTGTAGAAAATCCGTTGTCTCGCACGATGGGTTTCTTACGATGACTGTAGTTTCCGATTTCTTTTAATTTGCTATGTCGCTAGCTTGCAATTTTTTTTTTCTCGGACACGTGTCAACTTAATTGACGTTCCTATTACAGATTACTTCTAAATTCTAAATATACATACACATACAGTGCTGCAATTAGATATCGCAACGCCCGGGGCAAACCTTAGTCTTGGCTTCCTCTTCCCATTTTGACGTAACAGCCCTTCGCCCGGGGCCCCTTGCCCCATGTTCCTGCCCCTAGGTGCGGTTTGTGCACATATATTTAGAAAATTTGCAGATTAGGCCGAATAGGATAAAAAATTTGAATCGAAAACGAAATGCTTTCGGGTCCGAAAATTTGCGTGCTTTTGGAAAATTTTGGGGTAAATTGTTAGATTCCCGATATTTTGCGCTTCCCAAACTTGAAATGTTTATGTTTTTTATTGAACTAAAGCATAATGACTGTCTTGCACAATTTTTATGAATTGACAAAGTTTGGTATTTTAAAATACAAATCCCACCGCATGTTGAATTTTCAACGATTAAGAAGAAAGAACAATCATTAAAACAAATGAAGTGTTGTTACTTCTTAATTTGAAAAAAAAAAACAGTTTCCACATCTCCCTTTAAAAAAAAAGCTTTTAATCTATACTTGCTAAAATTGTTGGATACAAGAGTAATGGTCTTTTTCTTCAGTTATTTCCTCTTAAATGCTAGTAAAATTTGGAATTGTAACAAACAAATGAATGTGGGGATATATTCAAATAATTGAAAAAGAAGTGTTCATTTGATTAGCGAGATTAGATAATCTTTATTCTTACAAAAATATGAATGTTTTATCAAAGGTAAGTCTAAAAGCAACTTGTTTTATAGCATTATCTGAGTGTGTATGTAGGGGAAGGGGGGGCAAGATGGGGAAGCGGGCAAGACGGGGTACCGGGTCTCGTCGGTCCTACGAAGGACCTATCACAGCCGCCCTGCCTCGTAATGACGAGCCATTGTATTGTTTATCAGTTAGCGTTGTGACCGGCTTCTAAGTCCATGCTTTTTTGCCCAACTGCCAAAAACTCGGTTTTTGTCAAGATCGTTGTGATTTTCGTGTTATACATCGCATGTGTTTTGTACCTCAATATTAGTTTTCTAGAACTGACTGGAAGTTATTCTTGTTTATCAATGATTACACCAGCAGGAAAAAGCATGTTTGTTTCGATATTTCGATTTAGTTTTTTAAGGTAAGTGATTTCATTGAAATAAGCGTGGGAGGGCAAGATGGGGGTACGGGGTATGGGGTACCTCATCTTGCCCCTCGAAGAAAACTATGATTTCTCTAAGACACTTTATGATCCTTTAAACTTAATAGAATTTTCTTAACCTAATATAGTTGTTTTAGGATGGTGATAAATTATAAAAGAAAGACAGAGAGGGGGAATTGGAGTGAAAAGAGTATCTG
Organism: Cheiracanthium punctorium; assembly: GCA_038373885.1. Lineage (NCBI taxonomy): Eukaryota > Metazoa > Arthropoda > Arachnida > Araneae > Cheiracanthiidae > Cheiracanthium > Cheiracanthium punctorium. The sequence continues at coordinate 1,321,402 of JAWZYV010012252.1, read as the reverse complement.
ATCCAATAGTTTTTTCCGAGAGTGATTTTGCTCCTCATTGACGACAAATATTCCACAAACAGAGAGATTATCCATCATTGAAGCATTGCCACAACCCACTACGTTGAACAACGAAGCAACAGCTCTAAATAGACCATTCGCATTACCATTTCGCTGAAGCTTCAGTTGACCCTGAGACGATAACGGCTGAGACAATACCTGCAAAGATAACTTCAGTTTCGACAGTTGAAGATTCTGACAAAATAAGTATTGACGAACCGCTGATATGCCACATGCCTGTGGTCATGACACTATCTGAGATTGAAGCAGAGCCTGAGCCAGGATTCTCCACTTGGATGTCCAATATCGAAATAGATCAAAGGCCAACTACTCCACCATTAGTATTTTCTGTAGTTAGTCCTCAGCAAGTGATGCCTTATCCCGCATCTCGCAAAATTTCACGTGTGACAAGGAAACCAGGAAAAATGGCTATCATAACTTCTTCCCCGTATAAAAATGAGTTAAAAGGAACAATAAAATAAAGAAACTGGCAGAAGATAACAAAAAGAGAAAACAAGAGGTAAAAGAACAAAAAACGAATAAGAAAACCGAATTGGCTAAGAAAAAGAATAAGAAGAAAACCAACAATAATCCTAATTCCTCACCAGATTGTGACAACTGCTATGGAAAATATTTGGAATCTAATGAAGGATGGGTCGCATGTTCTCTCTGTGGGACTTGAGCACGCTGCCCTAGTAGCACAATTAGTCCAAAAGACGTTTAAAACACGTTTTTAACGTCAAAAAACGTGTTTCCAACGTAATTTTAACGTTTTTTGAACTATTTGTGCTACTAGGGTGTAGCTGTGCTGGGATAAGTGATGAGGACGACGATGCAGTATTTGCTTGCGAGTTTTGCAACCCAAAATAAAATATGTCTCCCATACCCCATCTTGCCCAGTAGGGTACCCCGTCTTACTCGACCTAGGGGGCAAGATGGGGCGTTGGGCATTTTTGACAAAATTAGTCATTTTTTCATTTTCTATCAGTGGAAAATTTCTTAAGTTCATTATTTCCAAAGATGGATTATGTAAGAGTAATTATAAATAAATAAATATTCAAAATACTTAAGATGTGGGTTTTATTACGCTCCAAACGTTAAGGACCCCGTCTTGCCCCCCCTTCCCCTATTTTTCTGAGTAAGTGCTAGTGTATCAAAAGAGCAGATCCTCGCTGTCTTAGAGTCGCGTGACTTCAAAAGTAGGCATGACCACCGGATCCAGTCTATTTCGTCAGCCACGGCTGTCACTCAGATGACGTCATTGAAAGGTCACGTTGAAATACTCTATAGAGCTTGTTTTAATAATTTTAGTAACAACGTTCACTATATAGACGACTGGTAAAGGAGTGCATGGGTGCTCTCCTTGCTTTATTATATTGGAAACAATAATATCAATGTAAGAAGCTGCATTTTTGTGTAGTTCAGATAAAATCATTAGACAAGTTGTTATAAGCTCATAGCGTTTATTCGAGAAAATATTGATATTCGCTTTGAATAATCAATAGTTCTTTCACAATTTAAACAAAAAAAAAAAAAAACTGATTCAGACAACTGATATATTACATTAATAAAAATGAAAATCACACAATAACATACTAAACCGAACACGGAATTCAGGTTTTTTTTATATGGAAAACACAAAGCCACACAACAAAGTGAAAGATGCAAAGTGCATAAAATAACTTAAGAATCTTCATACAGATAAATGAAAATGACATTAGTTAATATGATATAATAAGAAAAGACATAAGTTTTTATTATATATGTCTATTATATGTATTTGATATTTGGCTTATAGGATGTCTGGAGCCATTAAATAGTACAATCTTAGTACACAAATTAAGAGCATGCAAAACTTGCATGCTTGTAAAATAACGACGAATGTGTAGGGTACTTCCTTTTTTTTTTCAAGTAATAAATGTATCGGATTGGCAAGAAAGTAATTTCTCTTTGATTAGTTCAAATAAGTCTTGAAAAATCGGGTAACTGGTAGATTTTCAGATTTTAAAAATAGTTTTTGTTTTCTTAATGTTTGACAGCATATCCTTACAAAATTTCAAAGTGATCGCTACCGTAGTTTAGGAGTAAATGCTGAGTATTATATTTGTGAGAATCGAAATTACTCTCTTGAACACCCACTATATCAATCTTAACAGATGCATAAAAGAGAAAAAATTATCAATGCAGTTTGATTTAACATACGTATATGTACTACTTAGTTCTGAGAGAACATTTTAAGAATCTTTTCAATATTGTCTATTATTAATATGTTGTCTGTTAAACTTTCGAAAAATTCAAAATTTCTGCGAATTAAGTAGACTTACTTAAAGTATATCTTCTAGTTATAAGAAGCATTTTCTATGCTGGATATTTTGTAATGTAACTAATAGTTAGAAGCCATCTAACTAAAACATTTTGAATAATATTCATGAATTAATGTAAAAATATTTCTTTTAACGAAACATAAACACTTTTATTTACATACACAAGATGTCCCAGAAATCTCTTTCACATTGGAAGGGCTGAGTGAATGAACATGTTAAGTGATATTAACACATAAAAAAGAGTGAGATTTTCGGGCGGAAGAACACGTTAAGGACTGCATTAGATATGCAAATAATGGACGTTCATTGGTTCTGCCATTCTTATTATAAGGTGGTTTTTAGTAGAAGATGTTATGTGCACAATACAGAAAAGTTCTCTAAAAATTTGGATGCACACAGTTAATAGTAGTAGTTACACATTTCACCATAAAATGGTGATAATTCGGCTGCAACCTTTGTACAGAGAAACATTTCCCCATGATTTGGTTCCATGGATAAGTTTTAGCAGCAATTGTTAATGAACAATATTCTCAAGAACATATAAATCGCAAGATTATTCGTGGATAGGTCAATATCCCCATACGAATTATACCCGGGTCCCCTTTATTTTTTTATTCATCAGCGCGGCTTCTAGGATCCATGGAGAATCCTTATTTTAGAAAGAATTTACTTCTTTATTTAAGGGGCGGGGAGGAAAAAATGAGATAAAACCTGCAGTGATTGGCAAGAAGCACACGTTTACTATTTGGTTATAGAGATGAGTTCGGGCTCATTTTTTGAAGCCCGAGCCCGCCCGAACCCGAAGACTTTTAAGCCGAGCCCGCCCGAGCCCGAGCAATATTATTTAAGTCGGAGCCCGAGCCCGAAATTTCTGATAATATAAATAAAATTCAGAGAAGTAATTCTTTGATAGAATACAATAAATTTTGCCGTTTGTGCAAATTAAAGACAAATATAGTTGCAAATTTTTAATGCACTTTCTAATTCTTTATATCTATGTTTATGAAATAATGTCCGATCTCATGACTAACTAAGCAATATAAGCCGCCGTTCTGAAATACCCAAAGAGCTTCAGGCGCCTTCTAGGCACCCGTGCCACTTTTTTTTTTATAAGTACTTTTATTTTCCATATGAATCGCTTTTTAAAAACTGTTTCAAGGAGTATGTTTAATAAAATAGAAATTTTTCACGAGCCCGAGCCCGAACGCAATTGTGAATTACAGAGCCCGGGCTCGGGCTCGGGCTGAGCCCGTCTCATCTCTACTTGGTTATAGCCGGTTCGGATCGCCAAAATTGGTTTGGTCCTCTTCCAAGCGGAGAAATCCTTAAATATTATCTCGACACTAGTGGGTTGAGTGCGGTATCAACGATTTCTGAGCAAAGCCTGGTTTTCGCCCTATTCTCAGATAATGTGCTGATAATTTGTTATTGAGACTATGGCCATAAATAAATAATAGAGCAACGTTTCTCCAAAGACAGGTTGAAGCTAATTTATGAACCTTTTATAGCGAAATGTTGAACTACTTTTATTAACAGGGCACTTACGAATTAAATACTGATTGGCAATTTGAAAAAATAAATGTGTTATTCAAAGAGTGAAAAACATATCATTGATGCCTATATTTGTTATTTATTTTTTTCTTTCCAAAATTCATTAATGTTACCAGGAAATTATTTGGCAAAATATTCAAAAGAAAATAGTGTTAAAATTTTTGAAAATCAGATATTACTTTAGCAAATCATTGTCAGTAAATGTATTTTGGTAAAATTTTCGTTAGAATGCACTTCTTCAAAATTGTGCTCTGAGTATCGTTCTTTAAAAATGAAAGAGCGTATTCTCAAAACAATATGTACACAGAAAAGTTTCTTTTTACAAAATTACAATTTGTCATTTTTAAAATGACATTTAAGCATAATTGTGCGTGTAAATTACATTCATGTCCTTTACATTTGTATTGACAAAGAATGCTAGTGGAACATAAAATTCTTTAAGAGTTTGGGAAGTATTTGCACATGACATTTGCTTGATGAAACTGTACATAGAAATGCTTGCGGAATATAGATTTTTTGAGACTTTGGAAAGTAAATTGCACATGAGATTTACTTTATGAAACTGTACAATAGTTGCACAGGTGATTTACCGATAATTCCACTCTATGATATCGCTCATTTGCTGCAACAACGTCATAACTCAAAAATCCTGATGTTTGAGCTGATACAAGGGGACAGTTGCAATGATGTGAAGTTTTAACTAACAGAATGTCATTTCTGAGCTTTTAAAATTCACTCGCGGAATGGTGGTTGTATCGTTTTGGCAAATATCCGTTTCTACACTTTCAAGAAACTTCTAACTCATTTCCTGAAAAATCATGATTTTTGAGTTATGACGTTGTTGCAGCAAATGAGCGATATGGCATTAAAGAATGAGAGAAAAAGATCAGATAATGTAAAAGAAAAAGAAAAGCATGACAAAATTAAGACTATCAGAAATGACAGAATTGGGAGAAATTTCAGGATCTCAACTTGATACATTTTGGGATAAAAAGTATGTCAAAATAGTTGTGCACATGACCCAAATGTTGCGATCATCTTTTGGCTGAATTGTCCTTGCTCACCAAACTTAAAGCTCGATTTGTACCATTTTGAACCACCTCTTGAGCTTTGTCAGTGGCTCTGTTGCTATTGGCTGATAAAATAGCTATTTGATTATCAACTATCTTAATTTTTTCTCTGTCAGGTTTATCTTTCAAAGCAAGAACATTGCTTTGAAGTTCTTGCTGCCTTTTGTGAGGCATCGCATACCTCAGTTTTTCCCAGAACCACCTTTCTTCCCATATTAAATAGGTTTTAGTTGAAAGCAAATATAATAGTTCTTTGTCGAGGGTTTCTTTGGGAGGGAGTTCCCCCTTTACAATAATGATCAGCCGATCAATTTTATCCTCTAGCATTTGGTAATACGCAGTATGGAACTCGACCTGAAACCACATACTTTCTAGAAATTGCTTTGAGATAACTAAAATAGTTCTGCGACTATTGTGCACGGAATTAAAAATGTTCCAACTGATTTGATTACCAGCTATCCAATTTCTTTCGTGTATGCAAAGTTTAAAATGTGGCTCAAGTTCATCGATCAGTTTATGAGCTACGTCGTCGTCATCGTGTCCGTATGCGACAAAGGCATCAAATATCTTGTCTTCATCAAAATCCTCTTCATTAAAGAAGCATATAAAGAATGGATGCATATGTATATACAAGTATGCAATGACAGTTTGTTTGTTTCTGTAATATAATACTGATACTATGAAGAAAGATATTGCAAGAACTGCACAAACAGTTGCAACAGTTATCATTTGAACTCTGTAAGGCCAGTCATTCAATGGGCACATAACATCGTCTGCAATACTTAAAACAGTTACTCTGTCTAATGAACCATTTTGCTTCAATCTTTGAGAGCAAAGAACATCTTTTGCATCAGGTACACTACGGAAATTCTCAGCTAACCATGTTTTAAAATTCGTAGTTGAACAGTTGCAAGTCCATGGATTACGTGAGAGATTTACATAGAACTCTTCTTGACCTGAAGTAAAATTCATAAATGTTTCTGGTAGCTGCCGAAGACGATTGCCACTAAGAGAAATGAATTTCAAATGTTTTGGTATCTTCCAATCATTGATGCTGGAGATGTGATTGTTGTCGAGAAACACTTGAGTGAGATTACTCCACTGAACATCATTTAGCTCAGATATGCTTGTTAGGAAGTTATTCTGAAAATAAAGAATACTTGTATTTGAAGGGATATCTCGAGGAAGTTGCTTCAGCTGATGATTTGAACAGTTTACTATTTTTGAATCGTCATGTACTCTATAGTAACAATGACAAGGTGAAGAACAATTTTCTTTCAGATTGCAACTAAATTGATCAGCTTTCATTTTCAGTACAGGTTTTTCACGAAATATTGGGGGTTCATGGCAAATTAAATTATGAACCATTGAAAATTTTACTGACTTTTTCGGAGCATCGATATTTCGTGTTAAATATTCAAAAAATCCATAAAGTTTACAATCGCACACAAATGGATTTGAATTTAGAGACACAGTAGTTTCAACTAAATCTTCATAATGATTCGATAGAAGTTCAGGTAAGTGATTATCGTTAAGCAAGACGTCATAAACATCCACTGTCGTAATATTATTGTGAGAAACGTTAATCGAAGGACTCTTTCTATTTCCAGTATACATCACAGGTATTTTAAAAAATTTGATTTTGTTGTATTGCAAATCTAGAGTTTCTAGTTTGAGGTGATTTGAAAAATGTAACAGAGGCATTTTTGAAATATTATTATAAGACAAACCAATATATTTAATTTCTCGGTTCAGATCCAACATGAAACTTGATAATTTGTTTTTGCTTAAATCTATACTTTCCAAACTAGGAAGATCTCGAAACATTTCTTGAGTAAAACGCTGTATGTTGTTCTGCCCAAGTACCAGGGTTTTTAGACTCCTAGTATTCTTAAAAAATCCATCGGGTATCACTGTAATATTGTTTTGATACAGTGATAGTTTCTCTAAATATTTTTGATTAACAAGTAAGTTTTCTTGCAACACTTCGATAAAATTGAAATTTAAATTTAGTTCTTTTAGCATTGTATTATTTCGGAAAATATTCTCTGGAAGTGATTTTAGTCTATTATTTTGTAACTGTAAATTTGTGACATTTGGTGAAAATTCAAAAAAGGTTTCGTGGATGTAACTTACATTACATTCTTGTATCGTAAATTTTTCTAGATGAGATAAGCCAAGCAATAATGCTTTAGGCAGTGGCTCCATGAATCTATTTATGCTCAAATCTATTTCTCTAATATTTAACGTATAGCTAAAAAGTTCCTTTGGCAAAGTTCTTAACCAATTACCCCTGAGTCTAATGTACTTTACTTGAGACAAACCCATAAAAATGTTAGAAGGCACTGACATTAGCTGATTATCAGCTAAATCTAAAACTTCTAAATGTAGTAAGCTTTTAAAAATGGTAGTTGGCAATGATCTTAATTTGTTCCGGTACATATACAGATTTTTAAGCTGAAACAAACTTTCAAAAATATTCTCTGGCAGTGATTCTAACAAGTTATTTGTTATTTCGAGACCCAAAAGCTGGGGTAGTGGATGAAATATTTTTTCTGGAAGTGTTTGTAATTGGTTATCAGATAAAGAGAGAAACTGAAGCTCTTTGAAGTTAAGAAACATTGATTCAGGGAGTTCTTTAATACCATTTTTGCTTAATATTAAAGTCTTTAAATTATTGGAAATTGGTTCAAACAACTCAGCTGTAAAAGATCGGTTGTCTCGCGTATTTTCTATTCTTATTTCACGCAATGGAATTTTTTCAATAGCATGAATTAATCCTCCATATGATACATTTGGCAAAGGGCATGATCTGAATATATAACTTTGAATATTAGTGTGATCTATTTGTTCTATTATTGCTTCGAAGTTGGTTTCATTATCTCCACACTCCAATTTGATAGTCCTCTGATCTTCTTTGTTAATTCTGTATTCCACGCTAAATAGTATTTCGTAAGAGCCATTATCGATGAAGCATGTATAGGACCAGCCCCTAGAATCGTCTAAATTATCACAGTCACATAATGCGTTGGGAATTCCAGCTCTCAGAGTAGGACATCCTTCAGAAATGTAGACTAGACAGATTGCTGCAGTCAACAGCAGAGACAAATGCTTGGTGCAATTCATTTTCAATGGCATCGGCGTAAGGTATCAGCTGAAAAAGCGAAAAAATAATTGCATGAAAGTGAATGCATAGATATGAAATGTAGAATAAAGTTTTTATGTATCAATGACCATGAAAAATAAAAGATTTAAACTGGCATTAATTTTTTTGCACATCCTTTGAAATTGCAAATACCGTATTGGCCCGAATATAACGTGGTGTCTGTTGACTGATCATTTCCCGTAAAAAAACCTGACTCGCGCTGAATTCGAGGCCTAAATATAGGATTTTTCTAATTACCTTGATGAAAAATTTCGTTGGCGCGTTTATTCGGGCCAATACGGTAACTTACAATTTTAGTTCCATGTTACTTATACTAAAGAGTTTAATGTTTTAAAGTATTGCATCTGTTTTCAGTAGAAAAACTAATATGCCGAATAATATTTGAATTTAGTGGAATCCTTACAGAGCGTAAGTCACATCAAATTATTTTCTTCAGAAATAAATAGATTTTTAAAATGTGACATCCAGGTTTTTAAGACAGTGTATCAGCACAACGTTTGTACAATTTCATTGAAATAATGTACTTTATAGGTTTCATTATTTTTGAATACTTGACAACAGTACTCGATTACTGGCAGGGCAAACGGGGCAATTATTCAGGGCCCACAGATTTTATGGCCCCAAAATCTTAGAGGAGAGAAGGGTATTATGGAATACCATTTGCATTTTTAACTGTAGCTTCATAGATTTTTAAATAAAAGTACCCCAAAACAGCATGAGCACACGCTATAATTATTCGTAATGAAATGTCAATTGAAAGAAATACACAATTTATTTTGTTGTTATAGAAAAAAATATTTTTAAAAAAAGTTACGAATGGAGTATAATATGGAATAGGTGGTTTAAACCGATGAAAAGAAATTCATATTGCTTCATATAGTTATTTGTTACTATAAAACTACATTTTTATGGTTTTGTAGTTCAAATCATTATGTTCGAGTCATTTCTGCTTCGAGTCGATTTAGAAAAGTTGTAGATATAATCTTCTTTCTTTGCTCCGGTACAGGCATGGTGAGCCCACAGAGAACAGCAGGATCTTTGAATCCAAACTTATCGTCGTTGATCTTTGGAGAATTTTTCGTGACAAAAGATGCATTCATCGTCTTTGTTTTCCGGTTCTTTAGTGGATGACATGAAATCCATTACAATATTACCCAGTATTCCATACCCAGACAGCACTTAAGCTTAAATCAAGCTTGACATTTCCTTGAATTTGACGTATTAATACAAGCTTGACTTTAGCTTGATTTTAGCTTTCGAAAGTGCGCTGATGGCGCCATCTGTGAAAGAGAATGGATATTAATTGTCTAGCGTTCCTCAAATTTGCTGAAAGTTCGTTAAAGCTCTGTTTTATTTTATTACCAGTGCCATGTTACCGGCAGGGCAAACGGGGCAACTGCCCAGGGCCTACAGATTTTAGGGCCCAAAAATCTTACAACTTACACTTTTGTAGTTTTAGAATAAAATTACAAAGGATAAAAAAAAATTCAGAAGTTAAATAATTTTTTTAATTATAAAGTATGAACAATGAAAATAATTCAAATTTACATTTGTATAAATTAATTTAAACTTATTTTTAATTCTTCGAAATGCTCTATATCGATATAGCATACCAATATGTAGGAAAATAACTAACCACATTTGTAAAGAGAATTTTTAGCGTTAAAAAATAGCAAAATTTTTCAATTATTTGTTATTTTAAGAAATATTTACAAAAATGACTAAAGTGTTTGTAGATATAGCATTTCGAAGTAACGTTTAACTATCTGTTTCTTTGATTTCAGATTACTTAACACAAAATTTGTGTTAAGTAAGTAAACCCATTCTTAACACAAAATTTGTGTTAAGAATGGGTAAGATATTTAAAAAACTTTCATTATGAACCGATCATAATCTTTTTTTTTTGAAGGGGGGGGGTTATTGCAAGGGGCCCAATTTTTTTCTTCTGCCCAGGGCCCACAGTTGTCTTGATCGGGCTCTGTTTATTACGCACAATACCTGGACATTAGAACACGCAAGGGGAAGGAATGAATGGGATAAGCCCCTGTGAAGTGTAACACGAGGGGAGTTTTAGTTTTATTTACATCTAATTAACATTAGTAATTCCATTAACTAATTAATTAGCCCTAAAAATAAGTTTTAATATAATTAACACAATTTAGTTAGTTAATATACTTCACTTTATGGGTGGTTCACCATAGAATTAAAAAAAAAAAGATTCTATATTTCCAAATATGGAAATTCTTCAAAATAAAATACAATTATACTACGAAATTGATTTCGAAATCAGTCGTTTGTCTCGATTTTGGCCAGCAGTATTGCTCATGAGTGTTGCGGTACTGAAAGTTTTAAAACGTGTGCTGCTCTTAAGTTTATATTATGTTTATTTCCCTATTAGTAGAGTCTCTAAATCACACATAACATTATTTTAATTTTGATGCATCCCATGGAAAAACAAAAAAACAAATAACATATCGCCCACTTATCAATCTGGCCAGAAAACGGCGTGTTAGTCACTTGAAACTTTAGTCATAGCTGCGCGAAGCTTGGTAGCTGAACGGATAGCGCGCTCGCATTCCAACCGAAAGGTCCCGGGTTCTAGTCTAGCCACGAACACTTGATGGAAACAAATTAAATTAAATTGAAATTTCAGCGTCGAGGGGGAAAATGTGTGGCAAAGTAAAGCATGTGGGGCGAGTTCGGCGCCCTGTGTATTTAGGAAATTTTTTTTTAGGAAAATTTTTTAAGCTTGAAATTAAGCTTGCTATGTCTAGCTTAATGGAAGCTGTTTTAGTGCAAACTAGAACACTTGATTCAAGCTTGCATTAAGCTTACACGCTTGAAATTTTCAAGCTTATTGACTTGATAAATCAAGTTTGCTGTGCTGTCTGGGTAATACCCGACACGCCATCTCGGAAAACGAACCTTTAAAACTAATTGACAAAACACTGTCATCTAAAAAATAACCACAGTACAACAAACTTCCATTCTCTTGGTGTACATTATGCGTGACATCAATGTTCATGTCACGTGTTTACAAGTAAGTTAAAATGTTTGAAAACTTATCTACAAAAACTCTTGAAAATCACAAAACACATTTTGTTCTGTAGCGAGTGGTACGGCAACAGCAAGCGATCAACTCTTACTGCATTGTAAGAGGGAATCTTTCTTGAGTTGTTCATGGTATTCCCTTGTGGCAACAGCAACTAACAGAGCCAAGAACTCGGTATTCCATATATTTCCCGACTATTCCATAATACCCTCTTCTCCTCTATATTTTGCACTTTTTTAATTTTACAATAAAATCACCAAAGAGAAAATATTCTCGGAAGTATTCTTTTTATTTTTGAACTGAGAAGTATGATCGATGAAAATTATTTAAATTTACACCTGCATAAACTAATTTCAATCAATAACTTTTTTCTTTTTCTTTCTTTTTTTTTTTTCAATTCGTTTAAATGCTGGATTTTCGATAGAGTATTTCGACTTCATATTTCATTGACATCATATGTATTCGCTTATTTTACACTACATAGAATAAAAATTTTGTGCTCGGTGGAAAAAAAAAGTATTAAAACTTTTCAGAATATACGAATCATAATTTTGGGGAGACCATTTTTTTTTTAAAATTCTTTTTCTCCCTCTCCTTTCTTACTTTTTTTCTTTTTCTTTTTATGGCCCAGGGCCCAGAATTGCCTTGATCGGGCTCTGAACAGTAATACGCCAGTGGACCAAATTTAATTTTCGAGTAATGAAGAAAAAGATTTGGCGGAGAAGATGTACATAAGATGGTTATTTAGAATACTAGTTATACCATTTTAAGCTTTGAATGCGGTATATATTATTGTGAGAAACACACAGGGCATAGTTTGGACAGCAGTTATTTCTCTTTAAAAGTACATATATATATATATATATATATATATATATACAGTGGAACCTGTATAATGGGCTTACCTTCGGGAAGAACAAAATTGGTCTTCTTATAAATGTGGTTACTTTACGAAGGCGGTAAAATGGTGATTGTATAGTGAAAATGTGCAAAAGTGGTCACTTTAGATAGGTGGTTTCTTAGCGGGTGGTCACTTTAGCGGGTTTTAAAGTATATATGTATATATAAAAGTGGGATTTAGGTATAGTACACAGTTGCCATGCGCTACACAAGAAAACCGCTTACAACGTCACCTGGCGTCTAAATTTGGAGTTAGTGTTCTTATCTCAAAAACGGTACAAGATAGAAGAAAAAAGTCAATTACAAAGTTGTTCAGCATTACCGATTTACTAAGAAAAGACATTTTGAGCACATTAATGTTAAAAATTGAAGGCGTAAAACGGATTACTGATACTTCTGCCAGCATGTCACCAGTCATATTGTACAACTGCCAGCAAGAATTGGAGACCAGCTTGTATTGTTACTGGCAGAAAACACTTTTAGCATGAAGGATAAATGAGTTTAATGTCAGGTAAGTGCAGCTTCGGAAAATTCAACCTAATATGTGCTTCACCCCCCCCCAAAAAAAAAAGCGTTTTATGCCTTCCATCCTTAGTATTATTCTGCTAATTAAAGGGCATCATGTGCAAATTAAGGTATTTTTTTTACTCAATCGATCATGCTTAAACTTTCTAATTGACTTTTTCCCGTATCTCGGATCGTTTTTGAGATAAATAACTAACTCCGAATTTACCCGCCAGGTGACGCTGTAGGTGGTTTTTTTTATTGGCGCATAACAACTTTATCATACATAGACCCTATTTTTATGACTATAGCTCTTGCCGTTCAGAAATTATTGGGGTGACAACGGACTCTAGCGGGCACACTGCATTATATATAATCAAAATTTTCGATTTTTATACTGTCTTACCAAGAATGCCGTAATTAGCGAGCTTAGTAAGCTTAGAACTTTTTACTTTAAACACTTAGTCATTCTGCATAGCTGTGGCACGCTAAGTTAATATTACTATTATATATTCCTGTACAAAAAAAGAAATTTCTATTATAAATAATTATAATAAATGGCTTTTTACTGTATAAAGAAATGTATTGAATAAATATTTCATCAAAACCAGGTGATACAAATTCGTAATTTATTTTATCAAATAAACTCTGAAAGGAAATAATCTTAAATTCATAACAAATATGGCTTGTATAATTACAACAAAAATATCTTTATAAAGTCTTATTCTTTTTATTATTGAAATTAGTTGCATACTTATGTTATCAAAATAATGCCGGTTATCACAAATGGATATTTGCAAGTTTTTATTTGCGAAATTAATTCTGCTAAAACCATAACGGGAAAAATGTGCTTATTTTAGGAATTAACAGTTCTTATTTTGTCGAGAGTACTTACGTCTTTCTATAAAATTTTAAGAACAATTGCTGCTTTCTTAATATTTCTCGATAAACATGAAAACTTAGACTAATCATTTATTTTAAAATCCAAAATTTTGCATATTTTATCTCTGGAAAATTTAACGTCTGCAGTATTATTATTATTACTACTACGAAATTTATTTCTGTGATAAATAAAAATCTGTTATTGCACATACACATGCAATGTTGTTTCGAGGACATTGGACTGGCATCAAACTGTTTTTCAAAACATGAAGAAACTTTGCTATTTTTACTCTTAAATATGTAATGCGGTCCTTTCCCTTCTGTTCTTATCCATGTTTTTAATGCAATACTGAATTTTTCTCCTTCTTTTTTTTTTAAAAAATGAAATTATGCGAAAAGTTGACATTAGTGTGAGGTATTGATCACGAACTCTCAAGTCATAATAAGTATTATGATTATGCAATACGAAAAAAAAAATTACCTGTTCAATCATGAAGAAACATGGATTATCAATTCTTTCTTTCACTAGTTTACTCTTTATGATGACGATTATGGTGATTCTGATGACCTTTAAAATTAGATTAAAAAAAATTAGAACACTCAGCAGCATTGAAAGTATAAACACATATGTGCAACTTTAAAAACAAACACATTTTAAATAACAGCTAAAATACAGTAAACAGAGCCAATTAGAAAAAAAATTAGCTTTTAAAAATATATTGAAATTTGTAAGTGTAGAGCTGCATTAAGAAGAGTGACACTGATAATATTAATGCAAAGAGATTTAGGAATACTATAAAAGAAAACCTTGCTTTTATAGCAATGCATGGTAAATTCATGCTTTAAGGTTCATATTCACAGAAAACAACCACGAGAACAGTCAAAATGTGAAAGCTTTTAAGTTTTGGAAAATGAGAGAGTGTACTGAGAGAGTGTGTACTGGCACAGTTCAAAATGTAACATCGATCATGTTTACTGATCAGTCAATATATGATTTATATTTTAGAAAATGAAAAGTTCTTTGTCAGTATTTTGACATTAAACTGCACCTGCAGAGTGGTTATAGTTAAACTTTCCTATAAACAGCATTTAGCAGCTGAAATGGGTGAGCCAATTACCACCAAATACGGCATATGCGCTGAACACACGAGATCTGCTTAAGGAAAATTTAAAAAAAGTTTAGTTCAAATAATGTACACGAGCCGACGCTTTTCATGGTGAATTCAGCTAAAAATGAACCAAATTAAATAGTTAATAGATGCTTAAAAGCTATTGAGTAAATGTTCAGATTGTTTGTACATTTCGAATTAACCATTTCCATTGTTAAATTTGCTGTTTTTTTTCCATGCAAAGCGTCACCTAGCGCAATCACCACCATTTTTTGAACTAATTCTTTTTTAAACTCCTTGAGCGCATTTTATATATAGTCTACATACCAAATTTCGTTACAACCAGTTTACCCATTTTAGCAGAAGAACCCTGTTTATAGGGGAAGTTAAATTATAACTGCCCTGTAGACTACAAGAATAGCGTAAAGTAGACTTGTATCAGAGTTGCTTGAAAGCATTTTGAAGAACTCTGCATTTTGAAGAACTCTGATACACGTGGAGAATAAAAAGAGCAGATCAAAACAAAATTTACAAACAAACAACCTCATGATCAAAACAAACGGTAAATAGCAATGAAATGAGTTGTTCACCGTCCCTTAATAAAAAGAGATGTCTAACAATTTTGATGTTTCGGCGAGTAATAGGATTAAATTTTTAACTATGTTAACTATTCCAAAACTAATTAATTTAAGAAAAGAAAGCATCTTCATTAGTTGATAGATAAACAAACAGCGTGCTCTTTTGCCAAAGAACATAAGTCATGAATGGTAATTATCTTAGGTTTGTGGTCCATTATCTTTGGTTAGTTTCTTAAGCTAAAGAATTTTTTCAGATTACCCCACTGGGTTTCATTATTACTAGCATTGCCTTAAAAATGAAGAACTTTATTGAAATGTACATCAAGTAATAGGAAATTTGCTGGAGAAGGTTACCCTTATATATTTCGAGAAAAACACCCGATCTTTCTAAATGGCAGTCAAAAACATGCCGCCTACTTGAACTACAGCAATTTCTTTATGCGTCTGCTTTGAGGCCAGGATAACAGATATTTCAGCAGGATATCTATACAGCTACAGATGTCGAAAATTCGTTTTAAAGCAAGAATAACTGCGATTAATTGTTGTCTGTTAAAGTTCTTGTATAAACAGCCGAAAGTGTATTAGTTAAAATGGATTTAGTCATAAATTCAGTACGGACGTAAGAAATATGAAATGAGAAATGTATTGAGAGAAGCTCTTAGTGAAGTTTGAGCTAAATATTGCCAAACTGTAAAGTATAATAATTTTTCAATTTTTAATATTCTATACAAAATGGAGACTGAGCTGATGTGTTCTAATGAAACAGAAAGTTATATAAATTTTTGTTTTTTATAATATAATTTGTAAATGTCCACCTACTTTTTTGGCACAATATTCCATAATTAGAAGAAGTAATGTGGTACAATCTACTTAACCCATTTATGCCTACCGTCCCTTTTTTGGGACGGCATTTTCGCTATTAGTCGAAAACTTTATTTATTTTTCCCAGCCTTTATTCATGAGTATTGAGCCTCAATTCTACAAAATATTTTAACATGACCAAGTAGGATGTTGATATTTCGATTTTTATGCATAATGATTTTAAAAGAAATCGTCCCTTGTTCAAGAAGTTGACATCAGAAATTTATCTATTATTTCTGATATCAGTAAAAATCGAAGAAAGTCGCAAAAATATCCAGGCACAAATGGTAAAGTAATTAAAAAACTTTGTAAAAAACACACATAAGAAGTAAAAGGAAAAAGGATACGCGTTTCGTTCAAAAATTGTTTTGAACTTCTTCAGTCCAAGCCCTTCGACCTTCTTATGTGTGTTTTTTACAAAGTTTTTTAATTACTTTATCGTTTAACACCAGTATTTTGAGTGTTTTTTCAGGCACAAATGGGTTAATATTTCTTCGATTTTGTTCTAGTTTACGTATTACTGCACACTTACATAAGTTAATGTATAATTTAATTTAATTAATGAAATAGTTATTTTTTTTGGAAAGTTATGAAGAATAAAAATTTGATTTTAAATGCTTAAAATTTTTTTATTTGTATCCGTCTACTATTCTAAATAAGAGTAGAAACACAATGTGTATACCAAGTGAGTGAAATAGATAATAAAGCAATGATCGCATTCTAGAAGACAAGAGGTTTTCTATTTGTTGATGCATGTAAAACTTTTTACCAATACCGTACCAAGAATAATTCAAGATTACTCCTTCTATAGAAAGTATGTACTGAGAGATTCGGGAAGATTAACACTAGCTCAATAAAAATTTATTCCATGTATATTTTCACTAGTAATTCTTACTGTATACATGCTACCGATAAACAGGTGCTAACATACTGGAACAACTACCACCTTTATAATTTACATCTAATAAAGAGACAAAGGTCGACAAAAGTGCGTGGCACGAAACCTTGTTACAAACAAACAAAAAATTCTTTTGAGAGTTGCATTGTACGTTAAAATTTGGCACAGCGGTACGTTTTGTTTGATACAAGAAATACATTCTCATAAACGCCCTTCAAATATTAAGAAATAATCCTAATGCAAACTTTTTCCTTGACCTTATCTGAAATTAATTCTCTATCTAACAGAGTCTAAAACCCTACAGATAGTATTAAGAACAGGATATGGAAAGCAGTTGGCCAGTATGTCAGGGGGTAGAGGGTAACTTTCCACGTAACCTACATATGACTCAAACTATACGATTACAAAAGGTCGTGGGCGATGAACAGTTTTCCCTTTCCTTAATGTTAAAACGTCGTAGAAAAACAAAGTTGCTGATAATAATCATGAATTCAAAATATGTTGACATAATAAATGTTGTACTTACAGCTTTCTGAGGTTTATTTTAGTACAAAACAAGGGATTTGAAGGAAGTAATTATTAGTTATAGAATTACACCAGGTCTTCCAGTTTGTTAAATCAGAGGACTACCTTTTAAATGTAGCATTGTACTTTCAAATACAAAAAGTTTTCTAATGCCATGCAGTTAGATTACATGCCAACACTTTATAAGAAGCCATAAATTTGAAAATGATAATAGAAAAATTTTGCAGGTTAAAAAGAAAAAACACTTTTTCAAAACGTAGCATTTAATGAGATATTAAAGATATAAAAATTGACATTTTAGCGAATTATTGGGGTTTTTTTGCAATTAAAAGTTTAATTAAAATTCTCTAATTAAAGAATTATTCTCAACTTCAATTATGGATATCTATTTTATCATCGTGAATTTGCAAGATACATACATACATACATACACAGGATGTCCAAAATTAAACGACCCTATTTTAAAGTTGTCCACACACGAAACTTGTCGAGAAAGTTACGAAATTTTGTGTAGGACATAGGAATGGTAATGTGTTGGAGGATTGGAAGGAATGGTAATGTGTTTGAGCGAATAATTTTTTAAAAATGCTCAAATGTGTGCCACCAGGGTGTGTTCTATGGCCTTCCCAGTCCCCAGACCTCAATCCATGCGACTTTTGGCTTTGGGGGAGATTGAAACATCCCAAAGCCATATCATCTTAAACAGTATATTAATATGCCGCTTGAGATGATATATTTTTGTTAAAAAATATATATATATTTTTGTAAAAAATATATTTTTGTTAAAAAATATATATGTATTTAGTATGCTAATGTGTAACCATTCTTACGAACGCATTGATGTTAGTCGCTAGATCTCAGAATGTTGCGTTGAATGTTCCGAAAGACTTGAAATTTATAGCTTCTCATTACTTCATGGTAGTGTTTTTTCAACGTATTTTTCTAAGTAAGCAATCATTTTAATAGCTTAGAAGCTTAATGAAGTAAACTTATATATTACAAAAACAACTGTATCAAGACTTACCAGATAAGAGCTTTGTCTGATCTTAAAGACAGCATTTCACAACATGTTCGTAACATTTCCCGGAATCCATTGCGGTCAGCTGTGGAACATGCTCTCTTGCGATTCTAGATCGTACCTGACAATGATGTCCGTCATGTTGAACATCTTTCGTTGTAATAATATTTGTAAACTATCATAAATGTATGCTAAATGTGTAATTCATCAAAAAAAGTCCTCTGGTAGCGAACATTGGAGCTAATTATTTTTATTCGCTCAAACGAATTCCCATACCTTCATTATATCCTACACAAAATTTCATAACTTTCTCAACAATAGTTTCGTCTGTAGAAAACTTTAAAATAGGGTCGTTTAATTTTAGACATCTGGTATATATTATACATATTTTTTTTCCTAAGGTGTCCACTTGGCCATCAGTTATTCGCCACTACTAAGGCACGAGGTATTGGCCATTTTATCACCACTACCTCTGGCCATATTACTGGTCATACTCCCTATGATAACACCCAGCCCAAACTGGGAATCGAAATCGGACCCAAGATGGGATAGAATGGTCCTTTAACCATTCCATCTCCTGGTCAACTCGAATTTGAATCTAGAAAGTGCCGATAAAATGTCTTAGCAGCTCGATCGCAATCTGACACTCACAGCACATTAATGTAAGAAACAACGGTAGAAAAATTTTCGGCGATAACTGCTCAAAAGTTTAGAGTTGAATAACTTGGTGAACATTAAATTGACACAAATTGCAAATTTTTGTACATGAATTTTCAAATACAGAACTTCATTTTACTAATTTGAAATTTTCGTACACAAGGTCACTATAAAAAAGTATTTCTCTCATTTTTAAAATATACGACCCTTTATAAAGTATATGACGTAGTAAGTAATTGCATGCCATTAGAAAACTTTTTGTAATTGAAAGTTTCATGGTAATTTCAATATTTTAAAAGAGAAAACTCTGATCAAACAAATTGAAAAGAAAGTAAAGATTAGTTGGAGCAGGTTAAAACTTGACTGCTAAAAGTAATTTCAAAAACAGAGTGTTCCCCATGAAAAAACTTTTAAGATTTATATAACCGGATCAACTATTTAACATAAAATTCACACATTACTTTCTGATTTAATTAGACCATTTTCATACTACTTTTAAAACTACTTTACTTTTTGTTGTCTACTGAAATAGATATGGATGAAGAATTACTTTTCTGTAATATACCCCTCCCCCCCCCCCGCAATGTAACATTTGACCTCCAGCGACAGAAACTCCTCCCCCTAAGGCAACCCTCTGGAGTAGCTTTGCCTTAATATATATTTTATACACAATGCAATACAACTCCATAGAGAATTGGAGAGAGTAGGCAGCAGTCAGAAAGTTTTAATCTTATAATATAAAAGTTAGTTAATCCCCACAACTGTAATTAATTGAGTCACTAACAGTTATTTCAGAATAATCTACAGCTGCTGTGACGCAGTATAGTTTCTACTTTTATTGCTGCACATTTAAATATACTATATAACTTATAATTATTAAAAAAAATTACTAATTTTGTGTGTTGTTTATTTTGCTCTCACAGGCCAGCTCTTTCTTATTTCAGTAGTTTATGAAAAATACGCAGATTCTCTTCCGTTCAGTAGTATTGGAATGTATGGAATTCTGAAAAAGAAAAGAATGAAATATAAGTATAATCATAGAAATTAAAATGGAGGCAATTTTTTTAGAACTGTTTTATTATATGAAACAAATAATGATAAAAGATATATTCATTAATATAAGATGCTACTTGGTAGTTTTTACTCAGTGAATGCTTACACCTGTAGAATGCTTACAGAAAAGAAGTATCTTCCAAAGAAATAGTGAGATCTTTGAAAGCGCAAATAAAATTGTTCGGAATATTTAAAGCTAAAAGAGTGTAAACAATCAATGCATGGAAAAAGACATTTGAATGCTACTGTAATTGTTAATTAATATTTCCAAAAATGTACAAAAACCACTACGTTGAAAATGCAGGAACTGATGTTGGTGATTGCAATTTTGAGCATGCCTTGTGTAAAATAAATAAATAAATAAATAAATACTGTTGATAATTAACCATATGAAAATATGCATGTTCCTCTTCTTGATCTAATTTCTACTTGCACATCTTAATATGCCGCTTGAGATGATATATTTTTGCTATAAAAATATTTATGTATTTATGATCAGAATTCATTAATGTTAGTCGTTAGATCCCAGAATCTTGCGTTGCATGTTCCGAAAGACTTGAAATTTCTATCTTCTCATTACTTCATGGTAGTGTTTTCTCAACGTACTTTTTCTAAGTAAACAATCATGTAACAACTTAGAAACTTAATAAAGTAAACATAATATATTAAGAAAACAACTCCGAGTACTGAAATGCGTATTCATAATAATTTGGAAGAAAAAACACGATGTTTTATACGCTTTTTCAGTCGCAGTGATGCTAGTTAGAATCATAATATTAGTTTTTTTTCAATTAAAAAATAGTCTTTCAGTATTTTGTTTTATACTTTTTCATTTTGGATGAGGAAAGATAATATTATACAAACTCCAGATTTTTATAATGAAAATAAAAAGATATTGGGACTGTGTCAGCGGTTTAAGTGAACTTTATGAAAAATACAGATTTGCACTTCAAATAATCAGAATTAAAATAAAATAGCAACCACTGTCAAAAAATAAAATAAAGCATCCAGTTACAACACCTTCACAAGTATTCCATAATTTTTTTACTGCTAAATGAGAAAGCTTTGTTAGAGCTTTGAGCTTCCTCCATTGACGAATACAGAAATAAAGCGGTTTGTAGAAAAAATAATTTTCTAGTCCACAGTGGTTGGAACTAATTTTTCAAATGATATCAAATGTACTACTACCATTATTACTATTAAGTCTGGTACAAGACGGAGATATTTGTGGCTGTCTGATGTTTTGAAGGTTTTTTGTAGAAATTATTATTCTCTTGCGTGTAATCGTGTAGATAGAAAAATCTTATACAGGGTGAATTCTGAAAAACTGGGCAAAATGTTTAGGGGAGGTGGGATACCTAATAACGATGAGGAATGGCATAGTAACATGGGATCGGAAACGTCGTCTTCACACAGCTGTTAACCCTTTAAAGCACAGTGTTCCCGCTCTGGGAACACCAAACTCTGACGTTTTGACTGTTGCCAGTCACGAAGAATAGATTTGATTTCTATAAAAATAGTTGCGTGACATAGCTCCACGAGAATCCTTTACTTTTTAGCACGTCATTTCCCGTAAAAAAATGGTCACGATTCTTTTTAACAGCACTGACATCTGCTGAAAAATGGAAGAATGCGAGAACAGCTGGATAGATTACTCAATGCTGAAAAAAGGGCAGCCGTTGCCATCGCTCGACTTAACTACCAGCAAGATGGCGGACGATCGGAACGTTCGTCTAGGTTCTAGAGACCCTTTTTTGACGCAGCTGGCTGTGCGGCACAGTCAGCTGTCGTCAAAAAAGGATCTCTAGATCTGTGGCACACGATGAACGTTTCGATCGTCCGCCATCTTGCTGGTAGTTAAGTCGAGCGATGGCAACGACTGCCCTTTTTTCAGCATTGGGAAAGGGTTGCGCCTCAAAGGGTTAATCATATCTTTACCTCAGATTCACCCTGTATTTTTAATGTTTGTTCTTCTGTAGTAGCCTATACATGAGCGATACATTAACCTATACATGACCGAAAGAAGTACAAAAAACGAAATGGTGAAAAGAAGCTTTAGAAGAGAATTTAACCCGCATTTTTTCTTCTTTCCTAAAATGAATGTCGATAACAATTGAAGCAAATTCTGAGATAAGTTCCTCTTTTGGGATGAAAACATGTTTTGAAAAGTTCTCCCTGCTCATTCCGTATTTGTCCAGTTTTAGAATCTCGTTGAAATCGAAGTCCATGTATTTTTTTTTTTTTTTTTTTTTTCCCAGTAAGTAAAGTTGGAAAGCTATGTAGTTTGAATATTACTTATCTATAATTTCAAAGTCCTATTTCGGCGCTGATATATAGATTGCATTAACCACGAGCAAGTAAATGCAAATTTGTTTTTTAAATTGCAGTTTTTTTTTTCATTAAAGAGTTTCATCGAAATTCATTTTTGAAAAGAAAAAGAAAAGAGTTAATTTTTTTCTAAAGAAACTATAAAAAGTTAGTATACAGAAAAGTAACCGTTTCTGTAAGCTAATGACTGCTTTTTAGAAAGCTGACGACTTTCTGCTTCGTTGTAGATACTACCAAAAACAGAAAATAAAAAATTCTTGACCTCTAAGTAGGTCGTCAATCGCTAAGCAGAAAGTGGGCTACAGAGGAAATCACCGAATTACTGTGACGTCATGCTAAGTGGACAGCGGTTCTATTGTGTTGAAACTCGGGTGTCAAAATGTTGCTAGTATAATTTTCTCTCTTTACTGACGTGTCCTTAAGTTTTTTTTTCCGCACAGAAATCATTAATATATTTGTTTTTTCGTAGGCTGATATCTCGAGGACTCTCCAAGTGCATAAATGATATTACAACATAATCTCCTTCTATCGAAATTAAAACATTTCCAAGTGTCCTACTACTTCGCCTTGAAATCGGATATTGAACAAAATACGTCACTTTTCCTCTAATTTTGTTTTAAAGCTCTATACATTATATATTCTTAGAGAGGAAACTCAGAAAAACTATTGAACAGTTTTATGCGCTTATGTTCCGACGGAAAGTTATTCCCCTTTGGCTGAGATAAAAAATCGGAACGTTTATCTGTGATCTATCAATAAGAAATCCGAAGTGATAGGAGAGTAACTTTGCTCAGTGGATACTTATTATTAGTAACTGAAAATTATAAGCACAAAAAATGAGTTATCTTCATTTTTACCTATTATGGTTTCTACATTTTTGTGGACATTTTCCCGATAATGTTTACGAAGTTATAAAATAAAAGTGTAATGTATATTTTCTTAAACATCAGTAGCACACTGACTTTTCTTAGGAGGTTGTTTAATAATTTTGTTGGTTGAAGACTATTGAAATTAAAATAGCGGCATTTGATGAATCCGGCATTTAAAAAACAGACAAGATAGATTAATTATCATAAAGTTATATGCTTTGAAGTACAGATTCCCTGTATATATAAATGAAGTACAATACAAGGTCAGTGTACATAAACCCTATCAAAAAAGTATTCGAGTGAAAAGTAGATTATGTAGTCTACAGGGGCGTAGCCAGAAATTTTTCATGGGGGGGGGGTTACGACTACTACAACTCATATATATATATATATATATATATATATATATATTCATACGTGTGTGTGGCAATGTAGTGAAGAACATACATTTTGTATGGGAAAAAATTCCTCATGGGGGGGTATGACCCCCCTAACCCCCCCCCTTGGCTACGCCCCTGGTAGCCTATAATACCAACTTCTAAAATTTAGCCTCTTAAAAAGTCCCCTCTAAAAGCACTCCCGCCCCCTCATGGCTGATACCCCTCGTGTAGATTTGCCTCAAACACAGTACAACACTTAGCTGCATGTTTTTTTTTTCTTTGAAAAATTAATCAGATAATCACAAAACTATTATAGGATTTTTCCCTCATACTCGAATACTTTTTTGGTTGTGTTTACTAAGGAGGGATACTTAAAGGAGATGAAACTAAAAGTTGGAGAAACGTCAGTTCGCGGCGCATGAAAATAACGCTAGTAGAAAATTCATTCCATGTTTAGCATTACTAACTGTGAGCCGACGAAACAATTATACTTTTTGCTAAAAGTAAAATATATTTTAACATAAAACATAAAGTAAAAATAACACTATGTGTGTTTTTATTGATGTATAGCAAGATTTTGGAGCAGGCGACAGTGAGTCGGATTGACTGCAACGCCACCTATCTCCAAAAAATTGCTGACGCTTATACAGAGCTGCTGCCATAGCTTGTTCATTTCTTTGTAATATTACTCCCTGGAGTGTACATATAAAATTAGACTAAGCACCAAAATCAATAGACTTCCGAAATTAAGATAACAGTGATAATCAAAATAGATTGCAGATGGTTGATACGGACAAATATCAAACGAGTTAAAGAAAAATAACAAACAAGTCAATATCCCTAAATTAAAAAAAAAAGAATTATAATCTCATCTTTCTGTACTAATATATAAAGCTGACGAGTTTGTACATTTGAATGCGCTAATCTCAGGAACTCGATTTGAAAAATTATTTTTGCGTTCGAGAGCACGTTTATTCAGGAAAGTTGAGCGCTCTATAACATTGACATTAGTTTGAGCAATAATGATCCGGATTACTTCAGATTCGAACATTGTTTACAAACAACCTTCGCAGCACAATGGTTAAAACGCTGAGCTACCACACCTTTATCCTGGATTCAAACTCAAGGCTGGACTACGGAATTCGTTCAGTTTGATTCAAAATGACTCGAAGAAAATCTCTGATTTCTGGGCAGTTTACTGCTATCAAACAGGCAAGTATAATCCAAATTTAACGCAGGTGAAACCACGGGATACAACTATTATATTTATATAGATGGTATAAATTTAGCCATATTTGAAATAGTATTAAAGGAAAAAAAACATGAACGTTATGACATCAGAATAACGGATAATTCAATAAAAAGTAGAACACTGTGAAAATAAATGAGGAATTTGCCAATTCAGATGCTGAGAAAATTACGGTTGTATCTTCGATCTACAATTTTCCAAGATTTAGTTAAAATGACTTTTAAATGAAAAAAAAAGTGAAACATCCGAATAAATAAATTGTTATTTTTTTTTCTCTTTCCGCCAACGTTTCGCCGTCGA
This sequence comes from Cheiracanthium punctorium, assembly GCA_038373885.1. Classification (NCBI taxonomy): domain Eukaryota; kingdom Metazoa; phylum Arthropoda; class Arachnida; order Araneae; family Cheiracanthiidae; genus Cheiracanthium; species Cheiracanthium punctorium. The sequence continues at coordinate 1,296,089 of JAWZYV010012252.1, read as the reverse complement.
AGCCTTTCGTGCGTAAATTTCTGGTAGTCTATGTTTTGCTTAAAGTTATACAAAATTTCATTACTGTGTTGACTTTTTATTTAAAAATTCAAAGCATTTTAGTGTTAATTATTAAGCGTGGATACAGTTTCAAGTCAATTTGATAGCAATTTTCAGTAGAAAAAAAATTGTGGAAGCTTTAGTAATTTTCTATTACGATCAGTTTTTTTTAAATGTAATTTGAACAATATTCGACCGCTTGATTTAAATGGTACGCAATAAAGAAATAAACAAATAAGTCTAAATGTCATGTTTGTAAAATAATTAGAGCTGTTTTACTCGTACTTTTTCTATTATTTCTTTGAGTATTGATAATACATTAGTATTTAGCTTCTTATTTTATTTGTATGAACATGTCAAATAACTAAAATTCTACTGAAATCCTCCATATGTGCTATCATCTGATCAGGCAGTCTTTCAGCATAACCCTAGTCCACTGTAAAGAAACTATGACACGGATCAACATTCACCATTGTCGTGAATCTTGCCAGGCGTTGTGCGGCAGTTTATGTCTTTTTTAAATGAATTATTCAGTATTTTAGTTAGGAAATTTATTCGTATCATGTTAATACATGATCAGAATAAAGGGGTTTTAGTATACAGGGTGATTCCTTACAATGCTGACAAACTCAGAGGGGTATTAGCTGAACACCTGTGGAGCACAAATGAACACAGGAACCCTGCCCGATATCTAACCGTTTTGAAGTTATTGCGGAAAGAACAGAAAATCTCTGAATCCTTTAATATTGCTTATTTGTGCATTTACTATCTACACAAAAAAACCTACTTATTAAGACAGAAAAAATCCTATAAAAACACACCATTTGTATTATAATATCTAAATTTAATGACAAGCGCTGAAACAATAAAACAAATGCAAAATCAAACATTCGCCAAAATATTTAATCCACGATTCTGCAAACATCGTCTCAGCAACTATGGACAAAATTTACTAAAAATTGTTCCATTCCAATAGCTTTAAAATAAATTAGCAATGAAAAATATCAGTTGTTTAGTTCAGGAGAAATTAAGTGAAATGTTTGACATAATAATTGAATTTTATGCTTTTCGAAAATCAGGCTCCGTCCATTAATCTATCTCCTGTGTTTAGGTAGTCATTTTTGACCATATTTATATGCATTAAATGTATGCATATAACTATAAAATTAATTGCATAAAATACATTTATTATCTATTAAATAAATCAATCATAAAATAATGCATATAAGTATGTTTAAAAATGAATTTTATACTAAGGAGGCGGAGCTGTGGCGAAAATTTATTTTTAAAGAATGTGGAATTCAGTGATTATGGGGAACATTTGGCATAATTTCTCTTGAACTAAGCAATCGATATGGTTTATAGTTAGCTTATTTTACAGGTATTGGAATCAACGAGTTTTTAGTAAATTTTGCCTGTTGTAGCTAAGACGGTGTCAGTACAATCGCCGATTAAATATTTTGGCGAATTTTTGATTTCACATTTTATTTATTTATTTAATTTACTGTTTCAGCACTTGTCATTAAATTTAGATACGATAATACAAATGATGTGTTTTTATAGGATTTTTTTTTCGTTCTTTCTTAATAAGTCCTTTTTGTGTAGATTATTTAGTAAATTCACAAATAAGCAATACTGAAGAATTCAGAGATTTTCCATTCCGTCCGCAATAACTTGACAGGATTCTTGTGTTGATTTTTACTCCACGTGAGTTCATTTGTTACCCCCCTGAGTTTCTCAATATAATAAGCAATCCCCTTGTATATTTCGTATTAAAGTAATCAGTACTTTAAAATGAAAAATCATTCACAAAAGACTTTAAAAGTGTAAATGTAATAGTCACTAAGTTTTGAGCATTTTTTGCCAAATACTAAGGGGCGGTTCTTAACTCACAAAAATATAAACTAATTGCAAAGTGAAGGAAGAATATTTCCTCTGTCAGTTGCCTTCTAACAATAATTTATAGCGGCAGTCAGATTTGTGGTCAAGCTATTGTGAAGTCGTTTTTGTTTCATGGGTGTTTTCGATATACAATTTCGAGACGATAAGACAAATATCTCATTAAATTGTTTTTATGAGTCCTTAGTTCGAGAATTTATATTAACCGTTTAAATTAAAAAGTAAATCAATCAATAAATAAAAATAAAATACAAATAAATAAATAAATAATTTGTCAAAAAAAACCCCTCTTCTTAAAACCTTTAATATCTCATCAAATATTATGGTTAATAAATTGAAATGTTTTTTAAATGAATTTCTTCAACGATAGAACTTAATTTTACTAATTGGAACATTTTATAAACGGAGTTTCCAAACAAGTTATCTTTTCAATTAAAAAAAATATATACTGCCCTTTCTGAAATGTTGGCATAAAGACTAACAGCAAATTTCAGTATGAAACTTTTTTCAGTTGGAAGTGTAGTGATGGTTCAAAAGATAACCAACTGGCCAAAAAATTGAAACACAGGGAGTACAGTATTAATGAATACTATCTGTTTAGAAAAAGTTTACTTCATTCATTAGTAAAAATGTGTTTACAAGTATTATAAAGGATAACATATCCTGGTCAGTTAATTTTCTACAAGATTAAAATTTGTTTCAATTGTGTTGCGAATCAATAACTTCAAGTTTCAAAAAAGAAAATTAAAAAGGTGAAGTTTGTTTACATAAAAATATAGGGTGGATTTTACGTATTCGCGGATTAAAGAGTTGAAAATAGGTCGTTTAAAATTATGAAAATCCAAAATTATTTTTCGATTCGTTTGTTTATGATACCTAAAATGCAGCTACTTCTAATGCAGAAAATCATAATATGTGACGTACAGCTTTAATACAACGGCCAATGAATCTCACTTTTGCGTGGGTGAAGAAATCACGGAAAAGGCAAAGCATATGTCCTCCTCCCGTCACTTTTTTTTAACGCCTCCTCAAAAGCAACATCTTTCAGCGTGCATCGTGCATGACGCTGTTACTTATAGCTTTTTGTTGCACCAAAGACTGTAAATTTCTTATGCATCTAGATTAGAAGCCGAAATAGAATTTATTTGCGTGGATGGATATTTTTTCAGTACAAAGATTTACATTTTAATTACATTGCATTTAAAATTTGCGATGGAATTACAATAAACATTTTTATAGTGCAGATAGTCCCAAATCCAACTGACGGATTTCACTAAATTGGTGGAATCGTGCAGAAGCTTTTTTTTTCACTACCTCACAAATGTGAAGAATTTTAATTAGAGAATATAAAAAATTGATGCATTAAAGCACAAAATTCAGTTTGTATTACTTTCCCCATTTCCAGATTTGGGCAGAGAATTCGCAACATGAACCCTCAAAAGCAGCTTTTATTGGAAACTGATATTTATTTTCTTTTGAGCCATTTTACAAATTTCTTTTCAGTGACAATCATCTAAGACAGTCTCATTCATGCTTTAAGATTTTCTGAATATACGGGCAAAAGCTATGGCAAAAGAAATATTTCTTAATATAACTGGTCGTTTGTTTTATGCAAAAGACATTCGAGCTTATGTTTTTTAGGATAGAAATAAAAGTGAAAAAAGGTTTAAACAGAACCAGAGAATTAAAATTTATTGCCTAACATTCTTTTTTCGGGACGCTCAATATTTAGCATTTTTACAGTCATAGCAAAAATTTGTAAACGTTATTTAATTTTCCAATCTTTAATTCACGAGAATTGAATCTCATTTCTACAAAATACTTTCAGATGCCGAAGTGATATGTAAAATTTTCACTTATTTCATCATTATTTTTCAGATTATTTACAGACTACTTTTTACAGATTACATCTATCAGAAATTTATATGTTATTACTGGCATCAGCAAATATTGGGGAATTTTATGAAAATCGTCTGAGCACAAATGGATTAAAACTTACGTAAATTGGGGCGGAAAAGTTTTTGGTCAGAAGCGCTTGGTTGAAACGATTGTGCTCTTAAAATACTCGATTTAAGTATTCTCTAACACTCCTAATTAATGCTTCGGTTAGTAATCGTCCACTCTAGAATGGAAAAGATTGTGTACTTAAAACACAAATACACTCTGACAGGTTCCTAATTAGAGCTCCTGTTGGTAATTGTCTACTCTATCTGAAAGATTGAATGGTCACACTCGAGGAACGAAAAGGCAGCCAAAGTATCCAATCTCTAAGGAGGAAAGAATTTCGACAGTAAACATTCACTTTCTCAAAATAGTTGGGTTAATAGGAGAACCTTTCTCCTCTCTCAGGAATTGAATAAATCCACATCTCCATTTCTGATAATATGTACACTTATCCAACTGAGGTTCCACACAGAAACCTTTAAATCCCGGATTAGAGTAATTTAGAATATGCAAGTCAGCTTTTTCTCATCTTTTCTTTGAGTAGATCTTACGACCGAATAACTGGTCTTTTCACTCTTGAAGATAACTGCGTAAATATGGATAATATATACCCGTGTGCCATTGAGATTTTCACAATTTTGTAAGCTAATCACACAATTTCGCATGCGCAAGAATGATTAGTTTAACCAAGAAGAACGTGAAAAGTTTATATATATCAAACTTCTATCTTTTGATGATAATTTTTTTCAACACTTTTAATGTATTATCCTCATTAGTATGCATAAGAATTAATAGAAGAGATTAAAAATAACGTTGGATAAGGAAACAGGTTTCAGTGAATTTCAATTAAGAATTGGAGAGGTAGCAAGGTTGTTAAAGCTCAAGTCCGACGAGATGGGATGAAAAAGTTCCTACTTTATTCATTTCAATATATTCTGCAGATAAACGTGCAACGTTTTAGAATGAATGCTCGCATAATTGAAGAGCAGGATAATCAGATATGGAAAGTCTTTTAAATATAATTTCATTTTTAGTCATTCCATTTGAAGTGAGATTATTACTTACGAAGTTAACATTTTAATTTTGAAATTGTATTAGGTTGTAACGAAAGTTTTACGCCACCACTAATATCGCCTGCAAACAGTTCACGTTGGTGTGTTTGATCCTATTTTGTCAAACAATATTTGTCATTTGGAAGAAAGATACTTACTTTAGAACACTGTTTTGTAAAAAAATATCGTTATCATTAAGTACAAGGTATCTGAAATGGAGCTATCACGTTACTGAATTAGAACCATCATTTACTTCCAGTTCTGTTACAAAAAGTGATAGAGAATGTCAAAGAATTATGTGTGTAATTTTGATTCTAATGTTGTATCATATGGCACTGTGAAGGTTTGGTCCTGAAAGTTCAAAAACAGGGTCTATGACATTCAAGGAGCAGACCTATCTGGCCGGCCTACTGATGTTGAAGAGGGCCACCTGCGAGAACTTGTGGAAGAAGATCAGTATTTAACCACTTGAGAGCTAGCTTAAGAGTTAGACATTAATGCCATGCCCATTAGCCATGCTATGCATCACATAAACTTCATGTAAAAGTTCAGTTGCTGGGTGCCGCATGAGCTGACTCAAGCAGATTTGGCGGAGAACTTTCGTTATAACCTGATATAAATATATGCGTACAAAAGTAGATTTATACATAAATGCGAAAGAAATTTTTTATGAAGAGTCTTAGTAAAACTCTTCGTTCAAACCTTAAGTTTCGCACAGTTAAACTCTTGGATTATCGGGAACAGAAATCCTGAAATTTTACTACCATGCCAGACTTTGTGTATTCTTCGAATTCTATACTTCTCCTACTTTGGGAAGATAAGCTATGTATAAGAATGCTCTAATTCTAGTAATGCAATACACAACACTGCATTTGCCTAAATCGGATTTAAGAGAAACCGATGTTTATATTATTAAGAGTATCTTTTGGTATATAAAATGTACCGATTAAAATTCATCTTTCAATAATGATAAAATTTCCTTGAAGTCAAGTCATGGATTTAGTTTTAATGTCCTGTGCTCAAATTTTTTTAAATATCGAGGGGAGGAAAGGATTTTTATGTCATGGATTCGACAAGAATTATGTGGAATGAAAGTGCAGATCATAAGACAAACAATTATGCTGTCATAAAATGTAAAAACAAATATCCAAGGCACTCCCAAGAAATGAGGAACTAAACATTTAAGTCTTAAATCTACAAATCGTCAAATAATTTGAAAGAAATATATACAATAGTATCTTAATTTATTTAAGTATTGTTACATTTACGTTGAAATCTAAATAACATCAAAGAAATCACGTAATATATTATTTTTGTGTGACCATTTATTAAAACATATCAAGTTTAATGGTACATTATATGAAAAAGTAGTTCAATGCCAGTCGTGTAAAACTTTCAATGCGTTCGTGACTTCAGCTTAGCTCATACACACCCGGGTTCTGATGGAAAGATGGGGAATTACAGGAACTATATTGAACTTCATTCACGATTTTCGTTCACTTTTTACTTTAACAAAAGCCAGATTAAACAGGAAAAAGTTTTTTTTTCTTTCGTTTTGTTGAATAATGTTGTTAAGTTTAGGCTTTACATATTTTGGAATTTATTTATCTCTATGTGTCTTTATCCGAAGCTGATTATGTAAACCTAGATTTATTTCTCTTTTAAAATCGTGCCAAGAAGAAAAATTAGAAGTATGAACAAATCTTTATTAACAATAACCATAACTCTTGTATTATGAGTTTTTTGTGATTCACGGTATGATGTTTGAAAACAGTCTTTCATTTAGGTATTTACAGAATCTGGAAAACTTAATATATTGGATTTTCTTACTTCATTCATGCATTGAATTGCGTATTTTAGAAAAGTTTTAATATAATGTAAAAGAATAAATTAATTAACCTCATCTAATGTCAGAACAACAATAAAAAACCCACTTTGATGATAGTTCCCTATTTAAAAACTGTTTATTTATGGTTTTTGTAAAGTGTCCAAGGCAGTTAGTCTGACAAGAAAGTCCATGGATAGCATAAATAAGACTAGGTTTAAAAAATTTATAGTTTCAATAACATATTATACATCATATAATCAGGAATATATATGAATAAAGAAAATCATCTTCCTTCCCTAAATTACAAAATTTGATAGATTAAGTTTTCGAAATGTGTAAAACTACTAATTTGTTATAGTATAAAATCCGGTCATTCGTTTATGCTTGCAGTATTATCAGTGTAAGAAATATTTATTTATAAGCATAAATTCGTAAATAAATTGTAATTAAAGTATTTTCGTTCCACTTATCATTTATAGTTCTATAGTTAATAAAATATTTTATCATAATACATAAATAAAAACAGGAGCAAATTATAATAAAAACAATAAGTTATCAGAAACTAAACTTTTAAATTTATTCATTTTACTTAATCCAGTTGTGATTAAGAATTGCACAGACAAAGTCTTAGAGGGCTCTTTTAAAAATTATTTGGAAAACTAACCTTCTTTACATAGTGTAAGCATTGAGATGATTGACAAATTTTATATGAGAAACTTCCCGATTTTTCACAAACTCATGGAATGATTTTTGTGTCATAGTATCTGAAAAATTCTCTATTTCTTTCTCTAGGCTAAAGCTTTTGAGTACAGTAGGCTTTCCCTATATGTAAGATATAATATAACACGGAGAAAAAATTTCGATACCAAAATTTCGATACCAATTTCGATAGCGTTCCTATACCAAACTAAAAGTTACTCGTATAGAATGGTAAAATAATGAGACAGATGCACACATGGATACTGATGCTGATTCTGTAAGATGCGGTTAATGTATTTGTAGTATAATCTGAGTGACTCGTACAACACAGATTCATGTAATACGAAACGTATCTATCGTGTTATAGCGGGATCTACTGTACTATAAAAAGCAAATTTTATAGGTAATTCGAGGTAATGTTAGCAATAAAGTGATAAGCTATAAAAGCGCTAATATTTTGGGTGTATTCACATCATCAACCTTTCATTTATTCATGGGTCCCAAAAACGTAGTAACACGCTTTAAGTCTGTATTTTTTAGAGATAAGTAGGCAGTGTAAATTGAAAAAAAAATATTGAAAATAAGATGGGAAAAACGACTATGCTAAGAGAAAATTCCTCACGTAAATTTTTAAAAAGTTAAACTCCTTAAATTTGTATACGACCCATGTACAAAAAAATTCTTAGTAAAATGTGTCCCTACTACTGAGATGATATATTAAATTTCAGAATTATATCGTAAAACGTGTCAGAGATATGAAGATAAATATATGCTGACTTAAACCCCTTTTCAACGAATCTCGAAAGAAAAAAATCCCATAGAATGATTGCGTTTCAGGGGTCATAAGGTAAATTATGAAAGAAAATAATATTTTGAACTCTAGCAATAAACGTTAGCATTCAGATAAATATATGGCCCTTGACCATCTATGTTTAAATATATCTCTGAGACGTTTTACGGTGAAAGGCTGAAAAGTTGTACATCATCTCATTAGTATATGGGGCACATTTTACTAACTGGGAATTTTTTGTACGGGGGTCGTATACAAATTAAAAAAGTGTCACTTTTTGAAAATTAACGGGAGGATTTTTTTTTTTGCGTAGTCTTTTTCCCTACATTATTTTGAACATTTATTCAGTTTTCATTGCCCACTCATATCAAACAGATAAAGAATTAAAACATGTTACGGGACACCCTGTATAGACATTCTACATTCGCATTCGGAACATACAGACTTGTCACTCAAGCTGAATGCAATTTTTACTGGACCAACAAATACAAACTAACGTTAAAAAGGTTGCTTTTTTTTCACGACTGGGTGATCCTATTTCTGCTGAATGCGGCGACATGCAACAGTGATGCCGATGAGTAACAGTTTCACTGGGGTTTCAAGGAAGGATTAGGAAAGTTTTCATCGTGGTTTCAAGATGATTATGGATGCGTGGTCCACATCTGATACAGCATTACATAGTAACAGAAACAGATAATGATCGTTTAACGGAAAATGTATACTGCTGTGCATGTGCTTTAAACAGACTATTTTTGAAACATAGCCATTTTCTTCTCTTTCCTTGGCAGATTTGTTAAACTGAAAATCGATGTTCTTTTCAGTAAAAAAAAAAAGGCAAGTATTCACGGACCATTTGCTCACGAGAAAATTTGTGTGTCAAGTCTTTGTCATGCAGTCATTTTATACTGCTGAGGAGAAGGAGAATCTTTCTATTTAAAATGCATGGAAATTTCCTTCGAGAATCCGTGAAATTTTGCTTATGAAATCATAATCAGCAGATACTTCAGTTAAGTCGGGGTGCAGTTTCATTCATGCATGGAAGCATCCATTTTCCACGCACATAACGTGCGCAGGACACATGTTTGCTTAGCAGGAACGTAGCCAGGGATGGACCGCAGGCCCTCCCACCGAAATTTGGATATTTTTTTTTATTGGGAATGTCAATAATGAAGCTTTTATGTGAGAAAGACAAACTTTTTCATATTTTAGGCCCTCCCTGAATTTTTTTCTAGCCGAAGTCCATGTTGCATAGCGTCAGAGTACATTTACATGCCACCTACTTGTTTGCAAAAGTAGTAGCAGTTTTCAAATATTTTAATAAAAAGTAATACAAAATGGTTTATACTATAAAAAGGATAACTAGATTGACGGCTAAGGGAAGGGGGTGGGGTGGGGGCCCGAGCCCTTAAAGGCGCATATTATTTTAAGTGCAGTTCCTTTCCATTGGACATTCACAATAGAGTACAACAAAGTCAATGTATTGTTGCTGTTAGAGCCGGATTAATCTCTACATAGATCCCAAGCTATAGAATTTCTGAGACATCTGAACAAATATTCTCTAGGATTAATAGCCCTCCCCAATTTCTTTCCAAGGTCTTTTATGGTCATAACAGGTCTATGTCCTGACTTAGCATGAAGCTAGATATAATTTCATTTTTGGCAAACTTTGGGCCTATTACGTACATGCTATTGCTATGCTATGGACTACAAATGTATTCTATTTTGGTCAAATGCATTTAATTGAACACTTTGCAGAATTATATCCAATTCGTAATTACTCATGTATTCATATTTTCAGATTATAGGAACCTTCAACTTCACAAAGGCAATTTTCAGAGATAACAAAAGACTTGTGGAAACGCAAATTTCCTATACATACAATTGCTAATAGACTGAATATGTTATTATGGTAGACCGTAAAATTTAATTATAGTAGTAATATGTTTTCTCCTTTGATTTGATGTCGTTGGGGTTTCTGAAATAGTCGGGGGCCCATAGTCAAACACCTATTTAGCCTAATGGGTATTCCGGCCCCGATAACTGTCCATGGGTTTTTGTTTTATTGTTTTGTATGGTAATAAGATTATTTCTGTGCAATTAAATACTGTAAATTTACGCTTGAGATTGTTGTTAAATTTTTAACATTTAGAAGTGTTGCAAAAATATTAAGTGTAATTTTGGCTATTATTTAAGACGATCACTAACTATCTTTTTCAGTTTTATGTACGTTAGATAGCGAGAATGCAGAAGAATAATTTATGAAATTACATTCAACTGTGAAATTTGGTGGCTTCGAGCTGTTGCTCACATTGTTTTTCAGTTTTTTAAGCAGTAAAGAGTTATCCACTCACCAAGATCACTTTTTTTTACTCGCTGGAAGTATGACCCGTTCAACAATAAAATGCAAAAGCCCATAACTGGCATTGGTTAGTAATTTCCATCTGGTGTTCTAATTTTCATTTCAGCTTTTTAAGTTATTGAATTTAATTTTTCGCTTCCCTTTCTGAGAGAATGAGTTAATTAATTTAGTTACTAATTACTTAATTAATAATTTAGTCATTAATTCAATGGACTTTTTTCACCGCGAAACAGGTTGTTTTCCTAGTAATCGATTAATCTTCTCTTAAAACTTTTATCTATAACACAATTAGAAGTGACAAGTTTCTTTCGAATAATCCATTCTATGAACGAGAAAAAGTAATCCTTCATAAAACTGTGCTCAAAACTATGGCTCATTGATATTTTATAACCAGCATATAAGTTATTAAATAACAATTCGTAAGAAAATTATTGCCTCATTTATTTGTTAGTGATTTCTACAAACTAATATCCTTGACTTTGAAGATTAGTAAATTATACCGGCACATAAGGTGTTAAACCTGGCATGTAAGTTCATACTTATCATTACATAGTCATCATTCTACGAGTATATAAATAAAATTAAAATTTTGTCTGAACATTACTTGGAATTCAAAAATTCTTCGATAAAAAAAAATTAGATTTTTGAAAATTGTGCAAAATTTTCTTGAGGCATAACATTAAAATATGTACAGTGAATCAAACAAAATTTAATTACAGTCTGACAATTTCACTCAGATTTTAGTTACTACACAGAAGTTATAACTTTGCTTTCTGTAGTTTTTCTAACATACTAATTCCATTCTTTGTACTCCTACAATGCAAACGAAAATTCAGGCTTTTTTGAAAATCTGGATTGCATACTAACCCATCAAATACTTCAGCTAGTACTCTAAAAACTCACTAGGATCAGAAATCACAAAAGAACGCAATAATTCTCTCTATAAAAATGAAAGAAATATAAGTGCACTTATAGTGTTGTACTTGAATGGTTCTGTGAATCTGAAGAAGGAATCAGAAGATCTCTAGACATGACAAATATTCCTATTTTGCAACTGTCTGACGTAATAGTTATTAAATGAGATAAATTTCGTTTGCAGCTTTTGTTCCCTGAAAATCGTTCGTCTTAGAGGAAGTACACTGTGCGAAGATCAGATTGTTCTCACGTTAAGTACTGCGTTTTCGGAATTTTTTTTTAATTTTTTTTTTACGTTTATCTGCTTAGCAATGTTTAAATTTATCAACTAAGACGGGTTGTTGGATACAATATTTCTAAGTAGCATATTGAAAATAATTTTCAAGATCACTGCCAGTTAATGATAACAAAATGACGGAATCTGACAAATTTTAATAATCGTATTTGGAAACTTGACTAATCAGCCTTTTTCTTTCATTGCAATGTCTCTTTTAAACAACTCTCAGTTAAACAACTTCTTCTAATCCACTCGTGAATTAATTTTAGAAATGTTACGTACTCATTTATATTTGAAAGAGATTTATCTATGTCATGCAGCAGCGGTTCCCAACCTTTTAACACTGCGCCCCACCCAACATAGGATAACTTAGAATAACACCACCCCTCACATTTTCCAGCAAAAACATACAATTTTCATTCTCCAACAATCAGCATTTAGTCGCCTTTTCTACAAAATAATGTTATCGAAAACTCATATGCTTCAGAGTAAAAAATAAGAATAAATAAGATGATTTTTTGAACATGCAGTACCACTTGCTCTTTGGCTGTTTTTCTTACCCCCCCCCCCTGTGCAAATGCTCTGCGCCCCCCATGGAGGTCGTGCCCCATCGGTTGAGTATTAGTGGGAAAATTGAACTTGAAGAAATATCCACTATAAGAAACTACAAATGAAAGGAATTACAGTCACGGCTGGGAACGGGGCTTAACCCCCCCCTGATGATATTAGAGGTGTACTTTCAACACTCGGTCCTCGAGTATAAGGTACACACTAAATGAATGTAATACCATTTTTTATGTAAGTGGAATGTAAAAAAAAAAAAAAAAAAGTCGTCCGGGTTGTGTAGTGGTTCGAGAGCCATTCTATCCCACCACGGGTCCGGGTTGGATTACAGGCACGGGCTTGGGTGTCATTTCGTACGTGCCTTCATATAAGGCAACGCTAATCCACCTATTAGGTGCCTCCATAATAGAGACCAGTAATTCTATCCTTGTCCCGCAGTGGTCTAATCACTAAACTTCGTTCTCATAAGAATACGGAAAGTGAACCAGCATCCGGCTTAGCCAGTGCTTGGGAAGGTGAACTCCTCTCTCGGCTGGGGCTCAATCACCGTACTATCGGAAAACTTTCGGTAGCGAATATATGGAGCCTTCTCTTCTCATGACGTTACAATCCGAGAAATATCCGACATGCCCTAGCACGATCCTATCGTAATTGTTTGATTGTCGTATTCACTATCGGAAATAATGCTGTTTTTTCCCGACACGTTGGGAGAAGGCGAAAACTTGCATTCCGGTATCGGAGAGTTTTTATTGTGCGTATCATGGAATGTCAAGTACTTCCACAAAAGGACCCCTCTCCCTGGCACGGTGGGTCAGTCGAAAACCGGCTTCCATTCTTGATGAATGTCTCCGTAGTCTTCGAAAATTCTGTAGACAATGCCTTCGTTTAAGAAACAGGGGAGAAAGTCGTGTGTTTTGATGGGTTGATCGGTCTCAGTGTCGAGATAGACACAGCATGCGCAAAAATACTCCCTTGTTTTATTCGACACCCATCGTGCTAACACCAAAAGGAGAGTCGCGGCTGTTTATCCGAAGTATTTGACTATCCGAGAGCGAGAAATATCCGTGACTGATATTCTACGATACCATGGTGCTAGAGCCCCTGATGCACGTAAAATCTATTGTGCCTCCAATGTCCTGCATGTTCTGGGGTTGCCGATTTCAGATGGTTGGTCCCTCATCTGGAATTGGTTCAAAATTGGGGACCAACATTCAGAAGTCCAACCCCCTCGGGGGCAGTGGCACCTCTTTTTTTCCATGGATAGTGCAATTACATATTCATGGACACGAGAACAACTTCAACAATTCCGGCCTTGGTAGTGGCCAATGCCTATAAACGGCAAGTGTGTGCCATTAAAAAAAATGGAAAAGAAAGTGAAATGTGTATGATTTGAATAAAAATAATCAAACTTACGAGTTTTGTTTTAGTAACTGATAATAACTTGTATTAATGCGCTACAGAAAAGAATTACGAAAATGATCAACTGTGTACTGTGTTTAAAGCAAACCTGCACGAGAGGCATCTGTCTAGGGGAGGGGGTGCTTGGGAGATGAACTTTTAAAGGTATTCTAATGGCCTTATCACACTAAAGGGAAAATCCGAGCAACTTCGCGCTGGACCAACTTTTCCGACGGACTTGAAGGCGTGGTTATCTTTAAGGGTTGCAAAAGTAAACAAACTCTCTCCGACACCAAATAGTCATCGCATCGCTGATTTGGCGTGCAGGTTCTTATTTTACTTATCGTGCGTTGGTATATTTACATCGGATTGGCAGCAATTTCGGCAGCATCGGATGGGCAGCAATCTCTAATTCCAAAGTCCACGTGAACGCGGCCATAATTTTATTTACACGTGATTCTGAGATCGAGCCAAGCTGCCAAGCTTCGAACATAGTCGCCATTGCTCGAAATTGCTTATGACGTAGCAGGAAGAAGTACTCTGATTGGCCGAAATTTCGTCCGACTCGGATTTTTTCCTTCGGAAAGGAAAAAGTTGGAGTTCGCGGTCGTCTAGGTAACGGCGGAGAAAATGGGCCGGAAACTTGATTTGCAAGGAAAGTTAGTCGGATTTTTCTCAGTGTGATAGCCCTATAACGAGTATCCAGGTTACATCTGGGGTTATATAACTATCTATTTATTTCTTTGTCAAAAATTATCTAATAAGCAACAGTGAAAATATCAGATGCTGTAAACTGCTTATGAATTCTGCTTTTCTGTAAGCATTCTGTAAGCACTATCACTCAGAGTCGAAAGTGTTTATTCAAAGAAACCCTACTGTGGCCTAAATCTGAAATTCCAAACTTCTGAGAAAAATTAAACTATAAACGAAATCAAAAACTTGCATCTGTCTTATAAAATAAATATGTTTTTAAACAAACAAATGTCGTTCCCTAGCTTTTCCCTGATTTCCTACCTTTAAAATGTTTAGAAAAAGACAGTGAGAAATATGAACTACCATCATTGTTTAAAAGAATGGCTTTTCTGCGCTTTAAAGTATCACTTATTCCATACACGTCTTACTGAGAGATAGATAATGACCAGACGAAGTTTCTCCAAGTAAATCACTTCTCGCAAGGTGAATCAACAATGGTCATGCTTCACTGCTTTGCGTCCCTAAAGACCTTTCTTTACATGATATAATTATGTACGGTTCAAAAATTACATTTGATACTAAAAGTTGAAAATCTCAGGGGGAAAGTAAAAACGTTAACGATGTCGAAGAGACATTCTTTTAGATCTCAGAAAAAGAGAATTAAGTAAATCCGAAGACAAAGAGAAAAAAAATCTGAATGTCACACAAATTTTATGTATTCAGTAAAGGTTTTTATTACAATGACAGGTACCCATTCATTTTGAAATGAAAGAATTAAAAAAACAAAGTACTTAGTGTTTCACATGACTCGTAATATTCCAAATTTCAAAATTGGTGTATACATATGGGCATATATAAATAGGATGTTCCTAATAGCGGTAACATGCTTCAATTCTTTATCTATTACTGATAAGTAGGCAATGCGAGTCGAAAAATGTTCAAAATAAGGTAAAAAAAAAAAGACTAAGTAAAAATTTCTCTCGTTACTTTTCAAAAAGTGACACTTTTTGAATTAGTATATGACCCCCATTACCCAATTAGTAAAATATGCCCCATTTACTAACGAGTTGATGCACAAGATTTCAGCCTTTCATCATAAAACGTCTCCGAGATATCTTTAAAAAAAGATGGTATGGGCCATATCATGAATTTGAATACAAACGTTTATTGCAAGAGGGCAAAAAATTATTTTGTTTCGTAATTTCTGTACGACCTCTGAAACGTAATCATCCGACGTGATATTTTCCCTTCGAGAGTCATTAGAAAATGGTTCAAGTCAGCATATGTTTATCTGCATATCTCTGGCACTTTCTAGGATATAATTCTCAATTTTTTTTTCACATCATTTTGTGTAGTTTATGGGGCACATCTTACTAATCGGGAATTTTTTTGTACGAAGGTGGTATACAAATTTCAGTGGAACACTTTTTGGATTAACTAACGAAATGAAAATTAACGAGAGAATTTTTGCTCTCAATTTTGTCTTTTCTCGTAACTTATTTTCAACATTTTTTTCAATTTACATTACCCACTTATTTATAATGTTGTAATAGATTAAGAGTTAAATCGAGTCACCACCTTTTTTGGGATATCCTGCGCTCTTCTACGTATGTAATTCTTTTTCCTATCTGCCGGTGAAACTTTTTAATTATTACACAAATATAAATAAAATTATAGGAGGAGCATCATTATATCTCATACTATTTTTTTCTTAAATAAATTATTGACAAACCCGAAAAATCCACTGAATTTCAACAATTTCCTTTGAAAAATTATTATTATTATTATTTAGTGTAAACATTAAATTTCCTGGCAATAGATAAGAAAATTATTGGTCTCAAAGAGGAACGATTTTTATAATTTTGTTGAAATAAATAGAAATTTTAGGGGAGGGACCGTGATCGTTTCCCCTGTATTTAAAGATAACATTTTCATGGTAAACATTTTTATGAAACAGAAAAATTGAGTTAAATACGAGGGGAAAAAAGTGTCGTTTACAAAATCTTCTACAGACCCAAATAATTCGAAGAGGAAATGGATTTTAAAAAATGAAATGGGAGCATTATGATGGGATAACACATCTTAACACTGCACTGTCAAGACAGTTGTAATTAAGAAGTTGTGGTTCGGGAAGCATCTGGGCCATATCATTAAACTGTAAGCGAATTTATGAAGAAAAATAAATTATTTTGTTACTTATAAAGAGAATGCATAAAGAAAAGTCATTATGCTTTAGTAGAAAAAGAAAAGCTCAATCCCGCGGTGATAAGTATACATGGCCTCTGTATTACTGAGGTGTTACTTTAGCACAGTTTCCGAAATTTAAAAATATGTAAAATTAAAGTGTCAATTTTATTCTTTTACTTTAATTGAATAGGTCAACTTTTTAGGAGTCAATAAAATTGTACGACGCACAAATACGGAGATTTTCAAAGATTTGTTTAGGTTTATTAGAATAATTAGGCTTCTAACCATGTAATTTTATTTTATTAGCATTGATATAACTATGTATATAAATATTTAGATACATATTACAAAACAATATTTGTCTGTGTGTGGAAAAATCATGAATTATTGCGGTTTTTGAAGTAACAGATTCAAATGCGGTTTTCCTATTTTTTACCTAGAAAGTCATTTTTGTGAAGCTTCATACATAGATTCTCTATTTTGCAGCAGAAATCTGCTTATTTACCCTAGCTCAGCCAAGGAAGAGCACCCTTTACCTGTTTCATATTCAGTAATTGAACCCTCTATATTTCTTAGCAACATAAAACAAAATAATGCATGACGAAGGAGCTTTACGCTTCAAAAACATTATTTAAGAGTTTTTCAAATAATGTTAATAAAATGGGGGAAATATTAAACATAATTTCCCTAAATACGAAATTACATTTTTACCAATCCTATAGTTGGATTTTTTAAAATCAAAGTTTAACGATATTACTCTAAAGTTAAACCAAAGAGAGAAAGAGAACTCTTTTCAAATAAAATCTTGCAAAACTTTCTGGAATATATTGTATGATTTTTTAAAACTTATCTTGCCAGATAACTTAGTTTTTTTTCATTTTATATGACGTTAAAAAGTAAGCAACTAACTAGTTGAATCCAGGCCTTTCATAGCTCATTCAATTATTGACTTAAATAATAAGATGACCGGAAAGTAATGTCGTTTATGCGTAATTCAGTATTTCATCAATTCAATACTACTGAAGCTAGTAATACGAAATTTAACACGTACGTAAGTTTTGTAACATTGTACATATACAGGGAGTCTCAAAAATGTTCTTAATAAATATTGTAACCGGAGTATACCGAGATGACTCGGCAGCACATAGTTAACTAAGATTGCAAACGTTGCTCTCGTGTAACTCTCTTTAAAAGAAACGAAGAATTTGTGAAATTTCCGAATTTTTCCAGACAAATATTTTACATTTGGTAAAAGGATTAACCTAGAAATTACATTAAAAAGATCATTTCGATTTGAATGATGCAATTTTAGAAGAACGACTTCATACTTTTATGATGAGTCCCAGTTAAGAAATATGACTGACATTTCAAAGCTTCTTTTGAAGGGATTATAAATGCATCTATTAAAATTGCATCTGTGACCAATATGTTTACTCCTCTTGGTATACTCCACCACTCTTAAAAAGTGTAAAGAACGAATGTAATGAACGAAACGCCCTATATAATAAATATTTAGTTAAGTAATGAATCATGAAATTAAAATTATTGAATGGGATTAAAAATACTTTTAAAAAATCCGGACGTTTCAATTTTTTTCTGTTTACAATCTATATTGTCTTATATAATTTTTAAGTAAATTCACAACTGAAATAGGTCACAAATTTTCTTGAAATTCTGAGATTTTGTTGAAATCACTGACAATCATCATCTATAAATAGATCATCATCTATTGATCATCAGCTGTAGATCTGAAAGACCCTCATGGGAAATTAATGGCATTCATATGGCTTAGTTTAAGAACATTAAGGGATGCCACGAACAGTAGCAGCTACACAAATTTCTTACGGGAAAGGGCGCGGGGCTAACTTTAAAAAAAAGCTTATTTGACCCGAACAAAATGCATAATAAAAAAATGTTACCCTAAAACTATGTAATATATTTGGGAGGGGATAATTAATAAAAAAATCTCAGTAAACCTAAACAAAGTGCACAATGCAGCAAAATGTTACCTTTAAGCAATGCCTTTTGCAGAAAGAGGGTGAAGACCCCTAGCACCTCCCGTGGATCCGTCACTGGTTACGAACACCAACCCCTTCCTTTAGTATTCGCCGAAGAACCGTCCTGGCATCGAGATTTTCATATCAAATCCAGATTAATAGACAGACATTATAATCAGGCACCGATTTTCAGGGATGGTGGGGGGGGGGCAGGACAAAAGCTTCATTGGAGGCCCCTTTTAGGAAAACTCAAATCAACTTTCATATCACACCAAACAAAGAAAGGATGTTAACAACAGCCTAAAAATGATTATTTAATGAAGATGCAAAACGAAATGCAACAGTTCTATGATAATAATGCTGGATAATAATATTTCAATTGTATTATTTAATTTTCTATTGTTACTTTCAGTCCAAATTTTTCAAGTAACATGTTCTACAATATTTACTTTCCTAATGTTTATATAAGAGCATTTATTTATAATGGGATAAATCTTCACTTTGCTCAACTTACAAAGCTATTTCCTTTTGTGTTTTCTGATTGAAAATCAGCTCTATGGTTTCCTCGTGATCAGAATACATCACTACGTACGTCATACTTAAAAGATAAGTTTGCGCTGAATAATTGCCAGCGACTACCATTTAGCTAAAAAAAATTGTGGATGTATGATAGCGCTATGAAATAGTCACAGAGTAATTATATTATTACTATTACGTTTCATAAAATTAGTTACTCTGTCTCTTATTTTAAATTAAAATTTACAAATTTTAAGACTTAAAAACTTAAAGGGTAATTTGGGGGCCCGGGTGCTTGTCCCGAATGCCTTGCCGGAAATCAGTCCCTGATTACAATGATTAGAATCTGTGTGCATAAGCTCTAAAAAGATAGTCGATATTCTATGAGAACAATTTGTGTTTAATAGTAATTTAGTAAGAAACAATTTGTGTTTAATAGTATAATTCTTGGAATAATTTCCTGAATTGACACAAAGTATTCCCATGGATAAGAAAATGCAATAGAAACAGGTAAATACAGAAGGCTCGGCTTCCCACAGAGTTCACAGATCTCACATACAGAAAGTGAAATCAGGTGAAACATGCTCAGATATTTTTGCAACTTTCTTCGATTTTTGCTAATACCAGCAATTATAGATAAATTTCGGATGTCAATTTATGAACAAAGGATGATTTCTTTTAAAATTATTGTGTATAAAAATTGAAAAGTCGGCATCCTACTGAATCATGTTAAAATGTTTTGCGGAGTTGAGGTTCAAATCCCGTGAATAAAGGCTAAGAAAAATAAACAGCGCTTTCGACTGATAGGGAAAATGCCGTTCCAAAAAAGGGACCCTATGTATAAAGGGTTAAATATGAAAAAAAAATCTTCGCTAAATACATTTTTATATTTAAAAGTACCCATGAGGATTTTGATGTCCCATAGTCTCGCGGCCTATAGGGCATTCGCCCCGCCATGCCTCTCTACTTTGGTACTGTTCTGGAAATGTTTAAAACGAGGTATTCATTTAACAGTTTGAAATTTATTATATCCCTGTCTTTCCGATCTTTAAAAAGAAAGCTAAATTGTCTTAGGTTATTAAGATTATTATGTTTTAGGCTTCTAAAGGCTATTTCAAATACTGAGGGATGTATTTAAGTGAAAATTTATTCGTTGGCTAGGTAGTGATTGTAAGCATCCACTTTAAGCACGTGCTCGACTAAGTTCTACTTGAAATGCTAACTGTCGTCAAGAAATGCTTGCTTTATCTCATCGATTATGAATATAAACGAAATGCCTACAGCATCGTGAATGCGTATCTCATCTCAAAACAAACTGTTGAAGTAAAGGTGCCTGAACTTAAGAACAAACAAAGCGCGATTAAGAGTCGTGTCTAAAAGGTTAACACGACACAAGTGTCATCTTCCCAGAGGGCAGCTGGGATTGCTGATAAGATCCTACTATGTCCTTGGGTCTCAGGTTTCTTAGCATAGAAAAAAAAGGTCATCGAGTATTACAATACGCCATGTCTTCAAATAAATTTCTAGGCTTTCCTCTTTCCGCCATAATAATTGAAGTTGATTGCGTGGTATTAGTTGGTAATTTCTAGGGACTTCGGATTCAGCTGCAAAACGAACAATTGATATACATGGCTTTCAATTGAATCGTTTTATTCAGTTTAGGGGCATATTTCTTTACCGCTTTTAAAATACAGTTTTAGGATGCTCACACACTTCTTAGAGCGCAACAAATGTACATCGGTAATGACTTTTTAGAATTAGTATAGTGTCATATTCGTAAATAAAGTTTAATTTTACAGTGTAAGTTTAACTTTATTGTAAATACGCTTTCATGCGACACTTTGCCTCAAGGTTAAAATGCGACTCATACATTTTGTTGTTGTTGTTGTTAAGGCAAAGCGCACTAGGGCTATCTGCCAAAGAGAAGAATGTCTTGGGCGGAGGAACTTTTAAGAGGTTCGAACGCGTATTTAAGTTACATATGGAGAAAATCTCCCCAAAATACAGACCGTTAGATAGATAGCCGCGCGAAAGGCCGGAGCTCTTGACGTTCACGTTTCAGCCATCTACCTTTGTTCAGTGTCTAATCCACTCGGCCACTGGTCGGCAAATTCAAACATAATATTTAAGAGGCTGTGGTAGGCTAGTGGTTTAGGCTTTGGACTGATAACTGGAAGATTCCGGGTTTGATTCCACATACCACTGAAGACCACCGTGAACATGAGTTGTATGTGCACGTTAAATTCTTGCTTCCGAAAGTCCCCTAGGTGGTCGCTAACCAGTTTAGAGAGGTGCCGATATTCAGAAGTACCCTCATTTTCTGATGAGGATTCTAATTGTGATGGGAAACTCCAGAGATTACGTCTGATGGTGGATGATCATTTAGTGATGTGGGCTGTGTTCACCAAACAATGAGACCCGGTCATTTTAATAGCCAATCAATGCATCTTGTTTGGAACATGTGAGAAGCTTATAAACCATGTGACCCTCGGTCATAAAAGTGCAAACACCGTTGTGACAGCGGATTTTCCGTGGCCCCTGTAGCCACATAAATCTGCGTGAAAAGTTCTAATAAAATATGTTTTAAACCAGGAGCATTTTTTTAATACTTCTGCAGCTAAAGGCACGAGGACGCGGATTATCAACGAACAGCGGCCCGAAAAACCTCCAACGACGGCGGCCGGTCATCGTTCAACCTTTCAACGAGCTCAGCTCAGGGCTCATTCGAATGGCCGGCTTCCCACCTCCGCCCGCCCCATTCTTTATTTCACACACACACACACACACACACACGCACACATATTCTTGGTATGGCTCCTGAGGATGGTCCCAGAGGTTATAATTTCCATTCCATTCATTCTTTTATCATTTTGTTTGGCTCTGTTTCTTACCTTTTTTTTTCCCACTTGGGGTATGTCATTTTTGCAGTAATATTCATTGCGTTTTATTTTTTGATATATATATATATATATATATATATATATATATATATATATATATATATATATATATATATATGTACATATTATTTTAACTGTATCATGAATCCTGTTTTATTTTTAATTTGTCACATCTTTGTCTATTTAGCTTTCTGGTTTAATGTTTTGTTTCCGATATAAGCTTGAACATTTACTCCCGTTGTATATAGTAAATTTTTTTAGTAATTGATTCGCTGAAATAAAATGCAGAAGTGTTCAGTTTTTGTTTCATAATGCTTTAGGTATACTAGACATAATGCACAGTATTTAAGATGTTTCAGCCATTTTATTGCTTGTGATGTACTGGTGACGTGGTTGTTCTGAATCTGATTAGCAATTGTTCTTGTTGTGAAATTTGTCCTTTTATATGTAACTGCTGTAATGAAGTTGCCCGCGAGAAAATGGTTTTAAATAGTGAATCAAATTCAGCAGAAAATGTTGAGATAATCTTTTCAAATGAATAAAAAATTTCTCGCAAAATTCTACATAAAAATTTAAAATAGTTTTTTCTTTACCTTAATTTGCTGCTAAATGTTAGAAAAAATATGAAATATTTTTTTATATGGAAATATATTCACATGCTGCAGCAGTTCAGGTAACTTTTCCCTTTAAAATAGAATTTTTCTTGCAATATTTTTCAGCAAAATGTTAGAAAAATATGAAATACTTTTTTAGATTGAAATAATCATGCGCAATAGTTCAGGTGACTTTTGTATTTAAAATATTGTTGCTCATTTTTTTCCAGTTCAACAACGAACTACGTATAGTATACTCGTACTAATATGATTTATTTTCCTTTAAAATGCTGGACAGTTATGGTAAAAAATATTTATTAGCATACAGAGGTATAAGGTAGACTTGTGAGATGAATAAATTTTAGAAATAACAAAGGATTTTTTTTCTGTAATATATTCACCTGAGAGAGCAGTCATTGGAGAACTTTACAATCACCTTACTGTCACGCTCATATTTTTTTTAACTACTATAACAAAAATCACTAAAATCACATTGTTTTAAAACAAGATATCAAGTAAAGAAAGTAATTCTTTTCAAACGTTTCAGTAATTTTCTAACAAATGAAAATAATTTTTGTCGTTTGCTTTCCTTTTACACGATTCCAAGGATTACCTTATGGTGTTAAAATATATGTTTCGTTAGCACTGATGGGTTATTATTTTTAATCTCTGAAAAATCACTGTATAAATGCTTAGCACTCTATCACTTTTGAAATCTTTAACAAGCATTTGTGCATAGAACCCCAATAAACTGCTTTCCTAAATATTGTCTCGGGTTCACACACAGCTTTATGAATAATGCACTAGATTTAAAATATACACGAAATATTCTACAAGAATCACCAGATGGTTATTTTAAACGGTAGGATGCTCGTCCATTCTTTCTAAGTATTATCTGCTTTACTGGAGTAACCAAAATTATTACGAAATATAGAAAACTCTATTTATGGTACCTTTAAGACTTCCCAAAATAAGTTATGCCAAACACACAGAGTTCAGCTCAATGAGATCTGGAGCAATATGAGACCATTTGAAGGTATAATTATAAAAAAAAAACATCGCGGTTTTCCCGTGAATTTTTTAGGCATTAACTGAAAGAAAATGAACCCCAGGGAGTCAAAATTGAAGAGTTTTCAAACAGTAAAGCTCAAAGCTAATTTGAAATGTTAAATGATAAAGTAGCATTGTGTTTTTTTAAGTGATACTTTTGTAAAATAACTGAAGCAGTGTAAAGGAATGCAAATCAAAGTGTAACCCAGACAGCACAGCAAACTTGCATCAAACTTGCAGTAAGCTTGATTTATCAAGTCAATAAACTTGAATCAAGCTTGAAAATTTCAAGCGTGTAAGCTTAATGCAAGCTTCAATAAAGTGTTCAAGTTTACACCTGCCCAGCTTGCATTAAGCTTGACATAGCAAGCTTAATTTCAAGCTTAAAATTTTTTCTAAAAAAAAATTTCTTAAATACACGGGGTGCTCGTCGGCGAACTCGCCGCACATATTTTATTTTTCCACGCATTTTCAACTCTATGCTGAAATTTCAAGTTAATTTAATCTGTTTCCATCAAGCGCCCGCGATAGAACCCGGGACCTAAGGGTTGGGAGGCCAGCGTCCTAACCGTTCCGCCAATCTGCCTCGCGCTTGCACGACTAAAGTTAGAAGAGACTGTCATGGCTGTCACGCCGTTTTCTGGCGAGATCGATCACTGCCCGATGCCGATTTCTTTCTTTTATTTTTCCATGGGATGAGTCAAAATTAAAATAATGTTATGTGTGATTTATAGACACTACTAATAGGGAAATAAGCATAATATAAACTTAAAAGCAGCACACGTTTTAAAACTTTCAATATTGCTACACTCATGTTGGGCAATACTGGCCAAAATCGAGACAAACGACTGATTTTGAAATCAATTTCGTAGCATAATTGTATTTTATTTTGAAGAATTTCCATATTTGGAAATATAGAATCTTTTTTTTTTAATTCTATGGTCAAGTACATTTATGACTGATGATAAATTATTTGTTATGTGGATGTGGCTTTCCAAATCAAGCAGTAATCAAGCTGTATTCAAGCTTGACAGTTCAAATGACTTCTCCAAGCTTGCTGCAAGCTTAAAATGAATTGAACTGTCAAGCTTGTATTAATACGTCAAATTCAAAGAAATGTCAAGATTGATTTAAGCTTATGTGCTGTCTGGGAAGGAGCGAAACCAAAAAAGTTTCGACCCTAATTTGAAGTTGGGAATGTTAAATCAAAAAATTATAGCACAGTAGATTTTGAATGAATTTTTCAGATGTTAACTGTAAAAACAAAATGCATCGTACGTAGATAGTTTTTTTTATTGTTGTTGTTTCGGGGTTTATTTAAACTTTTGCAATATTTTAATGTATCTTGTATTTCGAACTGGGGATAAATTGACTACATGGAGTTCTTCCACCATACTTTGAAAGAATTGACTTTTAATTAAGCTGTTGAAAGCAACAACTAAGATAAGAACATCACGTTTTTAAATCAGTTAAATTGATGGCAAGACTTTCTAAAGGTTTCCTTTGGCTGATCTGGATTCCAAACGGCATTTTTCTCAAGAACATATTTCTCGATATTAGTATTCTGAATTTTATTTTATAAGTATCACCAGGCCTCTCAATTGGTCCTCTTTTTTTAAAATTCCTACCTTCAACAAAGTTTTATTTATATAGCCTAGTGTTTTAATGGTTTGATAGACGAAACCTTAACATCTAAAAGAACACTTAACAACTATTGAAGAAGCAGAACATTTTACTCTATTATTTATAGAGGTAGGAATTTAAAAAAAAAAAAGAGGACCAATTGAGAGGCCTGTATCACGAAGTCAAATTAGGTTCTAAAATCCGAAATATCGTACTGTGATTCAAAGACAATATTTCTATCATTTTCTTTACAAAGGTAAAAGTTTTTCACTGGTAATTTACTGCTTTTTTATGTCACAGCTAAGTAAATGAACCGAACACAAAATTCACCGCGCAATGTATTGCTTTTGTCCAGTTTGAAATAATAACTATCTTCATGGATTGTGTGACAAGGTCATTTTGGCCTTCAGCTTACAAAATATTAGCACAGCTGACCGTTAGCATGCGCAAAATGTACAGCGAATACTTTCTACTTACTAAAGTAAATACAGATGAGGCTTATTTCCCTGCATAGGTAGTTAATGCTATGCTGAGACAAGTTCTTTCACTTTTGCAAATGAGCAAATAGGGAATATATACAGGAATGGGTCTGCATATCTATGCAGAAGTTCAGGTATAGGGAATTTAAAATGAGCTTTAAGGATCTTTGATTTTGTAAAACTGATCCTGTTGTAATAGCCTGTTTAAGAGTAATGATTGAAATAGCGCGAGATTAATTATCATGATTATTTTACAAAAATTTTTGAATAGATGTTCAGTAATTTTAAGTTTGAACTATACCCAGGGTGCGAACTGACGGGGGGGGATGCACGGGATCGTCCCCGGCTGAAGAATGTAATATCCCTGGCTAGAGAAATATTAATTGATCCCAGCCAGGGATACTATTTATCCTCTGCTGAAGAAATATTAAACTAGTGAGTGAAGATTTTGGGTTTCAGCAGATTTTGGGTTTGGATTCAGATTGGAAAGTCAAGAAGTCAAAATGAAGGTGGTATGTTATCGTTTGTTACTATACTCTAAGGCGACTGCCTTAAAATTTCGTCTCTTTTTCTAAGCTAAAAACCCTCAAGAGTGGCCTGCAATACAGGTACATTGTATGTAGCTTGCGTATCTGTGGTTCCATAGAACAAACAATGACTTTTGTTTGAATATAAGTCAGTTCCCACACGTGTCGGCGACTGCATTTGTCAAGTAATATCATGTGAGGGAAGCATTTGCACCTTCCCTCTTTCTTCTTTTCAAGTGTCCCCCCCCTGGAGAATGTTTACTTTCAAATGTCCCCCCCTGGAGAAAATGTTCAGTTCGCACCCTGACTATACCTACTGCTAAAATTTCAATTGCAAGAAAAAATTCTAGTATTAGAACTGTACTTTTACTTTCAAATATTTTATTCATAAGATTTAGTATAAGAAATAAATACAAATAATAAATAAACCTTTTTCTTTTTGAGATGAATCACTAAACATTCTATTACTTTAAATTGTATCATTCAATCATAAATTGATTTGAAATAGAGTCCATTTCAATCTTTAGTGGTAAAAAACTGAAACACATAAATCATTATGAAAATTCCTCAGTTTTGTGGGATTACGGCCGTTTATCCCCATTAGGGATCTAGGCCGAAGGGGGAGTGCCCTCCGTGTGGGACTTTACTTCTCCCACAAACTCCTCAGAGTAATAGGTTATTGGCAAAGAAATATTTATTATTAGTTTACTTGAAACATTTTTCTTTGAGAATTTTTATTGCAATTTGGATGTGTGGGGCCACTGGTTCTCAAAGGTTTTGCCTTCTTACATTCCTTAGTCTTTTGTCTATGATTATAAATAACTTCTATGATAACCACTATTCCCCTCCACCTTATCTCACACAATTCTTTTTGCTTAAAAAAATGTTTTTTCGGAAGTAAATTTATAATTTGGCTAAATAGTCAAGTGAATGAAATTAATGATTTTTGCGAGCAGCTTCAGTTTTTGTTTTTATCTGTAGTAGGCGGGTTAGCTGAGTTACATACTCGTGTTCCTATTCATATCAGTAGATATTACTTCTTTACTACCTGATACACCATCAGTGTCAACACATCACCTCTTTGTAGGGCAAGACGTATTGTTCGTATCGAAAACAGTGTCTCATTTCTTTTATTATGCGTCCGAGAAGTTTAACGATTCATTAAAAGACGCTGAACAATTTTCGGAAAAAATGACTATATCTATTTTGCTTTTAAAAAAGTCAAGTTGAATGCAAGTCAATGAACCTCACTCTAGTTGCGTCTTTAGAGTTTCTATTTTTAGAAACTGGTTAAATGGTAAGAAGATCACTATTCCACTTACACGTTTAAATCATTTACGTGACCTAAACGGATAATTGAGTGCATTGTTATCTACCTTTTCTGCTGTGAAATCTTAAGTTTTAAGGGAAACATAGCATAAAATTTTCTGTGCTAGTTCTGTTTCAGATGACTTATTTGGATGCTTTTACGAAAAGTGTTCTAAGGATTTTGAATATTTTCAAATGAAAAGAATACTATCAGGTTGTAACGAAAGTTTTCCGCCATATCTGCCTGAAAAACTAACTTCTAAGTCCTTAGATAACTGTTTTTGAACTTTCGCTACCAAACCCGCACAGTGTCACATGATACAACAATAGTACTTAAAGCTGTACTCATAATTTGTTGATATTATGTAGCTGACTTTTTGCAACACAAGTGGAAGTAAATGATGGTTCTAATCCTTTAGAGTGATAGTTCCATTTGGGACACCTTATACTTAATGATAACTATATTTTTTACAGATTTCACAACACAGTGTTATAAAGTAAGCCTCTTTCTTTCAAATGCCAAAAATCGTTTGACAAAATATGAGCAAATACGCCAACGCGAACTGTGTGCGGACGATGTTTGCAGTGGCGGGAAACTTTCGTTACAACCTAATATAAAATGGTTCTAATGCTTTAGAGTGATAGTTCCATTTGGGACACCTTATACTTAATGATAACTATATTTTTTACAGATTTCACAACACAGTGTTATAAAGTAAGCCTCTTTCTTTCAAATGCCAAAAATCGTTTGACAAAATATGAGCAAATACGCGAACGCGAACTGTGTGCGGACGATGTTTGCAGTGGCGGGAAACTTTCGTTACAACCTAATATAAAATGCCTATAATGCATATAAAATTAATACATTACTTACATATAGACAGTTAAGCAGTCCTACTTGATACATGTCATCTAAAATTTTGAAAGTGGAACTTGGGGAAAAAATGGCTTCATCCACCAAATTTTTACTTGAATTAAGCCTTTTGAGAAACTATTTTGAAATGGGTTTCCATAAGAAATATTGCAGTGTGTGTACATCCAACAAAGCGCGTGAGAATAAAGTGAACAGCTCAGAAGGAAAAAAAAATCCTGCTATCCAATTTTTTTCCTTAAAATAATAACATCGAAATTAAAATATACAAAAACAATAACGCAGTACTTTGTCTTTATATGACTCAGCCTTTGAAATAGCGTTAAAAAAAGTAAATAAAATTTTTCTATGTGCTTGGAAAAGGCACACAGAAAAAAAAATTCAAGAAGGAATGACAATAGGTGGAAAAAGAAGCAGTGTTCTCAAAACTATCAGAATATTTTCGTTTTGTTAATAAAACGTGCAGTTACGCAAGATTATGTAAAGAAAAACCGTGGCTATTTTAAAAAAATAAGAAAAATCTCTTCGTTTACTGCTTTTAGTGCTTTTTCGGCAAATTTCAACTAAAAAAGAAAGCTCTTTTGCCATTGTTAGATCTATCGACTTGAAAATTTGCGCTGTAAAAAAAAAAAAAAAAAACTATGTATACCACTTTTGCATTTCATTGTTTTTGGAAATGTGCGCTATTTTCTTTTTCGAATAACGGGCACTTGAGCTAATTTAATATAAACGCAACAGGAGAGGTTAAAATTTACTCCTTTATCAATTGCGTAATTCTTTTCCTTGCATTTATTAATAGAATATTCTAGCAAATATTTTTCTAATACCTTCTGCGACATACGAATACAATAGAAAAACATAAAAAGAGTCTACATACAAGGTTTTACAAGCAATACATGCAGCTGATATTGTGCAACATGAGCTTGCAATGCAAATTTTACACAGATCAGATTAATTTAAAAATGCAATTACAACATGAATAATATGTTAATTTTAAAAAGCTAAAAATAACGTAGAAAATACCACAAGTATGTCTTCCTAGAGTTTGTCTCAGCTATCACGAGAAATCTAAGCTTTATATTCAATGAGAGATGAGTGTATGGTGTTTATGTTTACAGTTCACATGTGAGCTAAGTCGGTTTTCTGCTAAATTATATTCGCCTTCTTAAAAATTTGTAGCTGTTTTAATCTTCGTTGGAGATGCGATAGAGTACATGCGAAAGATGCATGCAATAAATGATAAAAGAAATAGATTAAAGTTAATGAAAAATAATATCATTCATTCACTCATGTATGTTATCAGTAACAAGAAAATCGTAAACATTCATTGCTGGAACGAAGAATGAAACTTCCAAATGTCATTAAATTAAATATCAAAAAAGTGCACAGAAGAAAAGAAAACAAATAACATTAATTGGAAACATGCTATTAATTATGCGTATGAATTTTAGGGCAGTGTCTAATATCTCTTTTCTGTGAAAACTTGGCAGTACGGCATTCCTTATCAATTGTATTTTGTAAACACTTGGATCTCAAATTTGTTTTCCTTTTAAAGTAAGATAACTTCCTATTTAATGATGGGTATTTTAGTTAAGGAGACTAAAGGTAAACTAGTTAAAGAAAAATAGTTTAAAGAGGCCGTCTAATTTTTAGTTTTTCCATTCATTATGAAAGTAACACTTTCCTACTTTTCTGCAAACATGTTTTTGAGTATAGCTAAAATCAAAAACATGCTTCTGTTGTAAAACGTGTAATGGTCTCAATTAACGGAAACTGTTTCAGGTCATATTTTCTATGCCTCAATATTTTATACTCAATATTTTATGCATCAATATTTTAGATTTTATTAAGATATCAAAATATTAAATATTTACATTTAATATCCAATAATTAAGATTAAAAACTTGATCAGTAAAGAAGTATATTAGCTTTTTAAAAGCATAAGAATAGGGGACCGCACCTTTCAAATTTTAAAACTAATAACAGCTTTTTGAACTGTCTCAATGCATGCTGTCCTTAAAATTTCAATTTAAATAAATTTCAAATTTTAAAAACACTTGTATCACATGATATTATTAGAAATATCACTATTCAGTGAATAAATATATGCTGCTTTTATAGCAAATCACCATACAATATATTCCTTGGCTGCTTTGAATTTGTGTAAAAATTTCAGGCAAGTTTATAAAAAGCACTTGAACAAAATATAGGGGGCAGAAAAAGAGGAAACAAAACTCCCGTCTTTAGTTTTTAATCCAAATGTTTTTAATATTGACTAAAAAATTTAATATCCCTGTTTTGATGTGGCTGAATTGATAGATTGCCATAAACATCAGATATACTTCGAATACCGAGAACCCCGGAGCAACTGAGCAAGCTTTGATAACTTTAGTTAGAATTTTCTTTTTTTTTTTTAAGGCTTGTCTGTATGATCCTTTGGATCTGTTTACTTGTCCTCGCCGAATAAGACGCAACATTCATTTCATGATGCAACATTATACTTTTTTTTTGCTCAAAGGAACACCGTATCTTTTGAAAGTGTTTTTAATTTTTATTTGGAGGCATTTATTTTTCCAATTAGTACATCGGCTTTTAGTTAGATATTCATTAGGTAAATTAAGAGGCAGCAGAGCAGATCTGTTTTCTTTCTTTTTTCAATTATATGTTTTTCATTTTGCACTGTCTGAAGTTTAAACTGATGTTTCCCTACAACAGCAATCACATTTTTTTTAGAAATCTCACACAGCTGTTAACTATTCAGTCATACGCTGTTAAAAAAAATAGGAGTTTAATAAATTTAACGGCACATTAATTGGAAAGCTGAATGCCTGCTTTTCGCAGCTTAAGCTGCAGCGTATTTTTTACTGCTGTAGCGTATACAGGTTTCCATTTAGGGACGGGGGGGGGTGATCCGGTATTTTAAACCTTATTGTTACTAAAGTAAATACAATGTTTTAAAATAGCTGTTTTTTTAATAATTGCTTTACATTTTCGAAGGGGGACGAGGCTCCTACCCCTTAAATAAACAACTGGTTTACCGTTAGCATATGAACTGAATTTACACGTGCTTCTGTGAAGGTTACCGTGCAGTAGAAATTACCCAGTGTACAGCTATTTTTTTTATGAAGATTTTATCGTAATTTATTTTAAATGTAAAGGATACAGTGAGAACTAATTGGCAGGAATACTTGATTATCACGTGTGCATGATGACGTGTACAACTGTTACATGGTGACAACGTTTTAGATCACACTTTCTGTGAAGATAAGTGCAAGTTCACCTTATTACTTTGTCTATAGACTCGAGAGATATCCTGTAGGGGAGAGATATTTCTTGACAAAAAGGAATAGCACTTTCCTTTGAATTTGTTAAAAACAACAGTGAGTGGTAACTAGAAAGACGTTCAATAATGCACAAGGAAGACTAAAATACTTTTAGCTGTAGCCTTCTGCACATTTCAAAGAGGATGGGGGGGTATGTTAGATGCTAGATATATATTATAAAAAGAGAGAAATTCAGAGTCTCTCTTCGCATGCAGTACTATTCGTTCCTAAATTTTTAACATGCAATATTTTGACAGAAGCCCAGTGTTAGCGCTTTGTGTTGCCCTGCCACAGGTCCAAGGTTCGATTCCCAGGCTGGGCAAAGTTGACTCAGCCTTTCCTCCCTTGAGTGGGTCAATAAAATGAGGGCCAAGCTTGCTTCGGGGCTAAACACTGGGTGCTTTGCGTCAGGTTGACCACCTGGCCGAGGTATATTTCTTCCGCATCTCAGAGCCCATGTTCGGGAAGGCATGGTTGTCAGCGCAGGCCTTGGCCCCGGGTGGACTGTTGCGACAATGTTTAGTTTTAATTAATACAGTGAAATCCCTCTATAACGATAGTTTGGGGGTCAAATAATTTATCGTTGTAAAGAGAATTATCGTTATAAAGAGAATCGATATTGGAACGAAAAGATTTTTGTTCTTCATATATCCCATACCCTGCGGTGTCACCAGAAAGTGTTCTGTTTTCATTCATCACACCCTCGCAAGTAATATATAATAAATGAAAGAAGAAAAAACATTTTTATAGTTTTCAGTAATTTTCGCAACACTCACAAATTTTAGTTAAATACCCTTGCCGCCTCGCCAGGGATTCTAGCGGTGATATAGCTTATAAATATTTATAGCATATTTGAATAGCAAATTTGAAAAACAAATATATAATGTCTAAATAAATAATACCTGAATGCCGCAAAAGCGTTTTTAAAAATGTATTAGATACTAAATGAAAATACATACCCATTAATTTATCCTTATTTATTTTGAATTCTGTGTAAAGAAATCGGAATCATGCCTTTATCAAAATCTTTTATGATGTTGAATTTCACTTCGATAGATATTTGTTTTCTTTTAGCCATTTGCTTTCGACTTTTACTAAGCAAACTTCAAAGTAAACAAAACTCATAAATAATTTAAAATATCCTCGTGTAATAATCGACCTCGATAGGATTTATCGGAGGTTAAAATTCTTACTCAAGTTCAGACAAAATAAGGTATCGTTTTCTATATCAGTTCCGGTGAAAGAAATCCTTGACCATTTTTTAAAGAGGGGGGATAGTAATCAAAGATGTGTCATCCAGGAAATGCCAACTGTCCTTCCACCTTATGAGAAATGCACTTTTTCATTACCATAGTGTCACATCAGCAAAACGAAACTTAGAAGACGTTCTTTGGCAGAGGCGTGGTCCAACCCGTTCCAACCACATTTTACCTCGACTTTCTTTGTGTAGCTTTCAATGTGTGTGCATAAGTTGGGCTTCTGATGCATCGTAGAAAAAAATATATATATATCGTAGTAGATAGAATTATTGTGATGTAAGGGATAATTATTACCATCGTTGTAGAGAGAATTAGAGAGAATTATCGTTTTAAAGGATATCGTAATACAGAGAACTGTTTTACATTAATCTAAAGGGAATTCAGCCAGGACTATGAAAAAATATCGTAATAGAGAGAATTATCGTTATAGAGGATATCGTTGCAGCGAGATTCTACTGTATTTTGATAAGAACGTCCTTCTTCAGAGAATTTTGAAATGCGATTCTGCAATGTTGCAAAGTTCAATTTACAAAATTAAGAATTTTTCAAAATGATTCAGATGTCATGGTGATTTAGCGTTTGAAAGTAGGTATACACTCTTAAAAACTTGGCGCAACATTTCACCAAAACATAGTAAGACATGGTACCAGAAAAGTTGCCAACCTTTGGTGCTTCACAAAAATATGGTTAAACCTGAGCACCAAATGTTGGAACAAAGTTTCACCATCTTATGGAGCCAACTGTTCAAGTACCATGTTTTACTATGTTTTGGTGAAATGTTGCGCCAAATTTTTAAGATTGTAAAACATAGAAACACTCTAATATTTTTATTTCTTTGTGTCTCTGACGAAATTTGCTTATTTTTGAAAGTGATTAAGAGAATTTAACTTGCATAATCAACCAAAGAGGAGTCTTAAGTTTCTGTTTACAAATATTTGACACACTCGGATTTCCCACATATTTATATTAGGGAATATAATATACTGCACGCTAGGAGAATTACACCAATACGACATTCATAACGGGGGCCCACGAAGGGACTTGTTAAGGGGTCCGGATTCCGTGAACAGCATAACCTATTTAATGTATAAATTATCCCCTGAGGGCTGCTTCCAGCCGGAACCTGCTGGCTCTTGGAATGTAATATCAAACCTTTTGTCCGCTGCTCCACCTTATGCTAAAAAGAACTAATAAAACAACTTTATAAGACAGCAACGATACATAAGTGAGCCGTTTGTGAACATGCCGATATATAGTAGGTGACTAGCTTGAAGAGTTTTTTAAATGAATTTTAATGTATTTTTTCTAATGCATTTATGTATTTCCGTTTTTAAATATCTCTTTATCCAGAACAGGGTGTAAAAAATCATGATTTAAAATAATAAATAAGTAAGATTTTAAAAAATTTAAATCGGATTTTTCCGACTAAAATCAGATTAAAAAATAATTAAAACAGATTTTTTTAAAAATAAGTTTAACTACTCTGCATATAGACAGAATACATTTTAAGTTATATATTTAGGATCGTTTATCGAACTTGATAAATCTTAATACACATAACGATTAGTGATAGAATTAGGTTCAACAAAACTTAATGTTATTTTGAAAAAAATAGAATAGTCCGATCCTAGTAGCACAATTAGTTCAAAAGGCGTTCAACAAGCGTTCAAAAGACTTTTGAGCTAGTTGTGTTAATAGGAATTGAGTTTGCACGAATCATTGAAGCAAGAGGTACATAAATATATTTTACTTATTCTTTTGCATAATCAGAAGTTAAAACAGCATCTCCTTTTAAATATTTTTACTATTTTTAAACAGTTTAAGCAATAAACAAATTAGTTTTACACAAAAAATTACAATATTTCTTCTCAAACTTTAACAATATAAACTGTTATAGTTATAAGCACATGAGAGCTATTTAAAATTCAAGAAAAGTTTTAAATATACACAATTTTGTTAAATTTGTCATGCTTAATCAAATTTTGCTATGAGAGTCTATGTTTAAGATTTCTTTTTAAACAATGAACAATACCATTTAACAATTTGATGCAGAAAAAATCAATTTCAACTTAAAGAATTGAGTATTAAAAATATGTAAATTATAAGCAAAACTCATTTTAATTAAAACGATATTTTTAATAAAAAATTCATCATGTTGTCAAAACAACAAAATCGGTTGGTTTAATAGGAAACTTTTTGTTGAATTCTCAAAATAATTTTTGGCGTAAAAGAATTTAAGCAAATTACTTATTTTCGTAAGTAATCATTCTTAAATCCCTCTTTTTCAACCACGCTATAATATATCAACATATTTTTTTGTGTGTGCTGTCGTTTCATAAACACTTTTTTACTGTGTGTACATATTTATTTACCTTGAAAGTAACTACAACAAGCGTTGGCGCAAGCAAGACTGCATTCATAATCACTCAGTATTGTTCTCTTATTAGCGATAATCCAGTTTATTCGCCTTTGTTGTTATTTTGTTGTTAGTGAAAAGAAAAACTGGCAAATCGGCATTATAGTAACTCTATTACCTGCTTAGTTAGGTAGAAAAAGGACATGGGCTGAAAAATCCATTTAAATAGTGCTTGTAACGCTGGTGAAAAACGTGGTAATTACAGTTTTACTACGGAAGTAAGCTCGTTACGCATGGTAAAAGGTGTGGCGGTTTAATAGTATACTATATTAGCTTAATTATGTACAGATAAGTATCGTAAAATGTTTGCAGCCAAAGGCTTTTAAAACTTAAACCCGAGAAAGATATCTAAAATATTAGTGATCGATTACAAAAAATAAAATTTTTTCATTCAAATGTTTACTCATTTCTTTGCTATATTCATAAAAAAATTATTTTCCTTCAAATGTTATATCAAATATTTTATAAATTTTTAGATAGATTTCAGCATTTTGGAAAAAAAAGCTGATGTTAAATGAATCTTAATACTTGTAATTTTTTAAAATATCGACTACTGAGTATAAGTCCTAAAGAGCTAATAGCGTTTTTATACGTTTATATAACAGTTTTTTAAAATTATATTAACTAGTCATGAATAACATGAATGTGAATTCAAAATCTTGCACGTAATTGTTTTTTTTTTATTTTCTTATTGTAATTATACAAGCAGTAATTCATGAACTAGACGGCAATTATATCAGAAAAAATGGTCTCATCGTTAGATATTTTTTTTATGATATCGAACTTTTAATAACTATGATTTCTATTGTTATGGCCTACCGAAAGAAAAGGAACATGAAATGATTAGAGATATAATTAGGTTGAGCTATGAATGAAAAACAAGTTGTTGCTCTGAAGTGTGTGATTAGCATTTAAAAGTCACGGGCAGTCATTGTATTGTATTATTCGTCATAATGAAATAGATACTCACAGGGTGCGAACTGACGGGGGGGGGGATGCCGGGGATCGTCCCCGGCTGAAGAATGTAATATCCTTGGCTAGAGAAATATTAATTGATCCCTGCCAGGGATACTATTTATCCCCTGCTGAAGAAATCTTAAACTAGTGAGTGAAGATTTGGGATTGAATTCAAGAAGTCAAAATGAAGGTTGTATGTTATCGTTTGTTACTATACTCTAAGGCGACTACCTTAAAATTTCGTCTCTTCTAAGCTAAAAACCCTCAAGGGTGGCTTCCAATACAGGTACATTGTATGTAGCTTGTGTATCTGTGATTCCATAGATCAGACAATCTGTGACTTTTGTCCCACACGTGTCGGCGACTGCATTTGTCAAGAAATATCATGTGAGAGGAGCATTTGCATCTTCTCTCCTTTTCCTTTTCAAGTGTCCCCCCCTGGAGAATGTTTTCGTTCAAATGTCCCCCCCTGGAGAAAATGTTCAGTTCGCACCCTGGATACTCATTTGTACATTTACCACAGAACTGATACAAAAAATTTTGACGTAGTGAGAGTCGTATGAGTTACACACACGAAAAGGCACTTGAATGTGAATTTGCAAAGATCCACATCTTGAGAAATGATTCAATGTAAATATACTAATGATCACGAAGAAATGAGTTTATTAGAAACACAGGAAACATCTTAAAAAGCGATTGCTAGGAGGAGTCAGATAAGTTAAGAACAATGTTCAGAGCACTTC
Source organism: Cheiracanthium punctorium (assembly GCA_038373885.1). Taxonomy (NCBI): domain Eukaryota; kingdom Metazoa; phylum Arthropoda; class Arachnida; order Araneae; family Cheiracanthiidae; genus Cheiracanthium; species Cheiracanthium punctorium. The sequence goes on along the minus strand of JAWZYV010012252.1, from coordinate 1,258,883 downwards.
AACACTAGCAGAGCTGTTTCAAGTCCAGTAAGAATGTAGCTGAATTTTTTTTAAATTTTATTTTGAATGTATGAGTAGCGCGACTCACAAGATGATACAAAATCGTAAGGCTATGCAAAATTACAAAGGTAAGAAGAATAGTTGAAAAGACAGTCAGATTTCCTAACTTGAAATCATTCAAAGTGAAATCCGCCAATAATTATCAGTAATAGTTTAATGCATTGTGAGAAAAGTTATCAAAAACAAAACTAACATTTCAGTATTTTTTAAATGTGATTATTAACTGAGGCACGAAACGTTACGGCATTGATTACTGTTATTTTGAGTCATCGTTACCTTTTTAGGAATATTTGGCAAAAGTTTGTAGTCTGTAGCCAATCATTGTAAAGGGTATATGAATAAATAAACAGCATCAGACGACGAACGGCTATTATATAAATTATTTATATTAATAAATGAATTCGAAAAGGCTCACTACTCATTCCTAAAGAGTGAATTAAATGCCATTTCACTGGTTCGGAATGTATTCACTCCACTCATTTTTTAAAATACAGTAAGCTGTTTATACTGAGAGGGTGCTGTGACGGCGAAGGGCCCAGGTTCAAATCCATCCCAGTTCGTCTGGCAGTTTTGGTGGTTTTCCTCAAATGTAAAGGGATTCCAGGCTGGATCACCTGTAAAGATATCCACGCGAACGTTCTTCCCTAAGGTTTTAAGGTCTTTGCGTACACAATTAGCCGTTAATATTAACACCAGCACCTACATCGATAAACAACACGACCAGGCAAGACCCACGTAAAAATTTTACGTTGAAAAAAAAAAAAAAAACAGCATATGCAAATGCAGACTCTATACGTCATGCTACAACCACTTCCTGAAAGATGGAGATTAGGGAAGATCGCTTTTTTTTATTTTTTTGTGGTTTCAGTGGTTATTTTGATATAATCTGCATGCGCACATGCAATAAGCTGAAGCAGCCTTCAATACAAAACGTGTTGTTAGTATTCTGTATCTGTTATGATAGAGCATCGATTCAAAGAGCTTGGGGTGTATCGCTTGTGCACTAGAGAACAACAGAGGGATATAGAAATGGGAAAAAAAAAACCTGTTTCGAAAGTGGTTTTTATGATAAGTTCAAGTATGAAAGGAAATCCTTGACATCTCCCATACAACGTCATGCTGTTTGATAAATAGTTTGGGATTTATTAACTGATAGCAACATCAGAAGAATGTTAAAAAATTCTGATCAGAGAAAGATACTAAGATGGTGTATCACATCGATCATAATTTTCATTAGTTGAGATATTGTAGTTTATACATTTAAGCGACATATATTATTATAAATGAATGACTGTTTAATGCTTCTCTGTTTAACAGTATTCTTGGTTAATGTGGACCAGTTCGTTAACCCTATCATTTTTCTATTGAAGCTAGAGTAACTGAGAGTGGAAAAGTAAGCATGTGCACTCCCGATTCAGTTTCTATGAAAAAAATATTTCCTACCACAAAAATAAACCATCGAAATGAATAGAATGTCTCCCTCTCTCATTTTCTATCTTAAAAATCCCTCCTATTACACCATAGTTAAAACTAAAAGTAAGATCGTTTCTTATTGCATACCATTGCGGCAGTGGCGTAGCCAGAAATTTTTCATGGGGGGGTTTACGACTACTGCAATTCACATATATGCATACATGTGTGTGATAAGTGAGTGAAGAATATACATTTTGTATGGCAAAAAATTCCTCATGGGGGGTTTATGACCCCCCTTGGCTACGCCCCTGCATTGCGGAAAGTATTACATTAAGCAGCCGAATTGGAAAAGGACATTTGTAAAAAAATTTCAATAAAAGACGAGAAATTCTTTTGAAACAAGTTGAATTATGTAAGCAAACCTTGCCAAATTTAATTATGTCGAGCAATTAGTTATTCTGTACGAACAGCATTGCAATACAATTCCGTTCGTTGAATTACTAAGTTAAAGAAAAAACGTTTATTTTCGTTTGAATTTGCGGTATTTAAAAAAATATTTAACTAAACAACGTTCGTATATAGCCTGTAGTTTTCTGTACCAGTGATATTTTTAGTAAGTCTAATGCAACTAAGGATTTTGCGAATGAGATATAGCTGCTTTTGCAAACTCGCCTAAACGAGTCTACTGAATTTGGCTTCCATATATTTAAAACATAAAGGGGTAGTCTCAGACAGTATCAAGGGGGGGGGGGGACCACGGCCTGAATTTCCACAATTTTAGTTTCAAATGACAAAGTAGAGGAACCGAATTTTATTTTCTTAAGCACAATATTGTACGAGTATATTATAAAACATTTTTGGAGCTTCGAAGCTGGAAAGTATATATATTAAGACTTCACTTTTCATTAATTACAATTACTTTCCAAAACATATTATTTTGATACTGTTAAAAATGTATAGAATCGTTTTTGAGTGAAACCAACTTTACATTCTTGCCTTTATCGTAGACGCTATTGTGAAGTAAAATATACTATCAGAAAACGTGCTAAAACTAATCAAGTAACATTTTAAGGTTTCGCTTCGAAGAATAATTAATTTTTAACAGAACTGGATACATAACATGTTAGACTCTTAAAAAAGTTGTTTCACAAGCTATTATACAATTACAAAATATGAATTATTTATCTAACTTTAAAAAAATGTTAAACATAGAAATTAATTACGAAATTTGTACAACGAGACTCATTTAGCTACATTATGTAAGGTTAAGAACTTTTTTCAATGCTTCATAAATGTTACTAATTTTCTAAAAAGTTCACCTTATAACTGGTGAAAAGATATTCTGATTATTTTCGCTTTGTTCACGTAAAAAATCCATTATTTAAACTGTTCATAAGTTGCAGGGATTAAAAGAAAGCCTAAAAAGTATGGCACTTTAAAGAAAACTGCTTCTTTCAACCAGATAGCATGTTAACTTACAAAATTAAGTTAAAAAATTGAAAAAGTATAAAAATTGAATTATAAAAACTTAGTCTATTTAACACAATTATTTTTTAGGGATATGTACTAAAGATTTTCAATCTAAGTAATTGAATAAAAAATTATTCTTTTACAAAGCTTTAAAATTGTTTAGTATTAATAATCACAAGTTTTAAAAGTTTCCAAAAGAAGCTTTAAGGGAACCGAATCCCTACCTCTGTCATGCTAAATTTATCAACATAATGTACCTTTTTCTCTGAAATGGTGAAAGATAATGTTATGATATTTTTACTACATATTTTAGCAAGCGAATTTCTTTCTAAGTAAAAATTAAAAAAAAGATTACTTTTTTTTATTAAAAATTTTGGCAGAATTTTGCTGAAAAAATAAATAACTCTCGACATACAATTAAATCACCGAGTTAAAGTATGTAATATAAAATGGTATATCTGTCATTAAAAAGTTGATTTCAGACGTTTTACAGATATTGAGAAAAAAAGAACACGAACCTGTAAAAGCCCAGTTTTGAGAAATAAAGCTTTAAAGATTTCACATGCCTCTAATATTGTTTCTAATAAGGGACTTCTAACAAGATTTCTAACACTGCTGTTCTCTCAATAAACAAGAGTAAAATGTTGTTGGAAAGACAAAAGTGTCGCGTATTTAAAGCAATGAAAAATTAAAAATTGACTTTTTGACCGAATTTCTCTTACCTGTTGCGCTTAATAAATCCGAGTTTACATATCCGTTACATATGAAATTATTTCTATTTTTTTCCTCTGCAGACAATATTTCTAATTTATGAAATAGATATAAGAGGAAAATAATTATACTAAGGCGGAAAAATTACATTTTATATATACTTTTTTAATGAAGTTAAAAATTAGAAGTGCCAGAAATCTACTTATTCTACGTTATAATAGAGGCAATTCTCTCTATTTCTTTTTTAAAGAGTTCACGATATATATGTCAAAACAATTTTAGTTAAAAATAATGATGGAAACGAATTTTACACATTTTAAACTTTTATTAAACATATTATGAAGAAAAATGCAAACTGACGATGCATGTGACCCCTTTCTATATTATTTAATATAATTACAATTAAAAATAAAAAATAAAAAGATATGCGACACTTTGTGAATCACTCTTTTTCGCATTATATAAAGGTTCCCTACATTTCAAATTTTTTAAAAGTTGTGTCACATTACTGAGATAAAAATTTTATAGCATTGCCGTTTGTCCATTTGAAGAAAATCTTATTACTTTGAAACTGGGACATTCAAAATATTTTTATGATTGCAAAAGAATGACCTCTATGAGTAATAAAATATTTGTTTCCGAAATCTGTTAGAATGACCTATCAAATACATTACTCGAGAATACACATTTTTAAAAACTTTTCTTTCTTTCTTCTTCTTCTTTTTTTTTTTTTTTTTTTTTGTTTTGTTGTTGTTAGGTTTTCAATTTACGAAAAATTGGGAAATAACACATGAGACCTTTTTGATACGTAGAATTTTTAATTGGTTAACCTAGATACGCATAAGTGAAAATCACTGTACTTTGATTGATTCATAATAATTTCCAGATTAAATATTATAATGCGGTTACACATTGATATTTTTTTCTATAATTTACTCTCATATTTTCATGAATCTAGGCTGTTTTAACCCTTTAACACGCGATGTCCTCGCCGTGAGGACATCGAACTCTGACGTTTTGACTGTTGCTTGTCAAGAAGAATAGGTTTGATTTCTATAAAAATAGTTGCGGGTGACATAGCTCCATGAGAATCCTTTACTTTTTAGCACGTTCATTTCCCGTAAAAAAATGGTCACGATTCTTTTTAACAGCACTGACATCTGCTGAAAAATGGAAGAACGCGAGAACAGCTGGAAAGATTGCCCAATGCTGAAAAAAGGGCAGCCGTTGCCATCGCTCGACTTAACTACCAGCAAGATGGCGGACGATCGAAACGTTCATCGCGTGCCACAGATCTAGAGACCCTTTTTTTTGACGTAGCTGGCTGTGCCCGGTACAGCCAGCTGCGTAAAAAAAGGGTCTCTAGATCTGTGGCACGCGATGAACGTTTCGATCGTCCGCCATCTTGCTGGTAGTTAAGTCGAGCGATGGCAACGGCTGCCCTTTTTTCAGCATTGGGAAAGGGTTGCGCCTCAAAGGGTTAAAATGATTATTCGACCAACATTTCTTTTTAATATGCATTCAAAATTCTCACAGGATAAATGAATTATCCACTGAAATCAGGTTTATTGCATTTTGAAACCCCTAGAGACAGAATACAATCGACGATTAAATTTTTAGAACATTTAAGAATATTTGCTGTACATTATTATCATTGACATAAGAACGTGAAAAACACGGATGTAAAGTGAGTCGAGTAGTTTGTTATAATTAATTATCTGTTTTCAAGGAAAACAAAAAAGTGGGGGGAGCAATAGATAAAAAATTAGTCTTTGAATTTAGTAATATTTCTGATACTTTGCAAGATTAATGTAATAACAAAATGCTTTTATAAGATAATTTTCGCTTTCCATTTAGTTTGTATGCTACAAGAATAGAAAACGTATGGAGTTTTGATTTTTTGTTTATTACTTTTTAAATAATGGAATCTTGCAAAAATATTTAATGTACGTGTAATTCTATGAAATCGATGATTTTCTGCAAACTTAAAAAAACGTATCACCCCAAACCAAAGTTGAAAATTTATCACAGTTTTGATTACCCATGAAAAATATATAGCAGAATTGGCGTCTGTTTGGGTGAATTTTATCTCTGGGCTTCTGAAAAACATTGTTGACTACAATTTAATATGAGTCTTATCTTAAGGACAAATATTGTGTAATAAATGAATTTTGAAAATATTAAACTTTTTAGAAAATACAAAACTAGTTTCAGCTTTAAAAAGCAGAAAAATTACTAAAACTAGAAAGAGATCCTACTGAACCACCAACTGTCTTATATGTTATAGTTTTAAATAAAATGCTTAGTGTTTACATTTCGCGTTTTTCAAAAGGCGCCTTGCCCTGCCCTTTTCGTCGTTTCAGGGCCGATGCGCCTCGCCCTTTATGGATAGAAAAACTAAGTCTCGAAGCTTTTTTAATGGAATATCAGAAACTGTCCTTTTTATGAACAGAAAGTGCACTTTTTTCCTAGTAGAAAGTGCTCTTTGGGATAAATCCTCTCTGCCCCATTCGACAAAAAATATAAACACTACAATGCCTGATTACAAAACCAAGCGGGTTGTTACGACAGCGGCGCTTATAGGAGTGCGGCCAATAGGGAAATTTCACAGGATTTTTAAATACATTTCCCGAGGTTCATAATTAAATGAAAGAATTATGTAAATATTAATGACATTTTGTTAGATTACGAAAAATTCAGGTGCTTTTCCTTGAGAATGCAAATATTGCTTGTTTTGATTTGCATCGAGTATCTAAGCTTGTCTTTTTCCCCATTGTCGCTCATCCCCGATTTTAATGTTATGCGCGATAGATTCTGGATTAACCTTCCAATGCCCACTATAAGGAATTCCCAAGTAAAATATTTTTTTTTCGCTGAAATGGTGTTCTTTTAAGTTAAATAACGTAAATATAATAAAAAATTGTGAAAAAAGGTATTTTTTATATGTTTTTTTAATGGTAATACTACGATTTTAAAACTCATCTAATCATTAAAAATGAAACTTTAAAAAATTAGTTTGTATCTAGTGAAAAAGCATATATTTTAATACATATAAATGGCAGTTATTAATTTTTTCTTGATATTAAATATTATTAAAAGAGTTAAAGCCAAGTTTCCTGTCTTATCATTGGAAACATGTTTTTTTGTTGACTTTATCCATGTTGCCTCTAAAATGTTTTTCATCCATTAATGTATCTCTTGACCCAAACTACTATTATTATTAATTAAAGTTACAATTAAGGGTTTTACGACTTCAAAATTACATTTTGAAACATTTCCCCCGTAAAGTAATAGCGTTTAAAATATGGTAGCGTATATGCTACCACGGGCATTAGAAGATTTAACAGTTTGAATGAAAATGTCCTTTACGCATTTATCCTTTATTATGGGGTAAAGTTTTAAGTAACATATTAAGGGCATAAGTATATATGTCTAAGTTAACCCTTTACAGCGTAAGCATTTTATCGCATTTTTTAGTTTTTGCTGATTCTGGACTGAGAGTTTAATTTATGTCATGAATTTAATGAGTAAAATATTTGTAGAGTGGTGAAAAATATGAATGATATTTTTGCACCCTTTATCATTATATATAAAACACATTATCTGGTGAATAGACATAGGAAAATTGACTAATGTTTCTGAATTTTGGTAATGAATAGTTACAATTGCATGGTTATAATGTCTAGCCACTGCACGCTAAAGGGTTAAGATGTGATGCAAAATTTTCACCGTGCAATATAATTAAATTGCCTTAAGTAAATTCATCATACAAGTTATTTTTGTTGCATGAAATTATTATGCATGTCTTTATCATGCAATTGCTATCATGCATGAAATATAATTTCGTTTTCTCTCTATATTGTGTAGAGGTTATTATTTATTTTTCGCAACTTTTTTCTACGTTGCACAAGAAATACAACTTTCTACTCTGAAGTCGATGGGAGCAGTTGTTTTACTCTCCCTTCAGAATTCAGGGATAAATACCGTGAATGAGGGGCAAGACCTCCATGGTCTTGCAATAGAAAAGTATGCTGAATTAGTGTATCAAATGAAAGAAAACACTTAAAGCATGCAAAAGGAAACGCAACAAGTTATGACGGACAAATTTGATCAGATTCGGTATTGTGTCAGCTCTTTTCTTACGCTGTTTATTTGTTAAAGTGTAATGTACTTAATGTAAGAATTATTTAAAAATGGCTTGATGGGAGCTAAATTCTTAGAATTAAGCTTTTCTCATAGGCTTTACTCTAACATATTTGTTTTGCAGACGCAGTAATACACTCTCTCTAGTCCGAAATATAAGAACAAACTCTAACCACTGGAAAAAAAGGCCAGTGGCAAAGTTTCTTCATTTTGAACTTTAATTAAAGAAACATACTCATTTTCATAGCCTGTAACACCATAAACAATGTAATAAACTATTAAGTTTGGTGTTTATTGAAACGCTTACGAAAAAAAAAATGAAGAACGAGAGTATTCCATAAAGAAGAAGAAATTCATTTAAGCACGCTTATCTCACACTGGCCATTACGTTTTAATACTTATTTCTGTATAACTTTTACAATACAGTTCACGGAAAACATTGTGCAGTGCCTATTAAACACGGAGTTTGTACGTATGAATAAAGGCGTTTCATCACGCTCGCTGCTTATAGAAACCTTGAAATACGAGTCACAATGCAGACAAAGAACATTTTGTATCAAAATGCTCTTTTATAAACTGAGGTTTTCCATGCACATAAGCAATGGTAACTTAGTTATCAAATAAAAAGGATATTAAGGAGATTGACATAATCAGTGTCTCTCTGTTTCAGAGAGAGTAAAGTAAAATATTTCTTTTGACATGCATTTTTCGCAGTCAACTTGAAGTATATTTTAGAAAAAAGAATTTTTTTAAACTGCAAATTCAGTTACATCTTTTTATGTTTAAAGCCCATTTTACTTTTTTTGAATATAGGAAACTTTTTCCGATATTTAATAAAAATTATATCTGTTATGGGTATATCTCATCATAGATTCACTAATATCCGAACACAAGTAAAAGAACCATTTCTCGAACAGGTAAAACTATACTGGTTTTTTACGTACATTCATAAACTTTTAGGATAACAATGTGGCAACCCGTGAAAAGCAAAGACGCAGTCAAACTGATATTTTTGTAAGTTATTATTATCATTTTTTCTCTCTCTGGAATAGCAATCAGTTTTCCTCTTAAGCTAAAATGGAAGCTGTAGAATGCCGACTGACACTGGATGACGTTTTTGAAAGTGATGAAGTTACGAGACTTGTGATAAAGTTGTATTTTGTTACTAAAAGTTTCTCCGTGTAAAGTGAATTACAGTTGTTCATTATTTTTTGATGGAAAACATGATAAAGACTTCGAAAGTACTGAACTTGAATAACTTCTGTTGGGTTCTGACTATGTAAATGGAATATTTTGAAAATGCATTTAATATACTTTCTCTAATGCGAAAGATTACAGTTCAGCGTACACAATTTTTGCAAATATACACGCGTATTGTACAGCATGATATGTATAGTGTGATGCTGATTCCTTTCGTATTGATTAAGTGAACTGTACTTAAAGTACTTGAATTCGTGGAAAGAAAAGTACAAGATATTCTCTCAAACAAGCATTTATCAAAAGAGCATTTGAACTATACCGTCTTTACAATAAAAAAAAAAAAAACTGAGGGTGAATTGTAACACATATTTCACTAAGTTCGTGTATAAAATTCTGTGATTTTCCCAAAACCATTAATGTTTTTATGCAAAGCCTGAGCCTACTCATCAAGAACAGCCCACAAGTCATTGTAAATTAAAAAATTATCAGGGTTTCGGAATTTTGGCTTAGCAAAAGAGCTACTAATATCTGAACAATAGGGTGCTTGAGAGAAAATGATGGTGTAAATGAAGCAGAAAGATAAAATCTGAAAATGTTGCCAAGACAAAAAAAGAAATTAACACATTCTGAGGTTTGTTGAAATCAGAAAAAAAAGTAACAAAAAGTACAGATAAATCATGGAGTTGGTGTATTATTTAAGATTGCATAGTAATGGAAATAATAATACAGAAATAATTGATAATATTATCTATATTATCAACTATTTTACCAATATTGTATAAAAACTTAATATTCCGATCGTAATAATTGTTTTTTTAATGTGAAAGAGCTGATTTCTGCAGGATAATGATTGAGGTGTATCTAGGAATAACAACTGGGGATGGACGCGGGACGGAAAACAGGTCTGTCTCGTCTCGCAAATTCCCTATATTGTAATGGGGAAAATGTTTCTCTCATCTTGCAAAAAAGCTGTAAATCTCGTCTCATCTCTCTATTCTATTTCCGAAATTTTTATTGACAACAATAAATTAGCAGAGTGGTCCGTGGGTATAAAAATTACGGAACATAAATCATTTTGAATTTAAGTATCTATAGCATTTTATCGGCCTTCTAATTATATGATGAAAAACATCAACACAAATTACTACTTCCTACATTCACTGAGATTTATATTTTAATTTTAAAAATGTATAATAATATTTATTAAATTATTTGCCACTTCAATTTTTGAGTTTTGAATGAAATCTCCAATGAAATGAATGTATCATTTATATCCACATATATAATAAAACTACATACAAACAAGGGATCATTTTCAAAATTTTACTAACTTTAATCCTATTTCAATTTAAAGCTACTCCTGGAGAGAAAAACTACATTTTCCACATTCTTCAAAACTTTTAAAAGCTATAATCTATTATGTTAACAGACATAACACTCAACTTCCAAGTACATTGCACAATAACAATGAATTTCCGGAAGAGCGGAAGAAAAAATTGTTTTTAAACGGCGACCCGCTAAAATAGGTTCGCAGATATTCTCATTTTTAAGAATGAAATAAAATTGCATTTGACTTTTTGAACACAAGAAGTATCACAAAGGGATTTACGAGAATCTTTTAAAACCCGCATACAAGAGTTGCTGCTCCCCCCTTCCTCTCCCATCCCCCCCTCCCCCATCCCCATCCCCATTCCTTAAAAGCTTTAAAGATCCCTTTTAAACAGAAAGCCGCGCATAGAAAAGTTTAAGTGTAAGGTCGCTGAAAGGAGTACGAAATAAAAAGTTCAATGAAATAATATACCACGTGTCACCTATATTTAAAGTTACATGAAATCGTCAAATCCCGAAGAAGAGGCATTGAATGGAATTGTAAAGTAAATGTACACGCCAGTCACAAAATTTACAAAAGAAACTGTTAAGGTTTGTAATAGAGGGAACGGTTACATAAACTTGTCAAAATATGGATGTTGCATTTTCCTGGATTACGTGAATTTCTCACACAGCCGAGCAAAAAAAAAAGTACTTTTAAAGCTGCACCGTTAATTTAATTTCAAAGATATTCCCTTTCTCCAAAACTATTTCTCTTTAAGAGCCATTTTATGAGAGTTTCTCCATTCTGGGCAACTTACAGATAATTGCAGCTCTTATGGAAGTTTTTTAGCGCAGTTCTTTTCTTTTCTCTTTTAAAAATAATAGCATGTGTCAAAACACAATAAATCAAAGAGAAAAAAATGCATAGAAAACAATAACAGGTTTCGTTATTGTTAAATGATACTGTTCTTTAAGATATACATACACAGTATACAGTAAATAAATAAATATATAGTTTTACTGTATACTATGTATATTATATTATATTACATAATATAATGTAATATAATATAATTTCATGAATGGGAAGAATAATAAAAATCTCAAACTCTTATTAAATTTACCGGTGCTAGTTCTTATATGACACTTGACGATGGTCAGTTTTGTTTTACTATATTGTTTGTCTTCATTTATTAAACGAATTTGCTATTCCCAAATTAAGATCTAAAGTATGAATTGGAGAAATTTATTCTCAACAATTTTCTACAGAGTAATATTATCGTATGACATAGTTACTAAAGCTGATGTGTGAATTTACGTACATGTGCTTAAATAAACATGCTAGAAACAAAAGATTTTATACCCAGCAAAAGAATATTTTATTTTCAAAAATAAATTATCTTGTGGAAAGTTCAGAATATTTTTCTCATTTGTAAAATCAATGTCTTTAATTTAAGACGATAATTACTTTTGACTACAAAAAGTTTCGGGTAAGCACAAAAAGTGAAAAATTTGGATTTTCTCAAAAGCAGGATTGATTCTATGTCTCTGGTTTAAATAAACAGATTAAGAATACTTCTTTCTAATCATTTTGTTAAATCAGTGAAATGTTTTGTTGGTGCAGATCAAAACTAACTCCTTTTTATTGAAACGTAACAGTTTTTTCTCTTACTAGTTAAAATAATACTTTTATTAATTTTTTTAAGATGATAGTTTGTTCCGATAAATTTACAAAGTAATTTGCTTAAAAAGTGTATATGCTCTTTCGAAACATTTTGTTTAATCAATAAAATACTTTCTTAATGCAGTTTAAAACAATTCCTTGAAAAAACAGAATTTTTTTTTTCTTATTTATGAAATCAATAATTTCGTTTATTGGTGGAAGCTTGTACTGATGCAGTTGTTAATTGAAATATTTCAAAGCAAGCATGCTTATTGATAACATTTTATAGTATAGATGAAATACTTTGTTAGTGGAGCTCAAAGTATGTTTTCTTACTGAAAATCTCGAAAATGTTTATCACTTGTGAAGTAAATTCTAGTCGGTGTTCAGAAGATAACCTGTTTTGAAATAGTTGTGCTTAAAATAAGACATGTTAATTTAGAAACATTTTGTTTAATCAATGGAATGTTTTGTTAAAACGATTCAAAACAAACTAGTTTCACTTGAGAAAAATTTGTTAGTCTTGATTTTAAAATAATTGCTTAAAAGGGGAATAATTTGTTTGGATACTTTTACAAGTTAAATTACTTGAAAAACAATACCATAGAACCATACTGTTAAATCGATAGAAATTTTTATTAACAGAGCTTAAAATTGACTTTTCTTTTTGAAATATCATTAAACTTTATAAAACATGCAGCTTTAATTTGTTTGTTGAAATTGATAATTTATACTGTCCAATCATAAATTATCATACTTCAATAAAGTAAAAATATTACATTTTCGAAAAAAAAAGAAAATAAAACTATTTAATAACAAAAGAGTTAATTCAAACCGAACTTTTCTTGCTAAAAATTGGAAAATTACCTTTTAGCTGCAGCAAATTTAATCACCTTATAAGAAAACTTATTTTGCTTACTTAAGGATAAACAATAATAAAATAATAATCAAAAATCTAATGCTTCAATTAAAAATTGCATTTCTACTTCTGTTTTCTTTCCTTTTTTAAAAAATTTAACATAATTTATTTATTCTTTTTAGTAAATAAATAGTTACATAAACAAACACCTTACCTCATTTCGTTCCCACAGCAGATAATCTCCCATTTCTTTTCTTTTTTTTTTCTTCTTTTTCATCCACTTAGTAAATTTCTCAGCATATTTATCTCCTGTTAGCGCACATCACATTCTCACGTCAATCAAAATTGATCAATCCCACGTCGATTTTCAGAAAAGCACAACACCAAGGGAGATGCACACCACACACAACAACACTTCACTTCTTGGCATCCCTTTTTTTATTTCCCCTCTTTCAGATTTCCCTCCGAAATATACGCATCGCCGACGTGGGTCCGACGGAATCTGCCGCTCGGTGATTTTACAGTCCTGTAAGCAGATTCAGGGACAATTTATTCAAATGCCGGGACTTACTCAACCGGTACTTGCGTGCGTAAGGTGTATATACGCAGCGCGCGCTAGGCTGTCTCAATGTGCATCCAGCTTGAATTCAGCCTCTTATTTGAGACCTTGGTGGAGTTTGCGAGAGCTCGGCGGTGGAGCTAAGGCCTAGGGCGCTGGGACGTTTAGCTTGGGACGGGCTTTTTCTACTTAGTTTCAGGCCTCCGCCAGTGAGAATGTGTGTTTTGATAGCATTCTCTCCCTAAGGAAGATTTCTTTTCTTTTTAACTTTCTTCTTTTTTTTCTTTTCTTTTTCTTCTTTTGCGTGGTTGCGCTTCAATTACTTTCGTTGTTTGATTATTTAATTTCTCCCGTTTTAGGATGTTTAGTAGTAGTCATGGATTTGGTATATTGGAGCTTGATTGCCACGATATACCTTTAAATGTGTGTCATGTGCAGTGGTGTATAGTAAAGAATTGTTTGTTATGGGAAAAAAGGTTTATTTTTATTTTTTAATGGCACTTTGGTGCTGCTAACTTCAAAGCGTACCTTTATTTTATATATATATATATATATATATATATATATATATATATATATATATTTAATATTCAGAAGAGTCAATTGCTGTTGAGCGTTAATATTGTAGAATCCTATTATAAATATGAATAAAGGGACAAAAGTATCTCGAGGTTGTTGCCACAGAATTACATTGGAAGATGTAATACCTTGATTGATAATTTAATGTGTTTTAATTGTGAATGCATAGCTGCCAACTTTTCCACAGTATAATAAACCACTTTTTGTAAATAATAATTTTTGACTTAGAATGCAAGAAAAATTTTGGGCTCGGCTTGCGGTCTGGTTACGATTTTGAATAGCTGTTTAAAATACGCACTGATAACAAAAAGTGGCTAATCATATCACAGAAAGATTGGCAGCTACGTAAATATGACGCCAAGGAGAAACAATTACATGTAAATAAATAAGACAATAAAAAATTACATGAATGTTAAGTTCTTAATCATGTCATTAATGGGAAAATTACATGCTCTTTTGGAGTTCTATGAAAAAAAAAAAAAAAAAAAAAACAAGCTTTAAATTTTGGATTACAATTCTTACAATTTCTGGTACATACTATTAAAATACAATGTACTACATGGATAAAATTTGAAGGACTTAATTTTTTAATGAAAACAAATTCATTGATTTTTATTATTTTGACATAATCACTCATATTAACACAAAATAATACAATTTTAAAAACTGTTCTAATTCTTTTTTAAATATAAACATTCTGTGAAATCACGATCGATCAACTTCTCCCACTTTTCCGGAATTTTTTTTTTTTTTTTTTTTTTTTGTAATGGCGGGCTTAAACAAAAAACTTTTTTTTTCTAATGGCTGGCCTCTGCCTTGAAGGCTTTGGCCACAACAGGCCGGAATTGTTGGTCTCTTTATTATGGGGACACCTAGTAGGTGGACCGACGTCGCCCCCTATGAAGGGACGGACATGACAACCACCCCCAGTCGGGCATCGAACTCCGGCCGCCGGGAGTTGAACCCGAAACCGGAATACAGTGCTTTACTCACCATACAACTCGGTCGGCTTAAAAAGGAACTAAAATTAAGTTTTGATGGCACTCTAGTGCTATAAAGAGTTGGCAACTGCTCCTTAATAGGGAGTTTGTGCATACCGTTTCTTCCTACGCTAACGCTAACGCTATCCGCTATACGGAGTATTTTGACCAACCACGTTTCGGATTTTATGCGTGCGCATGCGCTTTATTGTCCAATGTCATTTAACGTTAGCGTTACCGTGAGTGAAACCCGGCCTGCACAAACTCCCTAATATAATTAACCACTTTTTTTTAAAACAGAAATTTTTGGCTTAATTTATATCAAAATTTCGTTGTTAAAAGTGTGGGCTGATTCTGATTACCATTTCGAAGAACGATCAAGAATAAATAAATTAATAAATTAGGAAATACTGTTTGAAAAAAGTGGTTGATTATATTCCGGAGCAGCTGGCGACTCAGATAAAGGAAAAGAAGTTTAATAGTTAATAATTTCAATTTTATCTATAAATTATAAAAAGGATCAGGTGGGAGGGTTAGTATGACCACTTTGTGCGAATCACAACTCAGTTTTAACTCTTTTAATTATTGGAAAAATATAGTCTTTAAAAAACCAAAGGAAGGGTAAAAAAAACTTTGACCTTTTAAGAACACCTAATACAAAATTTATTTTACGTACACAGTAAAAAAAAAATCAGAAACGCTACATACTTATAGCGGAAAGGTTTCCGAAAGCATAGCGTAACCTACCGATGCTCTACTCGAACTCACGATTTTGGAAACATAACCCATATTTTGGGGTAAAGTATTTACGGGGGAAAGGAAATCTTTATTTGGGACTTCGCGCGCATGCGCCAAGTGCCAAGAGACGGATAAGAGTGAACGAGTTTTCCCTAATAGCACAGATGGTCACAAAAGAGTCGCTGTGACGTCACAGAGGGTCACAATTGTCACAGGACTGTCACATTGTAACTTCTTGCACAGCCCGATTATGACCAACAGGGGCCTCGGACATTGATGAATTTGGGGGTCCCCATCTATAAAAATTTGTTTTCTTTTTCATAATATTTTGACATATAAAAGAATATTTCAGAACAACATTTGAAACTGGGGGCCCTGGGCAAAGTCCCGATTTGCCCATGCGATAATAAGGGTCTGGTAACTTGTGATGTAACTTCACTGTGTGATCACTGTGAAGTTTATTTGTGACCAGTCACCAGGTGACGTCGCCGGATGAATACTTAAATAAAACGGATGAATACTTAAATAAAACAGCACATTATCTCCTGAAAATAATTTATGTGGAAGAAAAAAGATTTAAGATTTTTAATTTATATTTATTAATTATGGTGTTTTCTCTCCATTTACAAAATACTTCAAAAAAATTTTAAGTTTCCAAAAGAAGCCGTACCACAACAGCAGTCAGTTTACTTTTAAAGTAAATTCCGGCAAGCGAATCGCAGCGTCGCGGTAGCGTGCTGTCGTATGAACCCGTCTGTCTTCGGTTCGATTCTGATCGCTGCGTTCCTTCCGTTAGTTTGGTGCTGCCATCTAGTTGATGTTACTTGAAACGCTTTGTCTAGTGCATGTTACTTTTTCTGAAAAACTCAGAAAGGTTACTCGTTAATTCGGAAATCTTTCCGAAATACACATAAAGGTTACTCAATATTTTACCAAAATATACAGAAACGTTACCCATCTTTTCCAGAAACCTTACCTAAAATGCAGGAAAATAGGGAAATATGTTTCCGACATATGCAGAAACGTTTCTAAATATTTTACCCGCATGGTTCGGAAACGTTTCCGCAATTTTAAACTACAATAGCTGCCCCATTTTTTGGGGTAACGTTTCCGATTTTTTTTTACCGTGTAGGATTACTGCTTAAAATAATCCTACAGGTTGGTCATAATTAGCCCCAACCCCAACAAAATCTTAAAATTGCAAAAAGTTGGCGGAATTATGGCAACATGATTACTCTTGTTTTTATTTGTAATCATACACAAGTACGTAAATAATAGATACAAATTGAGTAATAAGGTTATGCTGATTTCTCTTTATTAAATAACATAGCTGCCACTCTTTATAGAACATAATTAACCACTTTTAGTAAACGGTAAAATTTTTAAAATTATATTTCTAAATAATAACCAGCCCACGCGCTCAATGCAGAAATTTTGCTACATTCTAAACAGAAAATTACGGTTCGCAAAATGTGGCTAATTACATTCCATAAAAGTTGGCAGGTATAAATCGAATTGCCTCTCACTGCCAGTATGTGCTGAAAAATCACTCTTTTTATAAAAGGATAAATATTGAATTGCAAGAATTGTTGAAAAAAATGTATTAATTAAGATAAACGTTCAGGAACAAAATAAATAAATAAAAATAATGTCAAAGTAAATGTTTAAGACAGTTTAAAAACAGAATCTCTTCCTGGGATGTTGTGTGGCAGGGTATTTTTTTAAGTGCACAGTTCAGCATCTTCAGTGTTTTTCAATAGAGCAGTTTAAACCGCTTGACTTCAGAGGGATTCCGATACTTTCCAAGCGTTATATGTCCACCAAGAATGTGAGCAAACCAACAGAACCCAAATTTTCATACGACGGCTGTTTACTACGAATGAGTTGTGAGGTAATGAGAAAATATCCCTTTATTTGATTATGAAGAAGTACCTATTTGTTTTCAAGAAATGTCCAAAGTCTAAATAATTTTTTTTTTATATTTGTATGTCCAATTTAACTATACTACTGACTCTTGTATGCTGTACGTTTAATGTCTTGGAATGTTCTTATGGTTCTGTTCATCGGCCATGACAGTGAGTTTAAAGCATATGACATTTTTAAAAATAATGAATAGCTAAATGTAAATTTTATAATTTATTTCCAAGTTCATTATAACAAATAAATGAAATAGTTACTTTTCCTTAATATTTTTAAAAATGATATAAGAGACCTGAGTTTTTCCTTGTCAGAAGGATTTTTTCTGCTATTATTTTGCACATGGTCATAATCATTCCCACTATTTTTTAAAAAGTGGGGGTCATTATGACCATGAATTTAAAATATTTAACCACCTTTCAAAAAGCAAAACACATGCCAGAAGCTTTTAAATACATTACAGAAATACATTTTAATATGAATTAATTGGCCTGAAATGTTTTCCCTTTGAGCCAAATACATAACTGTCAAGTCCGCTTGTTAAAAATTTTAATATGCTATTAATCTTTCTGCCTTAAAAGTACTGGAAATTAATGAAGAAAGATACCTATCATGAAAAATACATTATAAGCTTTTCGCCTATGTTTTTGGCAGTAAGGGATATAACCCGGTCGGTGAATATTCCTGATACACCTCTTTAACAGTATCCATTTGAACACGTTCCTAAGTTAAAAAGATTTCTTCCAAAACGATTTATTGCTAAATCAGACTTTTTTTCCAGTTACAATCGACTGCAAACACGAATAATTTACAACTTTAACTGAAATGCTGTAGCAAAATTACATAACTGAGTTTTTTGAGAAGTCGAAATTATTATGAATGACTACAACTTTCTGGGATAACTTTATGGCTGATTAATCATCGTTTTTCTGAAAATAGGAAGAAATCGTATTCATTTCCATTTCATTTTTTGCAGTTCATTTCAATCATCTCTTTCTGCAGCCGATTGACGTTTGCATGAGACATTTTTCAGTTAACCCCGAATTGCTTAGCGATGATCAATTAGAAAAGCATTGTAACTTTGAAGCAGCCACTGATCTTAAGCAGAACTTTTATATTCTTTAAAAAAAATAAACGGTTTGGAATGTTCATTCTCTGAACAGCCATAACTGATCTCGTACAGTCATTTCACACGACTTTTCTAGCTGCCTTTTGCTGTTAGAAGCAGTGGCGGCCCGTGGTCAAAACTGTTAGTGCAGCCGGAAGCATATGAGCTCCTCCTCCCCCCCCTTCCTCCCCACAGGAATGGAAAATCTTTGTTACTGAATTCGAAAACGGATTAAGCCCTCACCGAGGAAAAAGAAATTTCATAAAAAAATGCAAGAGATCCTATTTTACTTCCATAAAATTTACGTAAATTTCAACCAGCCGCTCTTATCCTCAAAATTGCATTCATCCGTGTCTGATTCGAAGTTTCCTTAGAATTTTCTTTTGTAACGATAACTTCAGAAGGAAAGAAAAAAAAAAAAAGAAAACTTACTTATTTTTTATAAGTCAAATCAATCCTCCTTTCTTTTAAACTTGCGAATCGGTCAGTGATGTCCTCATAAAAAGGCGTTGTTTTAATCCAGATATCAATAATTTTAAAGGCTCTTTAAAATTTCCCATGTTTAAAGAATTTTCTCGCTCGCCATGTCCTCTAAATGCCAGTGCTGCCAATTTCTTGATCGGCTATGAGGGCTGTACCGAGGCCTCCGAGAGAGGAGAAAGATTCTTTCTCCTCTCTCGGAGGCCTCGGCTGTACCAAGACTCACAGTTGAATTCCGGGAAGATTAAAGGGCTTTTTTCTGAATGAGCGATCTGGCAGTTACTAGAACACGTTGTTTTTTGTTTTTATTTTAGATTTTTTTAAAATTTATCATAGAAATTCCATAATTCTAATCTGAATTTAAGAGAGTTAGCAGAATAAATTATTTTAAAGTATGTGTTGATAATTTTAAGTGCAGCCCGGCTGTACTTGCTGTATCCCACGAGCCGCCACTGGTTAGAAGGATAAGGTCAGTTGCGGAATGTAGCCGGCTATTATAAGAAGTCCCGGGAAGGAGTCTGTTCGTGCTATGCAGAGTTGCCAACCTTTCCGGAATATAATTAACCATTTAATTAAAAAAAATTTAAACGGTAATTTTTGTATTAAATTATTGCAAAACTTCGGCACCGAGTGTCTGGTCAGATTGCCCTTTCGAAAAAATATTTAAAAAGAATTGCTGTTTATAAGAAGTGGTGTGTTATGCATGAGTTCAAACTGATAAATCTGCAAATTCTATGTCAGAGATGCCATCCTTTAGAGCAGACATGGCATGACAAAATTTTTATTTCATGGAACACCTGGGCCATTGTAGGCTACATTTCCAGTTTCTTAGTTACAATCCTTTTTTATTCAAACATTAAATAAATGGGGCCTCCATGGTCACGTCGAGAAAAAAAAATTTTTTTTACAATGTAAATAATAAAATATGACATGACATGAAGTTTGGATTTACAGGAGCACCTAACGTATGGTACGCTTAAATAATGAAATAACAATATGTAGATAGATAAAAATGACATAACAATATCAATTATTGGTGGTAAACACATTTTAGACACAAAAACAGTAAGTAGAATAGTGGTTGCAAAGTTTCTAGTCGGTATCCAAGAGTAAGATCGCCTTCGGTCTTACAGTTTACTTCTTCTCGGAAATGTTATCTGGCATCTCAGTCAATAGTTCGTTCGGAACATTACCGAGATGGGTGAATAAATTTTCACCAATCTGCTGGACAATTTTTCTAAAGGAAGCGCCGAATAACAGTACCAGTCAGGTACCTGTGTCCATGCCGTTTAGAGCAGATACCATTTCGGAAAAAATATTTTTAAAATATACTGCTCATAAATAGTGGTTAATTGTGTTCGTAAAGTTTGGAAACTCTGCAATGTTTTTTGTTATTAAATGCAAAATCAAAAACCAAAAATTGAGATAGTTTTTTTTTTCCCTCGAAAAAGTTAACTAATGTAATTCGAATAACTACACCAGAATAACAATAAAAAGTAACAGATAAATGTATGTGCTAGCTACAAGTTCTTCTTTAGATTTCATGCACACAAATATTATTAAAAAAGAAAAACATTTTTTAAAAACTTAAATACGTTCAGCTGAAGCAATAAAGATGTCTAAGAGTAACTGCTGCAAACTTGAAAAAAATATTCCAAACTTGAAAAAAAATAATATGTATATAGTTAAATAAACAGTCTTCCTAGAAACCCATGAAATGACTACTGAAAATTATTTCGTGATCAACGTTTTCCGTCAATGACAGTTTCTAGTCTAATAACTACTTTTAGACTTGGCTAAAGAGTAGTTTGCTCTCTTGCAGCCATCAGAACGTGAGTGACCCTGAGACACTGTGATGAGTTCGTGAATAGTACTATTAGTTCAAAAAGTCTAATATTTTTTTATGATCAACTTTACCTTTGCTTCCTCAAAACAAGATAAAACCTTTTGCACACACTTGCATGTTGTAGTCGGAGCATGTTCTTAGCTTAACAATGGAATAGTTCCAGTGGAAATATTTCAGTAAACATTTATTGAATAAATTTCATTTTCTATTTAATACATGGATTTTAGGATAAACATTTGTGGATGCTTCCATGTACAGGGCGAATCCTTATTTCCTTAATATGCAGACAAACTCAAAGAGGAAATAGCTGAGCTCAGGAACGGATAGATATTTTTTTTCTAGTTTGATTGGCTACGGATTTTTATTTTGTTATTGATATTTATGGATACGGATATGTGCCATATCTCTAGTCAAAATTTTAGTCAACAAGTTAAACTACTCTCAATTTTTTTTTAATTAAGTTAGCGTACAAAAAACTCCGTTCAACAATATGAATTTAAGATCTGCCATTATAAATCTTCTGACTGTTACCGCATGTCACAAGAAATCGAGAATCGTAGTCACATTCTGTATTTTGTTGAAAATCTTCAAATGAAAACATTTGTAATACATCAGGTAATTCCTTTAAAGAAGTTTGATACATGCGTTTTCAATAGGGAACACGGTCGTGAACTTTGGAAACAAGACCTGCTGGTTTAAGGAATGAATCACCTATGTAGGCCAACTCAGGAAATGGAAATTTGTATAGCAAAATTAATTTCTGGTTGCTCATCTTCATTTTATCAAATTTATCACTGATCAAATATATCTTTAGAACAGCAGTTAAAATTATATATGGTTAAAAATTCAAGCTGCAATCCAAATTTCCAAGCAAATTTTTAGTGTAATATACACTGAATCAGTAGTCAGTGGTAAAACAAGAAAAGTTTAACCAATAATTAATTTTATAAAATGGTGGTGAGCAACCAGAATCATAATTTTCCCATAAAAGTTTTAATTTTATGTATAAACTCTGCTTGCCTATGACTCATGTCTTCAACCATCAGACTTTGTTTGCGAAGGTTACGACACTTTTCGTAAAGCCTTTCCTGAGAAACTCAGAAATGCAATTTACAAGTAATATATAAAATGCAACTTATTGTATCATTTTGTAATGGGCGATTTTTCTTGTAACAATATTAATTACACTTGTAACAATTTATTGTAACAATATTAATACTGTTTCCTTTTTTATATAAAGTAATGAGTAAAAGAAAAATATCCCAAAACGGTTTGTGAGGAATTACAAATAATGTTTATTGTATTTACCTATTTTTGAAATGTATGACAGTTTATCAGTTTTCTGAACAGTTAGACAACACTAATAGCACAAACACAAACTTTAAACGATTGAAAGTGAGAGAAAAATACATGATTTACGCTCGTCGAAATGGGTTCGTTCCGCATTATATAAAAAATTTAAATCCATGAAAATACAATCTTTTTGCGTTGATCAAAGTTTGACTGTCAAAGAAAATATTTTACGTCTAAATCTATATAAATAAAATTAGACTTTTGTCTGTACATTTCTTGGAATTCAAAAATTTTGCGATTTCTATCCGTTTCAAGCACCCCGGAATCCGATGCGACCCTCAAAAAAAAGTTTGTCTGTCTGTCATTCTGTCATTCTGTCCGTGACGCTTTTTTTGTTTAAGCATCACGTAAAAACGACTGAAGCGAATGATATGAAATTTGGTGTCGTGATAGGTGGTCACTCAACTTAAAACATAGGCGTCGAATTTTTAAAAAATCTTGATTAGATTTTCAGATATTGCGAAAATCGTTTCAAACTGCGTAAATTTGTGTTCAAGCATCACGTAAAAACGACTGAAGCGAATGATACGAAATTGGGTGTCATGATAGGTAGTCACTCAACTTAAAACATACGCGTCGAATTTTTAAAAAATCTTGATTGGATTTTGAGATTTTGCGAAAATCCTTTCAAACTGCGTAAATTTGTGTTCAAGCATCACGTAAAAACGACTGAAGCGAATGATATGAAATTGAGTGACATGATAGGTGGTCACTCAACTTAAAACATAGGTGTCGAATTTTAAAAAAAATCTTGATTAGATTTTCAGATTTTGCGAAAATCATTTCAAACTGCGTAAATTTGTGTTCAAGCATCACGTAAAAACGACTAAAGCGAATGATATGAAATTGGGTGTCATGATAGGTGGTCACTCAACTTAGAAAACAGGCGTCGAATTTTCAGAAAATCTTGATTGGATTTTGAGATTTTGCGAAAATCCTTTCAAACTGCGTAAATTTGTGTTCAAGCATCACGTAAAAACGACTGAAGCGAATGATACGAAATTGGGTGTCATGATAGGTAGTCACTCAACTTAAAACATACGCGTCGAATTTTTAAAAAATCTTGATTGGATTTTGAGATTTTGTGAAAATCCTTTCAAACTGCGTAAATTTGTGTTCGAGCATCACGTAAAAACGACTGAAGCGAATGATATGAAATTGGGTGTCATGATAGGTGCTCACTCAACGTAAAACATAGGCGTCGAATTAAAAAAAAATCTTGACTAGATTTTGAGATTTTGCGAAAATCATTTCAAACTGCGTAAATTTGTGTTCGCACATCACGTAATAACTGCAGAGGTGAAAAAATGATATTTGGTGAAATGATAGGTGGTCACTCACCTTAAACTATAAGCATCTAATTAAAAAAAATTGATCAGATTTCGAGATTTTGCGAAAATTGTTTAAAACTGAGTGAATCTTTGTTCCCGCATTAAGTAATCTATATAAATGAAATTAGACTTTTGTCTGTACATTTCTTGGAATTCAAAACTTTTGCGATTTCTATCCGTTTCAAGCACCCGGGAATACGATGCGACCCTCAAAAAAAAGTTTGTCTGTCTGTCATTCTGTCATTCTGTCATTCTGTCCGTGACGCTTTTTTTGTTTAAGCATCACGTAAAAACGACTGAAGCGAATGATATGAAATTGGGTGTTGTGATAGGTGGTCACTCAACTTAGAACATAGGCGTCGAATTTTCAAAAAATCTTGATTGGATTTTGAGATTTTGCGAAAATCCTTTCAAACTGCGTAAATTTGTGTTCAAGCATCACATAAAAACGACTGAAGCGAATGATATGAAATTGGGTGTCATGATAGGTAGTCACTCAACTTAAAACATACGCGTCGAATTTTTAAAAAATCTTGATTGGATTTTGAGATTTTGCGAAAATCCTTTCAAACTGCGTAAATTTGTGTTCGAGCATCACGTAAAAACGACTGAAGCGAATCATATGAAATTGGGTGTCATGATAGGTGCTCACTCAACGTAAAACATAGGCGTCGAATTAAAAAAAAATCTTGACTAGATTTTGAGATTTTGCGAAAATCATTTCAAACTGCGTAAATTTGTGTTCGCACATCACGTAATAACTGCAAAGGTGAAAAAATGATATTTGGTGAAATGATAGGTGGTCACTCACCTTAAACTATAAGCATCTAATTAAAAAAAATTGATCAGATTTCGAGATTTTGCGAAAATCGTTTAAAACTGAGTGAATCTTTGTTCTCGCATTAAGTAATAATGACTAAAGCGAATGATATGAAATTTGGTCACATGATAGATGGTTGCTCAACATAAACTATAGGAGCCCAATTTTTTAAACATTTTTATTAGATTTTGAGAATTTGTGAAAATTCTCTCAAAATACGTTCAATGATGATTTCTTCAAACTTCACGTAATAACGACTAATACGAATGACACGAAATTTAGTGATATGATATGTAGTTGCTAATCTTAATTTATAGGCGTTGAATTTTAAAAATATTTTGATTACATTTGGAGATTTTGCGAAAATCGTTTTAAAATGCTGAAAATTGTTCCAGCATCACGAAATAAAGATTGCAGGGAATGAAACGAATTTGGGTGACATGATAGGTTGTCACTCAACTTAAATTCTAGGCTTCCAATTTTTCAAAATGTTGATTAAATTTTGAGATTTTGCGAAAATTATTTCAGTATGTGTAAATATTCATTCGCGCATCCCATAATTACGACTAAAGCGAATCAAATGGTATTACTTAGTTACTCTCTAACCTGTAATATTTTAACAATACATAAAAATTATAACTTCGCTTTCTTTACTTTGGCAACATACTACATTCATCCTGTGTACTCCTACAATGCTGACGAAAGTTCTTGCTTTTTGGAAATTTGCATTCACTAACCCGTCGAGGACGGGTACTTCAGCTAGTTAAATTAATAATTGTATGGAATTAAAAAATAGGATACTGCGAAATTATCTTTCAAACGCTCCCGTTGTACTCATCAGTCAGACGATAATACTTTTATTCAGAGCTGCCCACGGCTCCAGCGTATAATTAACCACTTTTCGTAAACAGTAATTTTTTTAAAATGTTTTTTCTAACGATTAACCTTTTTCTAACATTTAACTTCGAAATTTTTCTATAACCTAAGTCAAAACTAGTTAATTTTACTACTGGCCAAAAGTATTGCAAGTTTGAGAAATCTAACCATCCTTTTAAGAATAAGTCCTGAAAAAAAATGGACAGGAAATTTGCCAGATTTAAATATTTTTGAGAATTTATCTAGTATAATTGGAAAGAAAACATCTGAAAATCACAAACAAAATGAGAGCTTCAGCAACCAATAATTTAAGTTGGCACCATGAAACAACGAAGGAAGTGTTGTAAAACATTGTGGATTCCATACCTAAAAGACTGTCTGTTGTGATCAAAGTCAAGGCTGCTCAGCAACATAATAAATGATCTTTAGTTCAATTGCATTTATTTATTATCCTCTTTTTTTGCAGAATAATTTGAAATTAATTCTTTATTTAATTTTATTCCGGCGAGCCAAAATGGATTATGTTTTCTATAATAACCTATATATTTTTAATGCCATAAATTAAATAATTATTTTTGCTCTTTCACTTAATGCTATATTGTCTTTGAAGTAATTAATTTAACATGTTGGCACTAAAAAATATTAATTATATTAATTTTTAATTTTGACGGGGGAAAGGGGGCTTAATCTTGAAAAGGGTTAGATTTCTAAAACTTGCAATACTTTTGGCCAGTAGTGTATATTCCGGAGCAGTTGACAGCACTGTTTATTGCTCAAACTATTATAAAAATAATTTAGCAATGAAATCTAAGGAATATAGTCTATAAAAACAGAGCGGTTTCTTTAAATAATCTAAGAGTGAAAAATATTGCATAAATTTGTATTACTTTGTTCTTAAATTAAACACATCATTAAATAATAACCACAACATTTTTTTATACAGTGATGATATCGGAAGGCCTGGGCCCAGCCTGAGCTATTTTGCCATAGATGATTATCAGTTAAAATTATTAATGTTATTTAAGAGCTTTGTAAAATAACACACACAAATAAAAATGTTTTAATAATATTTTAGGAATTTTGTAAAAAAAAAAAAAAAAAAATTGAATTATCATTTGTCACTTTCAAATGGAATAAGTTTAAATGAAATGCATAAAAAAATGTGCAGAATTTAATAGACATACAAGGAAGTCGTTTGTCGTCTATTTCAGATATTTCAGTTCTGTAAGTTAGTTAAGCTGTTATAACGCGAAACCAGTATTTAATTATTGTTTCAATTAATTGGAATTGATTGTTAAATCCTCCGCTCGCAACAAGTTTCTTTTGTCCTCTCCGTCGATTTTCCAGTAGGATTTCTACTGCGTCTGGGCAATTACCAGGCAGTTTAAGCAGTAGAATATTTTACACGTATAGTAGTACAGTATGCTCTCAGTTAACCGGTAGAGGATTATTCATGTTGCGGCTTATCCGGGACGGTCTCAACTTAATTGTGTTGAATGTTTCATGGAAATTATCACTAAGCACCACGGTTAAAAAATCATGGAGAGCAATTTTATCGAATGAAGAAAATAAAATTCCTACAGAAGTCGACGATATGCATAATATATATCTGTGTATATTTATATTAATTATTTTTGTTTTGTATTAAATTATCAATGCCCTATTGTATCAACATTTCACATTTTCTATAAATTCAAACAACTTCATCAATATTTGAATAAATTTCGTTATCCGGGATATTCGGTTATCCAGAATGAGGAATTTCCTGCTCATCCCGGTTAATCGAGAGTCGACTGTAAAAATATATATGGAGCCAAAAAGATGTTTAACCCATTTGGATCATTAACGTATATTTACGCTCAAATTCCTTGGTCAATTTCATTTCACCAGAGCCGTACGCAGACGCTCAACTTTGTCGGTTCAATGTCGGAACAATACCGATACCGGGGGATAAAAACACTCTTTTCATATTCCCTTATGATGCAAATGGGTTAAGAGTGAGTTTTCCACCATCACGGATAAAATAGGATGATAAAGGCAGCAGTTTACTCGTAAGTGTTTTATTTATGCAGTTATGGGCTTTTATATTCCCAATAACCACGCGAATCTCCAGACAGCTCCAAAAAATACCACAAAACTGGGTGCTTAGCGAAAGGTGAAATACCATCAGTATAATTATACAATTTATTTCACTGTTGAGAACAAAAAATAATTGAGTATCTTTAAATATAGATATGAGTTCTTCTATTTAAAATAGACTTATGCAATGTGTGACCGAGTAGTCCTTGCACTCAACTTCACATTGCATGATGTCATTTCATTTTGCATGCACCAAGATGATTTTCTCTTATCACATAAGTACATTATTTTAATTGTAGCTTTTTTTGATGTTGCTCTTTTTTTCCCTACTTTTACGAAATAGGTTTTGAAAAGATGAATTTCCTTATACTTCCCTAAAAACTTTGAAATGTTTGCATAGGTGTCAAGTATTATGGAATGTAATTATCTACTTTTCGTGAACGGTAATTTTCTTTTTAAAAAGTAGCAAAAATTCTGAGTTAAAACTGCGGGTTGGTTATTACTTTGGAAAAATATTCAAAGAATTTACGGTTTACAAAATGTGGTTAGTTACATTCCGTAATACTTGGCACCTATGTGCTTGAAATGCCGTAAGCTTTATTAAAAAAATCTTCGTAACTAAAATCTTGTTCCATGTTACTTTTATCATAATACTATACATTTTTTTTTTGGGGGGGGAGGTTGATGATTCATCTCCAGCAACCTTCCTTTGTATATATATATATATAGATATATACTGTGTTCTATATTTCAACAACTCACTAAATTAATGAATACAAAAAACAGCTACGAATTATATGATCTCCTTGCAGCTTCAAAACGAACCAAGAATTGTTCCATTCGGTTGTGAGCTGTGTGCTTAGCTGCCTAAACACTCATGCTAATTAACTACATTCAAATGAAGAAAACTACACCGTATCAACTTAAGAAAGGTGCCTTCTTATGTTTAGTTATTAGTCTACAAAGTTTGGTATGATAATCATAATTGGACAATCTTACAGTCTTGATCAATAGGTTACATTCTTTGTTAAATTATATTTACAGATATATAATTTTATGGCATCAATACAGTTAAAAGCAGTTTTATATGAGATCCCATCTTAAAAATTCTGTTTTCCTCAAGGTTTCTACACTTTCGGCCACTACTAAATAAGAAATTGAGCAGTACTGCAGGATTTACCAATCTCTGGTATCCTGTAGAATCTTAAACACATGCAGACTATTTTTTTATAATTTTAAAGAAAGTTAAAAGACTATTCCGGTTGTGAAAAAAATATTATTGTGCAACACTTTTAAAACCCGCTGGAGAGCTTTCTTAGAAGACTTTATGCGTTTTTGTTATTTAATAGTGATGAGTTCAAACTTATTTTTAAAAGCCTGAATCCGAGAGGTTTTACCAGTAGTTCATAATTTAAAATAATTAGAAATTCGGAGGTATATAGTAAATTGCTTGTAATACAACCAAATTTGAAACTTTCTGCAACATAAAAACATGAATTTTATTTTAAATTTTTTCTACTTTTAAACTTAACAAAATAATTTTAGAGATGCTTTTTAACAGAGGGATAATTTTCAGTAGTCATATCAGTGAATTAATGAACTTGAATTTCCGATGAGAGAAGTACTTTCAAAAATTTCTTTGTTTCACCGTCTTCCGTACCACAAAGAAACGATTTGCCTTTTTTTTACAAGAGACACGTAAAATCCCTGCCATTCTAAAATGCTTGGCGATAAGCTTAGTTTAAGGATAAATATTGTTAAAACAAATAACCATATTAAAGGTGCCAATAAATAATAAAACAACAAATTGAAGTATCAGAACAATTATTAACGCCTTTAAAGCAAGTTTATTAGGCCAAACCCAAAGATCAGTGTGAGTTATAAGGCTAGAGTTCAGCTCGAGTTGAGTCAATCTGATCCTTAATGTGCGGAAGGTTTTCCCAACTTATTGATGCGGAAACTCGTTTAGTCTGAAATCAGACATGCGCGATTTCGTAAGCATATTTTTGATATAGTCTTTGTGAAACCTATGAAGAACACACCGTTCATGCTTATTAATGGTGCATTTTCTGCTTCCAAAGTCTGTGTTTGTTGTTACCTCGTTTTGCAGAGTAAAAATAGCTTATTGACCTCATTTATTATGATCAAGCGTGACAAAGACAACTGGAACTTCCTTTGAAGTCAACATTTGGTCTGTTGATTGATAGCAATTTCACTTATTTGAAGCGAAGCGAGTCGTTGCAGATAAAGTGAAATTATTCTTGCACACCTCCGTAAGACACTTTTTCCTTTGAGCAAATTTTCAATCGTGGCGTACAAAAACCTACAATGACATGGAAAGCAGCTATTTAAATATTAACTTAAGAATTAAATGCAAATCAAACAGGAGGGCAACCAGGAAAATAATTCGGGGAGAGAAATGATGTAATTCATGAGTAAATAAACGGAATATCTGCACGAATTGTAGGTTGTGCTTATGCTAACTTATCCGAAAATTTAGGGTGGATATATTTGGATCAGGGACCGATTTGCAGAGATTGGGGGGATGAGCTGACTGGGCAAAAGCTCATTGGAGGCCCCTCTTATGAAAACTTTCTTATACCCTACAAAACAACTTCCATATCACGCTACACAAAGAAGGATGTTATAACAGCATAAAAATTATTATTTAATCGAGATGCAAAATGAAATAGTTAATAATAATAGTTCGATAATAATATTATTATGAAGGATAGTAATATTTCAACTATAATATTTAATCTTCCATCGTTAATTTCATACCATATGTTTCATGTAACATGTTCCACAATATTTATGTACTTATTATCCTTTGGTTTAAATCAGAGCATTTATTTATAGTGGGATAGATCATCACTTTGCTCCATTTAGAAAGCTATATCCTTTTATCTGTTCTGATTCAAAATCAGCTCTATGGTTTCCTCGGGATCAACATACATCACTACATAGCTCACGCCTATATGATAAGTTTGAGCTGAATAATTGACTGAGACTAGACCGTTTAGCCAAAAATTGTGGATATAACGCTAGAGCTATGAAATAGTAACAGTGTAACTATTATAACTATTAATTTTTCATAAAATTAGTTTCTCTATCTCTTATTTTAAATTAAAATCAACCTTTGAAAATTTTTAAACTTAAAGGGTAATTTGGGGCCCCTTTTTGTTTGAGGACGCGAGCACTTGGCCCGAATGCCCTGTCAGAAATCAGCCCCTGAATTCGATATCCCGCTTGCTGGCTACGCCCCTGAACGCAAAAACCTGCCGTTTAACCTCAGATGATTTTAAATCCGCCCACACAGAAGTCAGCAACATAACACAAATATAAATCCCTTTTATGCAATAAATACTTTGTACAAATCTATTATTTTAATTATTCCAAATTTTTATTTTGTCTTTGGTTAATTTCACAAGGTCATAATTGATACACCAGAAGAAAAATATTTAAAACAACAACACCGATCTGTTCTTCTTGGGTAGAATTTCCCTCTTCATATTCAAAGGTACCAGACAGAATTTGGTCACCAACTTACGATTAGTAAAAAGTTAAAATTGAATTTTATGCAACCAAACATTTACAAGTGGTTTGATACTTTGCTAATATTACATACATTGCATGTGATATATTCAAACCAATTCTTAAAATCATCGGCTCTGAAATTTTTGGTATGAATATCAGCATGAAAAAGGCAGATTTGCATAATGGATGCCTTTGTAGAAGATCTTTGATGTTGTGTCTTGGTAATTGTTCAGCAGAAAGTGTCAAGCAACGTCAAAGTGACTCGAAATATTTTATGGTTTTATGCAAATTAGATTACATAATGGCGTAACCATGGCGTCACAGGGTGGCCTTTATCTAACGTTGAATTTATGTTGCAGTCCGATGTTGTGCCTTAAAAGACAGGGTGGAGTTGTAAAGTGGAATCCTCGCAAAAATACAGAGATACGTCGCAATGCCTAGAATGAAATACTGTATGCCTCCAAGATACTGCAGTGTGGGGTACAAAAGTTAAAGACGTGCCTAATCCCCACACCATGATTTATTTTTAAAATGAAATGAAATACATTCATGTTTTAATACTCTTTCATTTTTTTAAAGAAAGATCAGAGTTTGAGAGGTGATAAACTTGTCTTAACACCTTAAGCAGGGGCGGATCCAGAAATTACTCAAGGAGGGGGCGATTTTATACCTGAAACAGGGGGGTAGAATGCGCAAAATCATTTTATAATTAGTTAATATAATCATTTATACCAATTAATGTAATTCATTATTTTACTGATAAAATCTATATATGAGCGAGGATTAAAAAGGACAGGGAGTAGTACCGCAATACACCCCTTAGAAAAAGGCTACATAATTTTTATTATACTTTCATAATATATTTTAACAGATTTTTGGACTTCGCCCAGGAGGGGGCGATCGTCCCCACCGCCCTACCCTTAGATACGCGCCTGACCTTAAGAGATGCAGAAAGGCTGACCTACTATGGAATATAGATTCATCTGCGTCTATCTGGAGAAGGCAAACTTTTGATATAGTTTACAGGGTGCTTTTTCCTAACGTTTCCTACGTTTTCACACAGAACTACCCAGACTACCTACCTCAAAAATTACAACTCACTATTCATGATTAAATCATTAATTATGCAATTTTAAATACAACATTAACTTGTTTGTGATAAAAGAGGTATCATTCCTAATAAAATAGAGTGATTCAGAAAATAACCGAACAGTTAATTTGTGTAGAATGTTTAATCGTCAATTACGATCGCTATATTGTTAAACATTGATTGTATTTCATAAAAATTTAAGCTTCAATTTAGTACGTACTGCAGTTTTTTACTTTAAATGATTCAGAAACATTTATTAAATAACATTCATAAATACAAGGGAATTAAAAGGAAACCTATTATTTCATATCTTATTGTGGGAAGGCGACATGAAACTTTTCAGTGAGAGAGGCTTCGATTTTACAGTACACAACTGTATACCAGTCATTGCTAGGTTATCTATTTACTCTTGGGATGGCAAAATTAAAGCAGAAGACAATAATCAACGCTGCACCTAACACCGCCAAATATATTCCCTTTTAAACTGATTTCAGTGGTTTAAAACAATTTATGTCACGTGAGAAGAAAAGCAAACTATTTATCTTTATTTTTAGGAAACGGCCAGATTATTTAAATTCATGGCTTAAAAGAAAAAAAAAAAACCTCGGCTGTTCGAGCCTCGTCAGGTGGAGACCCCCTGAACCCCCCTAATTTTTTAGTTTCATTATTGCCATATTAAAACGATATTCATTGACTATGTCATTTTAACGCTCATCTTTCGCGTATTTCGCCTGGTAACCCTATGTTGAAATTTTTATGAGTGTAACCTATTTATAGAAAAATACATGTGAAGCATATTCTACAGCTTACGAAATATTGTAACAATAGATTAAAGCTGTTGTAAACTAATAGTATTTAAATATATGTAAAAAATACATGTGAAGCCTATTCTACAGCTTACGAAATATTGTAACAATAGATTAAAGCTGTTGTGAACGAATAGTATTTAAATACATGTAAAATTATGTCGCTTTTTATGTCGCTTTTTTATGTCGCATTTTTGGGACACATTTTTCAATAAAGGGTGTTGAGAGATAAAATGACATAGTCATTAAAAATACACCAGTCCTACAAGCATGGCCGTTAAAAAACTGTGGGTAAAAATATGGTCCAAGGCCGCAGTTTTATAGTTAAACCCACAAGTGAGATGTTTTTTCGATTACGACTGCCCCCTTATTAATTTATGGGGAAAATATAGTTTGTTTCGGAGAGACCTCTCTATATCGTAATACCAATATCCAGCGAGAAGTATTTGTAAGGACCGTTTCAAATACGATACAAGATGAGAAAATGCCATAGGTTGAACAAGGCACAAGATCATTTCATAAACGTAAGCAAATAAAAATGTTAAAACACATAAAAAAATAAAAATGACTATTTTGTTTCATTAAAAATATTTACCCAATTATGTTATATAATTCAAGATTGTCTCTAAATCGTAGTAACAAGACAAAATTTTAAAATTCGTTTTAAAAAAAAAGTCCGTAACCATATTACATCAAAATGCACACACACACGCACACACTCAAAAAAAAATAGCTTAAATAATATATACAAATTTTAATGCGATAAAATGTTAACGGAAATTCTGCAGGCAGATGGGCATATCTATAACATCATTTTCAGCTTTGTTGGGGAGTTTTAAAAATGTCTCTGTTTAATCTAACAGTGTTAAAAGAGAAGGTTGTGGAATGGATATATGGGTGATACAAATTATACCTGTAAGTATAAGATATAATGTTACGAATTTTGGGGGTGATTTGCTCCTCCGGGGTTAAATGTAGTCTAAAATTTGTGCTCTACGCTTCAAATAATTGAAATTTACGTTTTACTGCATGATAATTGGTTAAACAGAACGCGAGATAGGGTGTCCCCATTGTTTAACAAAGGGTTTTCTCGAATTCTCGTGAAATAGTGGCGATATCGCTTAGCTAACTTCAGTTTTGAAAACTTATTCTTAGAGCCAAATTTCGCGTGTTTTCGAAAAAAAAGTCGCCAAGCTAGAGGCTATATTTGGCACGATTTTATTAATGGGGCCTGTAATGTTTGCTTCACTTATTAGTAGTACGCAATAGCCTAGTATTACTCGATTGCATTTTCTATTACGCCAGTGGTGGATTATTGAAAGTTTGTGGCGGTAGGGGAGGGGCGGTTAGTTAGAAGATTGACATATACATCCATTTTATGGAAGTAAAATAGGATCTTTTACATTAATTTCTTTTTACTCGGGGGGGGCGGTTGCCCCCTCCGCCCCCCCTTTAATCCACCCTTGTATTACGCAATCAAATAACTGGAGACTTCTGGAAATCACGACGAAAGTCGTAGAATGTTCGAGCAACGGAATTATATAAAAGGCGGAATATATAAAAGAGCAGGGTCGCTCCAGAGAACCTTAGTTATGAGTGAATGCCCGTAGTTAGTTCGTTGCATTATTAGCATTAAGACGTTGTGTACTGTGTGCTTTTGTGAGTGACCTCGCTTGTTTTGAGAAACTTATTTGTGATTGTTGTTTATGAATTTTCCATTGTCGTATCCTGAGAAACTGCTGTTCTCCGAGAATTTCCACTGAGTTCTAGACTGTGGAAAGAATTTATAATATGCAAAATACAGCATCTGAGAAAGCTTCTATGTTAAACTATCTGTTATAAAACGTGTTATTAATTACTGTGAACTGAGGACTGAAGATAGTTCGTCCACTTTCTAGAACTAATAAAATTTTGTTTCGTCCCGCCAACTGCACTTTTTTCTAAAACTTTCCATATACACTCGACTTTTTAAGCTACAAATTCGGAAACTAAGCAGAGTTTTCTGCAACAATAATTTTCTGAGCGAAATTTAAGAATTATTTTCTTTCCTGTAGAAAATAAAAAAATTCATTCTTGTCAGAACTTCAGTTCTTTACATTTCCTTCATTTTATAATTATGTTATACAATCTCAAAATTCTGAGGAAGAGAACTTATGTATAACTGTGACTGTCATACAAAAATGGTACCGAAGTATTGCAAGTAATCTTTGAAAGAAATTAACTCCGTACTCTCTTAAAGATTTAATCACAACTTTGTATATATATATACGAAGTATATCTGTCAAAACAACAGTGGTACCATCGCTTGCAGCACGTTATCTTTTACGAGATCACGTTCACCTTCTACTGAACCTGCTAATTATTTGCAAGTCGTGCTTAAGACCAATGTTCTTTTCAATTTCAGTAATTAAACGATTAGCTGGTGGTTGCGATTTTTTTTTAATTTAAAAACCTGTTTTAAGAAAAGTTTGGAGAACAACTTTCTCCGACCAAGGATTTCCGCAACTCTCTTTTAACGTTATCTCTCAGGAAAAGTAATTCAAAACAAATAACATCATCTACTCTCGCTGATGCCCTAGACGTCAGTGAACATGCGACTCTCGGCAACTGGTCGGACCAGTCAGTTTTCAGAGAACTACTGAACCCACTTACTTACGTTCTCAGTCATCTTTCTCGACTGCATTCCTTCCTGTTTAATATTGGATTTTATTTCCCACATTAGATGGTACAGTGATTTATTTATATATGTTTACGGACGCAAAGCCGGACTTAGTTCTAAAGGAACTGACTCTATTGGATCAATGGACTTCGACATCAAAATGCTTTTTTTCTTCTTCCCTGCCATAAACAGTAATTAGAAGAATAGCGGGTTTTTTGTAACGAAATGTAGGGCGTTTTTATTTTTTAGCAGATATTGTTTTCGCGTATTAAAAATAACTTTGCATGTTATTTGTTTATATTATCCGTATATAAAGACGGTAGTCTAGTGACCTAAGAAGAAAAAAAATTCGAAAGCAATCTTTTTGGACTTTATTACTATCTGAATATAGAATCAGTTATTAATCTCTCTGACTGGGACAGTTTACTGTTGTTGTGGTTGAGAGCTTGAATTTATCCAGATATATGACTAATATATGTGTTGTTGGACGAGAGGTTTATGTTGTGCGCTGTCTTGCTTTGACAGCCTTACATCCTTCCGCAAATTTGTTCGCTTCACAAGATCCCTCTGCAATTTTGATCGTAATCAGAATACGAAGAAAGTCTTTAATTTTACACCCACAAAAAACTAAGCAACTATTCCGCTAGTAACCACAGAGAGGACTTTCGACTTCGCATATTTAATGTGTTACTTCTTTTAGTATGCGATGGTACTTGATCAATCTGTGTTCTTGGGTTACTTTCCAAACCAGTACTGACGATCTCGCTTAAGATCTCTAATTTCTGGAGAGAAGAATTTTTAGTGCGCTGGGTTTCATAAAATTGCTTCTTTTACAAGTAAAACTAAGCAGCATATCCAGCATATTTTTTATCTGCGTATCTCTCTACTCCAGTTTATGTTTTATTCTGACGAAATGCTTTCATTTCAGTTAAAGGAACCATCATTTTCCGTGAATATTTAGTCAGGCAAACCTAGATACCATTCAACATAGCAACCACTCAGAGTACTGTTTTCTTTATAAGGCAAATTTTTTAATAAATGAATTTATGATTTTTTTAAACTAGGATATTTTCAATTTTACAACAAAGAATATGCAACGAACAGAAATACGTTGAAATTAATTTTGCTTTCTTATGCAGGTGGTACACAGAAAAATATCGTAGATCTCTTTCTTATCAATTCAATTATTAATAATCACTATACACGGTCGATGCAAAATGATTCTGCAGTTCTTAATGTTATATTAAAAATTATATATGTAAATATTTTTTTTAATCAGAAAAATAAAAATAAGTAAATAATGTATACTTTTTATTACCATTAGTTAAAATACTAATAATCCTTAGTACAGCTTATGCAGAACGATTTTATGATAAAAGTGTCTGACCTACATTAAAAAATTGTAAAGTTGATACAAAAAGGTTATTGTGACGGAAAGGGCTATCCAACCTGTATCAGAAAGTTGTGAGATGCTGCTACTCATTTCAGTACCAACCACACTTATAATGACTTGCAGCGCTAGCAATCGCTTATCTATAACAGATTGACAACTGATAGCAGTTAATGCATCACTAACATAAAGCTTTGAAGCTGTTTTTTCTTTACTCGTTTTTCACTTTTCACCATTGGGATTTCACAATTAAAATCGGGTTAGAAAGAACTATCAGTGGTTTGATCTTGTACAGGTGTAAACAATGGATTTCGGGCGTTATATGAAATCGATATACATATATTTCCTGGTTTGTAGGTAAACTAGCTCCGTAACTTGTCATTGCCCGAGTGCATTAGGAAGGTGTTAAATCACAACTTGCCGAAAAATAAAATATCAGCTGATACCTACTAATCTGGTCCTGTGGTTTATTTTCACAACCACTAATAGATGAAGTAAATATGAATGTTAAAAACGTTAGTCAGCATATATCTGCAATTTTAAACACAGTATTTGATACAGCCACCAAAAAGTCGTTTAATTAGCTAATACAATCAATTATTAATAATAAAAATATACTCTACCTTTTAACTAAAAAAAATGAAAAAAAAATTGGCAAGTCCCGTTATCTAGTTATCTTTAGGTTACTCCAGGGGAATGTAAAAAGAGGGAAGGTTGCTAGCCTTTCTTAGATTGAAGTGATTGATGCCAATATTGAAGTAAACTAGAAAAGTCACTTATATTTATTTACATTTTATGTAAATTAGGGTTATTGGAGATAGGGGACTCAAGCCGATCCAGAAGAGGGGGTCATTAATTATTAATTTACAATTACGTTAAATTCACAGCTAAGCGTTTTTTTTCGGGAATGTATAGATATATATATATGGACAAAAAAAATAAAGGCAAAATAAAAGCACCTCCATGTCCATGTAACGGCTAGCACTGCAAAGTAGCTGATTAAAACAAAACATGGAAAACTATATAAAATAGAAAAAAAAAACCACTCACTCATACACCGATCATTATAAAAATAAATACAAAAAATCAAGAAACTACACGAAGTTCCTAATGAGGTAGAATAGCTTAGCAATAAAAATAACTCTTCCAGTTTCTGGCAGTGTTATTATTAGTTTGCAAAAACAACAACTAGCATTTTATAGAAATAACCGGACAAGCCCACACTAAAATTGGAAAAATTTATTGATGGTTTATTTTGGAAGAAATATAAAATCACTAGCCTAGTTAATTTTATAACAAACACAATTTTCACATGTAAAAATAATAATTTAGGAAAAGTCCTATGCAAGTTACACAAAACCGAAGTGTAAACACAAAAGTCTTGGATATGAATGAAAATACACAACACTGTTTACATAAAAGAAAAATGTATCTGTAGACGAAATAAAAAAGTTCGTGCATTTTAATAGGAAAGAAGAAAATACAGTCTCTGAATGAAAACGTGAACTGAAAATAACGTCGATGTATAATATTGGAAAAGAGAGTTTGAGAGAAGAAAAAAGCATTTTAAGCAGTTCTTAATACAGTTAAAGGGAAAATGTACAATTAGAGTAATAGAAATAAATCTGGACTTAATAAATTTTAAACTTTTTAAACGAGAAAATATAAGATACAGGAAATTCTTAAACAAATTCCACTGTATCGTCACACTTCGCAAATGATGTATTGTTTTTGCTGTTATTACATTCAGATTCGGAAGCAAGAAGACATTAGATGAAAAACATTCGCAGCGGCATTCTATTAATTAAGACGTGAGTAGCTTAATTCATCGTGACTCATATCACCGTCAATCCTTTCCAACGACTGCAAACTACCAGCAGCAGACAGCTGAAGACGATAATGAGACCACGGAAAAGTATTTGTTCTTTCATGCAAGAAACTGCAAATTTACATTCCCCTCTCAGTAATTATTAGTTTGCAATGTCTGTCATCTTTATTAAAAACCATGTCTGATAGTACCGACATTTTGTTTCTTCAGTTAATTAGATTTCTGAATAAAAGGAAAGTAAAAAAATAAAAATACGCCCTCCCACTCAAAGCAATGTAAAACTATTCAGCACAATAACACTTTTTAACGATGATTTAACTTCAGTAAAATAATTAATTTAAGTCAGTTATATGAATGATAAAAATATTATGTACATGAAAATTAGTCAAGCTATCTGAAATATACATATCTTAATTCCTGTCAGTTATGAAACTTGTAAGAGTTTTTATTTTTTCCCTTTCTTTCTAATGGCCGGGTCAGCAGTCTATTTATAGGCCTGGCCGCTACGAGGGCCGGAAATGGTGGTCATTTCATTTTGTGGACGCCTAGTAATCAGACCAACGTTGCCCCCTATAAGTCGACTCCTACTTTTCCAAATGAGAGATTGGCACCCCCAGAGGTATCGTTTGAACATGAAGCACATTGGAGCCACGACAGATTTTAAGTGCAGCAGCTCCCTTTAGCGTACAATATCCACAGCAGTATCGGTAGAGTTCATTCTCCCAAATACTGGCCAAGCCGGTACTGCTTCCTTTTCGGTGTTCTAATGGGAACCGCATTTAATCGACCGATCTGCTGCCGATCATTGTAATTTGTTTTAAACTGAAAAAAAAATTACAATTGAAAAGATTAACTGGTTTCGTGATTAACTGATAATTAGAAATACCGTTTTTGAATGTCGTTGCTCTTATAAGAAATATTAAGTAAAAGGAAAGGGGACGCACATAACAAGAGAAATTAATTTGTAGGTTTTCCAGCTTCCAGGTGATTCGGTTTGAGCGTTTAGTACCGGAATAACCGAAAAATTTTGCTCCGCAAAACGATATTCTAAATAACCCTGATCAGGACTTTCGAGATGAATGATCTTAAAAAAAAAAGTTAATATTGTCAATTTTTATAAGCCAAACTTTTCACATAATGCATAGCTGCCAACTGCTCCAGAATGCTAACCGCTTTTTTAAAGTAGGATTTTTCGGCTTAGAATTCAGCAAAATTTTTTAGTTGGGCGGGTGATCTGGTTACTACTTTGAAAAAATGTTTATAAAAATATACTGTTTAGAAAAAGTAGTTTATTATATTCCAGAGCACCTGGCAGCTATGCATAATGTTTTAAATATTAAATTCTTGACGAAATAGAACAGGATTATTTTTCAGCGTAAAATTGTGTTGTATTATTCGGAAGAATATTTCGCTGCATTGAATGATTAAATTAAGTAGTAAATTTAAAAGATGAAATTTTCGTTCGCTGTCATATCAGTCTAGTTTAAAGTCAAGATGATGTCGCCACATTTAAATTAATATAATCTTCGTCTTTTGTTGAAATAAGTAAAGACATGATTTTTGGCTCTGTAAGCAACGTTTTTGAGCCTTTAGTTCTGTATTTTGGGAATCAATAAAATGATATCTTCTACGGGTACTGAAGTCAATGACGTATGCAGCCTTCCTTCAAAGGGGGTGGAGGTTATAGACATAACTTTGTGTTAAAATGCGTAATATATAAGCTAAAATTTCAAAATTTATGGACATTTTGTAAAAAAAAAAAAAATTGACTAGGAGGGGGGGGGGTTCTTGTATACGCCACTGACTGACTTAATGACTTTATTCAAACGAAAATGTATTTAACATTATGTATGTCCATATATTTTGAACGGAGAGTAGGTCCTTTAATTAATGAGACAGATAGATGTCTCTGTTTCCGGAGTTAACACCCGTCTTCTTAGAGAGATTCTGAAAAGTTTTCGGCATTCTTTGACTTGTGGTTTCTTTCTCCAAGAAAACTAAATATTCATTTTTACTCATGCATTCCAAATGTTTTTTTCTTTCTTGTTACTTAAGGTTTAAGAATGAGTCACATAAACTTGCTTGTCATATCAAGAAGAGAAGGGTTAGTATTCTGAAGAAAATTAATGCACAGTAACCAGCATGGGGCTTGATTCAATTCCAGCAACATGAGGTCTCTTTGCTGTTTATATTATACATTTTCTATGGCTGCTGAGCTAGTTGACTTCCTGTTATGAATTAAAGAAAATGAAGTTCAACTGATACATTTGTATGAGTCAAACTTACACATTATACCTTCAAAAAGTTGAAAGAAAAAATCTTTATCTCATTTTTACTTTCCGAACATGTACCATGTATTACTTTCCGAACATGTACCATGTAAGTTACTTTCCGAACATGTACCATGGAAGGAAAGTATTGTAATCATGAAAAAATTCGACTTCGAGATTTTGATGTATTTATACGTTTTGAAGTCTTCTGAATTCATTTATGCTGTTTTTACGAGATGTATGTATGTGTGCGTGTATGTGTGCCTGTGTGTATGTGAGTGAACACGATAGCTCCTAAACGGATCATACGATTGAGCTCAAATTGGACATATATGTTATAAACCACCGTCGCAAGACCGGTATTGATTTTGGTGTATATAGGACTTATAGTTTTTCTACAGGGCTACGGCAAAGATTTCTTTTACATTATGGCCTATGGGGGGAAATTCTTGAAAGTGCGCTAGCGTTTAAACGGTACATTCGATTGAGTTTCAATTTGGTATATATGTTTGAATTATTCATCGATTAAAATTTATTTAAATGCTTGGTAATGATCTTCATCGTAAGTCTTCGGAAAGTCGAGTGGAGTCACTCCAGATTTTTTTCTTCTTCTCAAAGATTTAGAGTGAGAACAGCAATGTTTTGTAATTAACACTCGTGCCGTAAGAGACAAATTTTCCTATATTTTACTATAAGAATGTGGCTGATTGCTAGTCTCTCGGACTTATGCTTGTATTTCGTACATGTACAGCATAATGTTCTTTCCAATGTATAAAAATCTGGAGTGACTCCACTCAACTTTCCGAACACTCACGATTAAGATTATTACCAAGCATTTAAATAAATTTTAATCAATGAATAATTCAAACATATATACCAAATTGAAGCTCAATTGATGCGCCGTTTAAACGCTAGCGCGCTTTCAAGAATTCCTCCCCGTATGCCATAATGTAAAAGAAATCTTGTCATAGCTCTGTAGAAAAACTATAAGTCCTATACACATCAAAATCAATACCGGTCTTACGATGGTGGTTTATAACATGTATACCCAATTTGTGATCAATCGAATGTACCGTTTAAATGCTTAGCGCACTTTCAAGAATCCCCCCCCCCCATGCGCCATAATGTAAAAGAAATCTTTGTCGTAGCCCTGTGGAAAATCTATACGTCCTATACACATCAAAATCAATACCGGCCTTACGACGGTGGTTTATAACATATATACCCAATTTGAGCTCAATCGAATGTACCGTTTAAACGTTTGTGCACTTTCAAGAATTCCCCCCACAGGCCATAATGTAAAAGAAATCTTTGTCGTAGCCCTGTAGAAAAACTATACACATCAAGTAGTATCTTGTCCAATTATACACC
Organism: Cheiracanthium punctorium; assembly: GCA_038373885.1. Classification (NCBI taxonomy): domain Eukaryota; kingdom Metazoa; phylum Arthropoda; class Arachnida; order Araneae; family Cheiracanthiidae; genus Cheiracanthium; species Cheiracanthium punctorium. The sequence goes on along the minus strand of JAWZYV010012252.1, from coordinate 1,216,436 downwards.
AAGTCCATATATACCCAATTTGAGCTCAATCGAATGCCCCGTTTAGGAGCTATCGTGTTCACTCACATACACACACACATACGCATACATACATCTCGTAAAAATAGCATAAATGAATTCAGAAGACCTCAAAACGTGTAAATACGCCAAAATCTCGAAGTCGAATTTTCTCATGATTACAATACTTTCCTTACATGGTACATGTTCGGAAAGTAAAAAGCAAATGAGTACAAGATAAAAAAAAATATAGAACTGCTCAAAGATTTGAATTTAATCCGCTACATGTTCTCCCTTCTTTACGAATATAAATTTGAATTTATAAATTAAAGTATTTGAATAAGACACCAAAAAAGTAATTAATAAAACTGTTCTATTGTATAAATATCAATATATATATATAGACTGTTACATTCTTGAACTCACAGTATGGATACAATGGAAAGTCCTTGACTTTCACTTAGTATTCACGGTCTAAAGAATGTTAAAATATAGCAGTTGAATTGTGAGATATTTTGTCGTGAGCTCATTCTTTTTCTTTTCTTTTTTTTTGTTTGTTACGTCAGTACCATTTGTGTTGCGACGCATTCATTTTTATTACTTTCTGTACTTTCTTTTTCTGACTTGTTAAAGGCATAAACTGAACCTTTTTCCACCGTTACCATGTAATAAAAAGTGAATAGTGCTTATGTAGATTGTAGGTCTAATTGTAGACATAGGCGTAGAGTTATATGGGCCCGTGGGGCTCGAGCCCCCCCAATAAATTGTGAATAGGGACTGAGCCCACCCAATAATTTATCACTAAATACAGAAAACTAATTTATACTAACGCAAAAAAGTATTTCACGCTATTTACAAACGTTTATAAAAAACCTTTACTGGTACTTTTAAAAATTTTCTTCTTTTGATTTCAATCATGATTTAGTATTCATTGTGACGCCACGTAACAGACAATGTTACCATAAGCTGCCCTCGCCAGACTCTGCTTAATTAAAATCAGTTTATGCAATGTAAAGTATGAAATGAAGAAAAGTTTAGATGTGTCTAAAATGCACTATCTCATCGAAAATGTTTGTTTTTTTAATTTTCCTCCTTTGGATTTTTTACTTTGCTTCCATTTTTAACTTTTAACTTATACTTTAACTTTTAACTTATACTAACATGGATGCTTACCTTACATTGGTGTAGAATTCTATGGACCCATAGAGTTCGAGTCCCTCTAACAATTTACACTTATATATAGTAAGTGATAGCTGCCAACTACTACGGAATATAACTAACCACTTTTTGTAAACAGTATATTTTTTAATTACTTTTTTCAAAAGGGCAACCACCTAGGGGGCGCCGCACAAAAATTTTGCTATATTTTAAGCCAAAAAATCATGTAGAAAAGGTGGTTAATTATATTCCGTAGTAGCTGGCAACTAAGTTATATGTACGTGAATCAGTGGCCTAGCCAGATATTTTTCATGGGGGAGGGGGGGGGGTGTTACGACTTTTGCAACTCGCATATATGTATATACGCCACTGACGTGAATATATGTGGTTGTGGGGCCCGCCCCCCCCCAATAATTTTGAAAACTTTACGCTTATGATTGTAGATCGTTTAAAAATGAGTCGGTCAGTTTGTACTTTATTAGGATTCATTAACAAGTGTCAAGAATGATAAATTCATAAATAGGTCTTAAAAATTATTGCGTACATATTATGAAATACAGTAAAAGTAAGCTTTTCGAGTTTTTCAATTACCTGTTGTAATTAGATCTTTAAAAATATTTCTCCTTCATTAATTGTGATTTCTTTTTAAAAAGAACACCGTTAACACATTCTTCATTGAGTGCACATATGCAAAGTTCATGCATTTAACATTCCGTTTGCACAACTTATGCATCGAAAACGATCAAATCTGGCAATGAATGTCTATAAAGAAAACCCCAAGAAAGCGGATGAATTCAAAATATAAATCCATGTTCGGCCAACACGCGGCCCGGGGGACACGGCCAACGCCTCCTAGATATAGAAAGCCTTACCACTTCTACGTCACCCAGCTTTGACGTCATCATTTGGCATGCCTTTAAAAGTTTTATTTTCCCAAAATAAAACTATTAAAAATTTCTGGGTAATTTACCCATGAATAGCAATGTTTTAATAATGTGCGATAAAAAAATATAATTTTACGACAAATGGCAGTTTTTAACCATGACTAATTAGATATGATAAGGAAGTAGATCAGAATGAATAATTTTGTATGAGAAAATTATTTTAATATTAATCTTTAATTTAAGATATTTTCTAATATTTGTAGCATTCACCAGAAATTTTAAGTAGATTTTCTTTGTGAAATTAATACTGTGAAGACGTCACAGTTTAGAGTTTGATCTAGAAATCGTCTGCTTCGAAGCAACGATGTGGTTAAAAGGTATATCACGCTACGCTTGTTTAAAAATATAACGTGAGGGCTAGCATTCAAACTTATTTCTGAAATTTGCCTAGGCTGTGGAATAGGTTGGCCACGCATGATCCAGAATGCGCTTAATGTAGTTTGATCTAATGAAAGCTGAATTTAAACGTTTCTGTGAATGCACAAATGCATGCTGTTGTATGCTGTCGATTTACAAATATGGAAAAATTATATCAAAAGTTTTTTTTTTTTTTTTATATATAGTCATAAATGCCAACTAATTTTTTGAGAAGTAACATTGAAATACACGTTCATATGAATTATGGATTTTTATGCGTCTAAAAATATGAAAATATGATGTCCGATTATATATATGTTGCGTGCAATAATAAATGTAATAAATAATTAAATATAAATAAATATATAATTATTATTATAACAATAAATTCATGAAAATAAAAACAGTAAATGTTAATTACTTCTTCACATTATTTTCCACCAGTTATTTTCTAACTGTAACAATTTACTGTATTTTTTTTTATTACAAACATTTCGAGAAGCTGTTCAATACTATTCTGATAAGAAACTGACATTTTCACAATAAAAAACAAAGTTCTTTCCCGAAAGCAACAGCTCATACCTAATTTAAAGTATGAAATAGAATCGAACGTAAAAGAAAAAAAAATGCATTATCATTGAAAAACAATTACAAGCTACCCGAAATAAACGTATTTCTAGTTCGGAAATAACTTATTTATTACAGTTTAGTGTGTGTTCGCACTCTACGTTGTTTCAGAAATGAATAATAAATAGATCATAAACATGTATAATAGGCATTTAAAATTTATATACAAAAGAATAAGAAAATGTGGGTAGTAAATATATCACCTGTTTCATTCTAGTTTCCAAAGCAAATGAGCTATGTCACTGCATGTTATTTATAAGTTCATTTTAAGTCACGAATCTCAACAACCAAAGTAATTACACGTATTAAAGTAAGTAAGAGACATTCGAGTACAATAGTGCAATACTTTCATTTCGGTCCCTAATGTACGGCTTTTGGAAAAGAATTACAGCTTACTTTGCGCATAAGTCTTTCATAGTTCAATCAGTTTAATAAAAACAATGTAAAAGAGGTAAGTACTTTATTTTTATTTGATTCTAGTTGAAACAAGTCATTTCAAATAAACATGAGTGTTCCTCATGAAATGACTATTTTTAATTCATACCCATTGCTCTACGATGAAAACAGAGAGAGTTTTCAAATGGGAGCTGTATCCATTTTCAGCTCCCTTAACTGGAAAATGAATATAGCAATGCTCAGAGTAGTAGAACGTAACTGCAATACGTTCTCTTGTGGCTTTTTGTAACAATTGAGCTGATATTTTCAAAAATTTTGTCCAAATAGAACCGAAATTTAGTTCTGAAGGACACTGATTGAATGAAAATAAAATGTATGCATGTTCTTATTTGTATCTTTTGTAAAATGATGTAATAATTCACAATTAGCCTTAAAAAACATAATCCCCCCCCAAAACAAAGATGTTTTCGTTATCTTTATAGGATTTTGTAAATTATATTTTGAAATTAACTACCATGAAATGCATTCGATGATTTAAGAGTTATACATAGCTGCTAACTACTACGGAATAGAATTAACCACTTTTTGAAAACAGCGTATTTTTAAGTATTTTTTCAAAGTAGTAGCCAACATGCGCGCGTAATGCAAAAATTTTGTTACATTTTAAGCCGTAAAATCATGTTTAGAAAAAGTGGTTAATTATATTCCGTAGTTGTTGGCAGCTATGGTTATAGCTTAAACCCATCTATGCCTAGCGTCCCTTTTTTGGGACGGCATTTTCGCTATTAGTCGAAAACGTTATTTATTTTTCCTAGCCTTTATTCATGAGTATTGAGCCTCAACTCCGCCCAATATTTTAACATGACCAAGTAGGATGTTGATATTTCGATTTTTATGCAAAATGATTTTAAAATAAATCATTCCTTGTTCAAGAAGTTGACATCAGAAATTTATCTATTATTTCTGTTATCAGTAAAAATCGATGAAAGTCGCAAAAATATCCAGGCACAAATGGGTTAAACTTTGAAAATTCTCTTGAACATCAGGAAGTTCATTTTTTTCATGCTTTGCAACGGTTCGTTGAAAATTAATGAAAATTTGTGTTTTGCTTTGTTTTTTACATGCTGACTTCAAGTGAAAAAGATGGGTCGTTTTTATACAGATCAGTATTTAATACAGTTCCCGCCGCTTGATAAAATCACTGATTAATAAAATCAACCGCTTAATCTGATGAAATCGCCAAGAATGTAATCAAATTAATATCAATGTGTACAGAAATGATTTTTTCTCTGTAATTTCTGAGAGACTTTCTAGTTTTACTTGAAAGCACTTATGAACAATATGTTCAAGTGAAAGAATTCAACCGCAAATTTCTCCCATAATTACTAGAATGCCCTTGCTAGAATAAATGAACGTTTAATTGCTCGGTCCAAACAATGCAACATTGATAATTTTCCGTAAAGCCTATTACGTAATAAGAAGAAAATTTATTTTATACGTAGCATGTGTTTTAAGTTTATATTATAAATTTTGAATGAATAATTAGCTAATAATCAATAAAAAATTAATTTTTATTTATTAATTTGTACTATTGATCGTTATTTTATAATTTCTCTTCGAGTTTGGGAGGTGATAGCAGGTGACAACCCTCTTTGGACTGGAATAATGGCCGCCACACATAAAAATCAGCCGCTTATTGAAATCAGTTGAGCTCGGAACGAATTTGATTTTACTAAACGGTGAATACAGTATTCATTTGAATTCGTTTTACAGCTTTTTTAACTTTTCATCTGTTTCAAATTTCAAATTTTAATTTTTAGTTTCTGTTTCCATTTTCCCTTCCTTACTTTGGTTTTCAAATTATATTCGTTTGATTGCATGCAATAGCCTTTTTTTCAGTATATAATGGTATAGACAGAACCTCGGCATTTATTCTGGAAATAGATCTTCCCTTTTCTATTTGTAATCTTAAGGTGTTTTGCATTTTAGTCCCCACCTCCACTATTGGCTTTAAGTTTGGCTTTCCTCATTTTTGATACAATGCCCTGATTAAGAAATTATCCAATAGCTGCCTACTTGCTTCACCTTCATTGGGCTAAATATATAATAGCTCTGTATTTGACTTTTTTTGTTTTTGACTGCCGAATGTATGTTGTCGTCAACGAGAAATTCTTTCGGCATTTACATTTTTCTTTCAATTATCCGCGACTCCCTTGTTCTGGCAATACCTAATTTCAATGCTGGCCACCACCAGACCACAAAATTCAGTGTTTGTTCTAAACAGTCTTTTTTTATGAATAGAGGTTTAAAGCATTTAAAGCATACATCTTATTTTTTCGCAAATGAAGTGTTTAAGAAACCTGAGTTGCATATACAAGCGCAAATAATCCTCCAAAATTTTAAAATAGTTTTAGTTCAATTAAATAACATTCTGTAACTACAGTCGTCGTTATACTCTCAAAACTTAGGTTCTTTTTTTGCACTGTTCTTAAGAAAAAAAGTTAGTCCACAGAATAATAGCGAACATTTACCGAAATAAAGCCATGTCTTTCTTCTGTATATGTGTGACACTCAAACTTGCCTTGCAGTTTCGTTTTTTTCTTCTTTTTTTTCGTTTCTACAGCACATAGCAACACTGTGAATTGGACATAATTAACCAAATTTTGTAAACAGTAAGTCTTTTGAATATGCTTCCGGAATAATAACGAGTTCACACATTGAACGCGATTATTTTGCTATTTTCTAAGCCAAAAATTACTGTTTACAAAAAGTGGTTGCTTATGTTCCGTACATGTCGGCAGCTATGCTGATATAATACTCCTTTCTTTATTAACCCTTAACCAGAAACGTGAAAAAATGCACATGAACAAAACTCTAAATAAATTAAATAATGCATGCTAGCATTTTCCCGTTAATGTTAGTCCATTAATATGACCAACTTTTCATTTTGCAGTAAAAAGTTACGCTTTGAAAATGGGAGACTTCGAAAATCTAGAGGGTAGTTACATAGCCACAGCAGTCTCAGAGACTGCATATTTCCGGTTAAGGGTTAAACCTATTTTCTTAAACTTTTTCAACGTATAGTTTATCATTTAGTGTAACGGAAAATATACTGTTTAAAATTTAGTGGCTTACGTCGAATTTATTTTTATAATACACATGCTTAATTGAAAAAATTCTATGAACAATAATGAACAATATATGTAACTTCAAAAACATAACTTGTTTTACTTAGTGATGGAAGCGAGAGGAAAAATAGACGACTCGCGTCTCGCAAAAAAGCTGTAAATCTCTGTCTAGTCTCGCAAAAAAATCTTCTCGCGTCCATCCCTTGTTTTACTAGTGATATATCTTTTATTTAAATCAAAAGAAAAATTTGAAGTAATTTTTCCCAAGTCTATAAACTACTCATATTTTAAATTCAATGTAGATGGCTTTTTATACGAAAGTAGAATAAATATTCACATAAATTATACATAAATAATAAGCTATTAAAATTACGATATTTAAAATAATGGATTTTTGTATTACATATATAAATGATAGACAAGATAATCATTGTCTATGTCAATTATCATACATATAAAAATGATAGACATAGACAATGATTTCATATTGAATATTAAGAATTAAATAATAATATTTTTCAGGTTAATAATAATAATAATATGTACAATAATGTAATTGTTGATATTTCCAACCGTAAAAAGTTGTTGTTGGATAAAGCTTTACTCTGAAAATAAAATCCCACAACTACTACCACTTAACTATTTCATTAATCACAACTCCACTAGAAAAGCTACGTGTACAGCTGCGGGAATAAAAAAAGGCCCACTTGTACTTTTTTCGGCCGTCGTTCGTCGCACAGCAAAGTTACATATACCAATCGTTTACGATTAACGTACACTTTAATTTGCTATGCATAAAAATTGCATAAGGGGCCATCTACATATTAAAATTTCCACCAACTTTCCCCCCCCCCAAACAGCAACCCCTAGATTTCACTTCATATTTCAAAAATTTAGCTCATTTTAACCCCGGATACCCATTTTCAATAAATTTGAACTGAAAATGGGGGGGGGGGGTATGAGCTTCCGAAATCCCCCTCCCCTATGTTAAAATATTTTTTCATACTTTAATTCATATCTCATATAATATTGATAATAAGAAGCTGATTTTTATTAGCTTGATTTTATTAGCTATCAGAACTAAACGACCCAAACATAATTTAATGTTATTATGATTTTAAATAAAATATTAATATTAATTATGAATTATTAAATTAATATTAAAAAAATTATGAATAGAGACCTAGCCAAATTTCGATGGAAATAGATGCAGAAAGTAATATTACATGGCTGTGCAAAATTTCAAATTTTTACGTTCAGTAGTTTAATTTATATTAAGTAAAATATGTTATTTTCATGAGTTAAGGGACCATATATAAATTTATTACGTGAAAATTTTTTGAAAATTGCTTAAAATAAACGTAAATTAGATTTCTTTTGTGCGAAAACACAGAAAAAGATAGCGGTATTAAAATATAACAAATTTTGAAGCAAATAAATTAGAGGATTTTACAGTTTGATGGTGATTCTATAAAGCGTCTATTGTTGCGTCCGCTACCATATTCCCCCAAATAAAATATTTTCCAGATATAGAATTAGATGCAATAGATGTATGTCTTCTAATACAGGTCCTATTTCTGAGAAACTAACATCCTCAACATTCCAGGCATGAATTTGACCTTTTTTTTAAAATATTGGATACATTAGGTCTTTAGACTTCCTCATACTTTGTCAAACATTCAAAAAAACATTCAAAATCACGTTTTTCTGTCTAAATTTTCATCTGACTATAAATTAAAATACCGTCAAAAGTCTTATAACAATATTGCCCATTGCAGACGATAATATTAAATGAAGAAACTGAAATAACAAACACAGTGATAATATTGCGTCGGCAAAAATGTAATTGCGTTTTATACATGAAATTCAAACAAATAAACTTTCAATCATGAAACCATTCTTCAAGTTAGACCGTAACTGAGTAACATTCTCGCTTGTAGTCAGAAGAGCAGAAAGCAGCCTCTCACTCCTGCCAACAATCCACAGAGCTGCCAAGTCTCCGGCTTTTTTCGGGAATTTTCCCACCACAATTTTTAGACATTTTTATTTTGCATTAAATAATTGGACTTATTTTAAGCATAAATTTGTAAGTAAAAATTAGTGGTGGAAAATCTCCCGAAAAAAAGCCGGAGACTTGGCAGCTCTGAATTCACCTGTCTAAGAGAACCATCAAGGGATATACTCAATAACAATTTCAAAATTAGAAAGGTTTTCAAAATCGTAGCAGTCGTTTTGCATTGTTCCTTTAAATCATGTGTACGAACCAAGCAAGAAAGTTATGAACTCACATGTAATTTGGACCACAGACTAAATATTCTAATTTCTACCCTTGATAGTCTTAGTACTAAAAACTTCAAGAGAGATGAAAACAATATTTTCCTTGAAAATAATATTTATTTCTTTTAACTCACGCGAGCGAAATTAATGAAAGGCGAAAAGTTATAGGAACCTACAAATAGAGTTTTTCAATTTGCAGAAAGTCCCCTGAAAACGCGCAAAAAAAAAAAAAATAATTCGCAATATCTCCGGAAATTATCGTAGAAAATTGGTGAAAATTTATATTTAGGGTAATTTGAAGGTTTTCTTTCGTTTAAGAAAATCAAAATACAGTGTTGCCATTGAGAAAAACGAAGTTGATGCAGAATTAAATATGAAGAAGCCCCTTATGCAAATTAAATTAATAGGAAATTAAAGTATGCGTTATTTGTAAACGAATGGTATATATAACTTTCCTGTATGACGGACGACGGCGAAACAAAGAGCAAGTGGGACATTTTTTTTCCGCAGCTGTGCAGCGCCAGTATTTGTCAACGATTTTGTTATAAGGCTACTTTTTATTTTAAATAAAGCAACTTTTGAACGCATTTAAAATGAATTAAATACGCCACAAAATACAGCAACATTTCAACAGTTTCTAAATGAATTAAATTACGCTACAGGCTTTATAGAATTCAGAATATATATTTTCACAAGATGTACTATGGATTCTTACAAATTCTTAAACATACAGTTTTCCCAGTATTTTCCAATATTCTCGGCACTTCAGCGAATATTTTGATGTGATTTCTGTGCTTATGCTTTTTTCTAAAAACGTTGCATTTTACAAATAATTTTTTATAGCAGTGTACAACACAGTTGTACAGACACGTTTAAAAAAGAGTTTCTTTTTAGAACTTTTTGTAAGCTTAGCTTTTGTTTTAAGAGATTGACCATAAAGCGAATATTAGAATAAATTACTATGTTCATCTCAAAAAATACTAGAGTGAATATTTTTTTAAAAATCTATGTTTGATGGATATCCAATTAGTCTTTTTCAAATAGACTCCTAACTGAAATAAATTTTATGCATCATGTTTTATTTTGAATAAACTACGTCTTGAAAAGCTATCCCGAGTGTGAGAGATGAAAATAGGAAATCAATCGATTTTCACTCAAACATTTTTTTAACCCCTTAATCCTCGCTCCCGTCAAAATCACGGGCTAAGTAAGCTTTCCCCCTCTGTTTCTCGTGCCCGTCATATTTGCGGGAAATAGTTGAAATGTTATGCGCCAGAAAGATAAGAGCATTTCAATTCTTATGCACGTTTTTTTTTTATATCTCATTTTACACAACACTTAACAATGGCAGACTATTTTAAATTGATTCGGACATACTTTATTTTTAAATAGGTGGTAGCAGTACTCAATTAAATACATTTGTCACATGCATTGTGCAATCTTATCTCACTTTTTACTTATCTTTAAAGAAAACTACAAGTATTTATTTATTTTAAGAAGTAAGTTTAATAAAATTCTCCTTTAGTGTTACTATAAAACACACATTCAGTCACAATAACTCCGAATGTTGGCTTTTCCTATAGAAATTTATCTTTTTTCTTTCTTTCGCTCTAAAAAAAATGTCCAAAACCTTAAAATGGAACATATATTGTACAGCTGAGGGAAAAAAAAACGCCCACTTGTACTTTATTCGGCCATCGTTCGTCGTACAATAAAATTACATATACCAATCGTTTACGATTGCATAGGTGCAATCGTAGGTGCCATAATACTAGATAGGTAATACTACAATAGGTGCCATAATACTTTGTATAGGTGCAAAGTATTATGGAATATTATTAACCACTTTTTGTGAATGGTAATTTTCTGTTTAAAATATAACGAAATTGCCGAGTCAAGGGAATCAGCTGGTTATCATTTTGGAAAAATATTGAAAGAATTTACGGTTTACAAAAAGTGGTTAATTATCTTTCGTAATACTTGGCACCTATGCGATTGACGTACACTTTAATTTGCTATACATAAAAATTGCATAAGGGGCCATTTCCATATTAAAATTCACGCCAACTTTTTTTTATAATAGCAACACCTATATTTCACTTCATATTTCAAAAATTTAATCCATTTTAACCCCGGACACCAATTTTCGATAAAGTTGAACTGAAAATGAGTGAGTTATGAGCTTCCAAAATCCCCCTCCCCCATGTTAAAATATTTTTTCATATTTAATTCATATCTCGTATAATATTGATAATAGGAAGCTGATTTTTATTTATACTATTAGAACTGAAAGGCCCAAACATGATTTACTATTATTATAATTTTTAATAAAGTGTTAATATGATTTAGGGATTGTTAAATTAATATTAAAAATTATGAATAGCGACATAGCCGAATTTCGATGGAAATAGATGCAGAAAGTAATATTACATGGCTGTGCAAAATTTCAAATTTTACGTTCAGTAGTTTAATTTATATTAAATAAAATGTGCTATTTTCACGAGTTAAGGGACCATATATCAATTTATTACGTGACAATTTTTTGAAAATTGCGTAAAATAAAAGCAAATTAGGAAATGGAAATGTGGGTTACGGCCAATTATCTGCGCTAGGGATCTAGGCTGAGGGTGGGATTGTCCTTCGTGGGGGACTTTTAAGAACGCAAATTAGATTTCTTTTGCACAAAAATAGTAAAATTTAGCGGTATTAAGAAATAGCAAATTTTGAAGCAAATAAATCGGAGGTTTATACAGTTTGATGGTGATTCTAAAAAGCGTCATATTGTTGCATCCGCTACTATTTCCCCCGAAATAAAATATTTGCCATATATAGAATTAGGTGCGATGTATGTCTTCCAATACAACGTCCTATTTCTGAAAAATAAACATCCTCAATATTCCAGACATGAGTTTGACCTTTTTTAATATCTGAAATATCAGGTCTTTGGACTTCCCCATACGTTATGAAACATTCAAGAAACATCAAAATCACATTTTTCTGTCTAAATTTTCATATGACTATAAATTAAAATACTGCCAAAAGTCTTATAAAATTTTGCACACTGCAGACGATAATATTATTGAAGAAAGTGAAGTAACAAACACAGTGATAATATTGGGTCGGCAAAAAAGTAACTGCGTTCCTTACATGAAATTCAAACAAATTTTCAATCATGAAACCATTCTTAAAGTTCGACCGTAAGTGAGTAACATTCATGCTTGTAGTCAGAGGAGCAAAACGGATTCTCCCTCATGGCATCATTTCACCTGTCAAAGAGAACCTTCAAATACTTTTGACATTTAAATATGTCAAGTCTTCATCAAATTCTTATTTTTAGCAGTAAAGATAACTAAATAAAAACACAATAAAGGGGATCACGATTAAAAAATTCTTTTTTTCGGGTGGTTGGTGTCAAATCTTTATGAGTTGTACTTTGAGAACTTCGGAACTTCTTAATTTCTTAACGTAGACACAAGGCTGTACATGTGTGTTAGTATACAATTAGATTATATATATATATATATATATATATATATATATATTCTGCCTTTTGTTAATTATAAAAACTAAACACTAAGTTCACTAAATGTAATTTGAGAATAAATTTTTAATTTATTCTCAAATTACATTTAGTGAACCATTCATTACCTGCAAAGGCTCATTCAAAGGTTCTATTTCAGTTTTTTCATTATAACTTTCTGAAAACAATTTTTATTCAAACTTTTGTTTTTGTGATAAAAAAAAATGGAGGCAAACATCTTGTAATTTTGATCCCATGAAAATAATTAGGGGAAAATGGGCCATTCATTACCACTCTCCCCAATTATATATATATATATATATATATATATATATCAGCTAATATTTTACGTCATATGGATATCCTATTAAACCATCGAGCAATTGAAATTTCAAAACATAATTAGCATTAAAAATCCGGATTCATGACAAAAAATGGATACATAGGCCTTTAAAGTCGTCAAAGCTAAAAAAGAAGGATCACTTGCCGTAAAAAATCCACCTCTACCGGTTGAAGACTCACAAGCCTAATCATCATGTCTAACAACAAAATGAAGATGTGGAAATTCGAATGGAAATTTAAATTAGAATGCTCAATCATCAGGTGCCACTCCATTCATAATTTAAAGTAAAAAGAAAACAAAAATACCTAGGTTTCTGTAGCTTACATGACAAAAAAATAGTAACCTAGGGCCACGACCATAGCTATAGTGAAAAACGTGTAAATATGGATACAAATATAGATACATAAAGATACAAACATGGTGGGAAAAGTCCAAAGATGATGCCAATACTAGAATTCTAAAAAAAAATATTTATTTATTTATTGACTTCTGGAAATTTGTTTGCATACACATACACTTTTGAAAATGCTCTCACTCCACAAAGTATATTCGAGCGTAAGTTCTAGTTTTCGATTTCAGTTTATAAATAATAGATTTTTTTGCTTAAAGGTGAATTGTTTAAGGTAAAATGTTGCTCGAAAATTAAATCTACTTGCGTGTTATGGTGAATATCCAATTTATCGATCAAAATACTTATCTTCCAGCTTCACGTAAAGCAATTAATTTTATTTTTGTTTCTGGTGGTTTGATCTGAATTCTTTTAATGTTTTACGTTGTATACACAGCTTCATTCAAATCTTTTCAAACCAAATTCACCTGAGTCTTCAAACCGTAATTAGTTGTAATGAAACACAGACCAAATGAAAAATTACCGCCAATCAATATTAATAATAGCGTGAAACTATTTATAACTCAAATAAAAATTTGAATTAAATGTATACATAGGAATGCAGTCTTTCTGGAGCTCTTCTAATATTTTGTTACTTATATAGCTGAAGAATAGAAAGACGTGCTTTAACTTATGTTTGTTGCAGGCTTTGATACAAAGAGTTAAGCTACATACATAGCTGTTATCTTAATGCTCCTCTAAAATTAACCGGCAGGGTACGATTATTATTTAACTTAAAACATCCTAGGTTGTTATCTGTTAAAGTGTTCATGATGATGCGTTAAGTGTCCTTGGTAAGTCAAAATAAAATGATGCTTTGACTGGTTCTTCCCAAGAAAGATTCCTTCCACGACCTCGAAGAAATGTCGGTATCGCTGGACTTCCCCGTTTTCATTTGTGACGCATAGGCGTTAACTCAAAGCAAAATGCGTTCTTTCTGAACATTAGCGGGATTTCTGAGCCAAAATTTAGAATAAAACCTTGAAACTCGCACTATTCCCGTTTAACATTATTTCTTTTTAAAAGATAGAGTAAAAATAGGCCTTTGCTCAGAATTTAATAAACCTTCAAAACTCAATGTTATTTTGTTTATGAGTTGTGAATTATTCTAAATGGTTAATCGCGGCAAAAAGAGAAGGTAACTATTTACAATACTTGCTCTTGAAATTTTTATTAGCCTTCTTTTTTCACAGCTAAGATTATTTAAAAATTATTATCTCAATGGCGTAGCTAAATATTTTGTTTCTCCACACAAAGCATTTTCCATAATCAAATTTTAATAGCAGTGAATTCTCTCTCTCTCTCTCTATTTATTTTTTATTTATTTTTTTTTTTTTACTGTTGAACAGTGAAAAAAGAAGTATGTAACTTTATATAATATTCTCTGTCAAACCACTTATTATCCTCTTTTTGTTATACTAAGAACATTGGAAAATGTTAATGCCTGTAGCGTAGTGCACTTACTACATACAAAAATGTAGTAAGCGCATGTCGTCGTCATCATCATCATGAACATTGGCACGACAGCCCGTTGTCGGCCCTGGCCTTTTTCAGAAGTCTATCCCATTCCTCCTATACTCATTAATGAACCTCCAGTTTCTTATTTTTTGTTTGGCAAAATCCTCATCCAGGCTGTCGCTCCATCTTTTCATAGGTCTTCTTCTAGATCTTCCCCAGAAAGGAGTTGCATTAAAGATGTTTAGAGCTGTTCTGTCAGTACTCATTCCAGGGTTGTCCTATTTCGTGCGGGGTGGGAAAAAACCGTCCCGGACAAAATATCATTTTGTCCATTTTGTCCACTTTTACTCAGTTTTAATTGTAAACTAGAAACACTCAGTGATTAAATATTTTGGTTATTTTTATTAATTTTTAAGCAAAAATACACAGACTGTTGTCCCTCTATATTCATACACACTTATAGTTTATCAAAACACTTGTAAAGATTTTAACTAAATTATTGACTGAGACAATTCTGATTTTTCTATTTCGATTTTTTTAAACTATAAATGATGCTATTGAAGGCTGTCTTGTTGTACATTCAGACTGGGAATACGATGAGGATGGATTAGGGCTGGAGCTTGTTTAACTGGATACATTTGATATGCTTTCATCAGAATGTTGTTCACACTTTCGTCTATTGGGACATTTTTCAAAATGGTTTCATATTCTATGTGCTTCAGCACTAATGCTACTGGAGCACTCTTTGTAGAACATTCTAACATTTTTGGCATTTTTAGTTAATTCTTCAGAAAACTTTCTTATTGGATCTTTTTTTCTACCACATTTATCTGGAATTATATTTATCTTTGTTTTTTCTTTTTTTTCGTGGGGAAAAAAATGAATCCAACACTGTAAGTGTACTAAAACATCTGACTCCACCACTGATGAAACTCACCAGTACATGGAGAAGAACATAATTTTTTTTTCTACATTTAATTATAATAAATGAAGCATCCGATTGCACTGCTGATGCAACTTATATATGACAGAGAAAAGATCGGAGAAGTTATAAGTTCACCGTTTAGTTTTGGTGAAAATACTTAAATACTATAAAACTTATACTTTATGAAAATGGCGTTTAATTTACTATAATAATGGCTACAAATTATTTTTTTTGATACATTGTAAGAGATCTTTCCTTTAAAATAAGAATGATGAAACTGAGGTACCAGTTTTTGATGAGCAGAGCTTATCCTTTAAGTGAGTGTAGAGCAAATCCTTACGAGTTCATTGCACCAAGCAGCGTCTTTCCGGACCATATTCAGAAGAAATAGTGCCCATTTTCGAGGCCTCTTTGTCTCCCGCTCCCCACTCAAATAACTCATTTGTCTCAGTGCATCAGTTTTTTGAAAAGAATAGTATGACTACCTTGCCCCACTCGCTTGCCTTACTCATCTGATCTTGATCCGTACGACCTTTTTGTGTTTCCTCGAAAGCATTTTTCACAAATTTAGAAGAAATGTTTAAGAAAGGTAAGAAAATAAATAAAAAAAGAAAACCCGAGGAGTACGCACTAATACTTTTACGAAAATGATCACTGTACTTTTAGAAAGTAGTTGTGGACTCGATCATTCCAGCTAACGGGGAAAATACACATTATCCCAGACAGCACATAAGCTTCAATCAAGCTTGACATTTCTTTGAATTTGACGTATTAATACAAGCTTGACAGTTCAATTCATTTTAAGCTGGCAGCAAGCTTGGAGATTACAAAAAAAAAAATTAGCAAATATTTTCCCGCCGAATTTAAGTCATTTGAACTGTCAAGCTTGAATACAACTTGATTACTGCTTGATTTGGA